>OU383801.1:1673676-1857534 GCA_910950805.1 Acrocephalus scirpaceus scirpaceus
GGTCTGGGCACCTGTAGGTGACAGGGGACACCAGCCTGCCAGGGCCACCATGGGGCTGGGGACAGCAGGGTGGGGACATGGCATCCCCTGAGGACTCACCAGCGAGGCCGAGGGTCTGGGCTGTAAGGGAGAAGGGACAGGGCTGGGTGGGGGTGGCAGGGAAGGGACAGCAGCACCCTTGGATGAAGTGTGCTGTCTGTCCCCAAACTGTCCCCAATTGAGCACTGGTGTAGCACAGAGGTCTTAAGTACAGGGATACCTCAAGGGTCACTCTGGGTTGAGGCAGGAAAAAGGCAAACTGCAGACACCCAACCTTTACACAGCCACTACCACCATCCTCACAGCACCTGTCCCCACAGCCACATCCCCATGGTCCTCTGCCCATGATGCCATTCCGATGGCACCTGTCCCTATGTCCCATCTACAAAGTACATGGCCCTTGTCCCTGTCCCTACATGCCTCTTCCCCTGTCCCTGTCCCCAAAGCTGCCACAATCCCAAGGTTCCTTTGGCCACATCCCTGTCTCCACATCTCTATCCCCCTGTTCCTGTCCCCACATCCCAGTTCCCTGCTCCTGTCCTCCCTCTCCTGTCCCCACAGCCACCCCATGACTCTGGTCACACTGGGCTCCATGCCCATGCACTGGCTCTGCTGGCCTTGGGGACCTCAGGGGACCCCACAGCCCCCCTGTGCCCCCTCCCCACCAGTCTCTGCCTCACCAGGGCCCATCCCCGGGGTGTCAGGCCCGTGCCCGGGGCACTCACCCCACAGGAGCAGCAGTGCCACCTTCCCGGCCATCCCCGTGTCCCCAGCCATGTGCACTGGCTGTCACTCGCTGCTGTGGCCACCGCTCCCCTGGGTGGCGGCTCTTCGGATGCAGAGGAAGGAAGAAAGGTCACAGCTCGTCCCCACGTGTAGGTGGCCCTTGGTGGGGGCAGGGTGGGGGAGAGGTGGAGACACAGTAGGGGACAGGCTGGGGACATTCTGGGACAGTCTGGGGGCTCAGTGGGGGATGGTGTTCCCAGGAGTGGGGGGGCTCAGGGGCTGTGGGGAACCAAGGATGGGTGTCCAGGAGAATGGGGGTGCAGGGGAATTGGGGTCTCCATGCCTGCAGGGAATTCAGGGATGGGGGTCCTGGGGGAACATGGTCCCCAGGGATTTTGGGTGATGGGATGTGGGTCCCAGGGTTGGGGGTGCAGGGGGAAGAAAGGGGACCCTGGGGAAGAGGGGTTGTGTGGGAAGAAGCAGCCCATGGGATGGGATGAAGGCAATGGTGGTCCTGGGCAATGGGAGTGCTGGGATGGGGGTCCCAGGGAGGAGAGACCAAGGGAATGGGGGTGCCATGGTTGGGTTCCCAGGGCAATGGGGGTCCCAGGGATGGGCAGGGGCTGGGTGGGCACAGGGGTCACAGCTCCTTGCCTGGGTGCCTCAGATTTTGGGGTGACTCAGAGCCCAGCACAGCCCCCACAGTGTGCTCATGGCCAGGGGGGCACCCCAGGCTTGAGGCTCTGGCTCTGTGCCCCACACACCCCGGGGCTTTTTCCCGGCCCCCCCATTTCCTGGCTCAGCCATCCCAGGGAACACCTGAGCAGGGAACAGGTGGGGGGATCCCAGGAAGGGGCCAAGGGGGGTGGGGGGTGCAGGCAGTGGTTGGGGGGCTGTGGGGGATGAAAGATTTTCACTTTCTCTTTCCTGCAGCAGAAGGAAGAGGCCGTTGATGCTGAGCCAAGGACGTGGGTTCTGTCCTGGGGGGGCACATCCAGAGGGGTCCTGCCCTGAGGGAAAAGGGCTCCTCTGCTGTGGGGACACCTGGGTCTTGTCCCAGGGTCTTGTCCCAGGGGGTTCCTCGTTCTGGGGGTGCCACGTCCTTGGGGATTCCTGTCCCAGAGGTGGCACATCCTGGGCACCTCTGTCCTGGGGGAGCCCTGAGCATTCCTGCTGTCCCCAGTGGGGCCCTGTGACCTCTGGGGTGCCCAAAATTAAAGGGGCACCTGATTCATCCTTGCCCTGATGATGGTAAATGCCAGGCCAAATTAGGTTGAATTCCCTGATGCCCAATTCCTTGTGACAAAATTATACATCGAGGAAATAAAGGAAAAAATATTTTCCCACACCATTTTTTCCCCAATATGAAATAAACTCAGCAAAAATCAAACTGACAATGTATGAAATGATCTGGTTGATAGAATCCTTTTAATTGCTGCTCTCCCAACAAGTTGCTTAGAAAAAAAACACAAACAAATCACAGAGAAATGAGACTTTTTGGTTCCCTCCCGGACCCCATTGGTGCATCCCACAGCAGCGTTTGCTGGTGGATCACACAGAGTGTGGAATCTCCCTGAGTGTCCAACAGCTCCATGGGATTGTTCCCTGCCTGCTGGGCAGCACCCCAGCCCATAGGGAAGGCTTTGCTTGGGCCATATCCAGGAACTCTTCCCATTTTTCTCATTCCCACCCTGAAACTTGATTCACTTCCCATGGCTCCTGCTCCCAAAAGGAGAGAAACTCTGTCCATCCTTGGAACAGCGCACAGGAATCCATGGAAATGCCCGTGTGTCCCTCAGGGTCTGCTTCCCTGGGAAATGCACTCCACCCTGCCCTCAATTCCCCTGCCTGGGCACTCCCTGCTCCTGCTGGGACACCCCTGTTCCCCAGATGCACCTGTGCAGCCCCTGCTCAATATTGCCACACTTTTCCCTCTCTTCTGCTGTCCACATGCAGAACCCAAACATTCTTTCTGGGAGGTTCCAAAGGGCTGCAGGTTTTGTTGAAGAAGGAGGGTCCCGGTCAGGTTGTTGAGCAGATGGGTGTGGGATTTGCAGCACTTGTGGGGCTCTCTCAGCCCCTTGGGCAGACAGGGACCAAATGATCAATTGCTGCATTTCCGCACTGCTTCCCTCACAGCTGCCCCTGCAGGGGGGGTTTCCAGCCAGCCCTGCTCTGAAAACCATCCAAGGCCCCCACAGAGCCACTGCTTGGGCTCCCATTGCCTTCTGTGCTTCTTGCAGGGCTGAGCAAACCACAGGCACGCCTTCTTCCCCCACACAATTCTCACCTTTGCAGCAGCTCCAAAGCTGCCAGAATCAAAGCCCAGGGGGTGGGCGGGGGAGGGGGACCTGGCTCAGGTGCTGGCTGCCAGCTGGGGCTGGCCAGAGCAGGGCTGGCCAATGCCCATCCCTGTGCCCTGGGGCTGGGCCATGGCTGGGCCCCACCCTTGCATGGCCACTGGCTTCAAGGAGGAGCACTTGGGGAGCTCCTTCCTGCCTGCCTGGGGCTCCATTCCCAAGCTGCTCTTGCCACCTCAGATCCTGCAGGGGACCAGCAAGGATGGAGAAGTCTGGACCCCTCCCGGAGCTGCCATCCCCCAGGACAGGACCCCCTTGGCCAGCATGTGTCCCCCCCCGGGACAGGATCCCCCCAGGACAGGACCCCCCTGGATGTGCCCCCCAGGACAGAACCCGCCCCCCCGTGTGACACTCAGCACAAACGGCCTCTTCCTTCTGCTGCAGGAGAGAGAAAGTGAAAGTGTTGGGGGGGCACAGCCGGACACCCCCATCCCCCACAGCCTCCCACCCCTCCCTGCAGACCCCTCACCCCTGCTTCCCCCACCCTGGGGTTCCCCCAACCCGTTCCCTTCTCAGGAGCTCCCCAGTGTCATCAAGGTAGAAACTGGGGGATTGTGAAATTTAGGGGAATAAGGAAGGAAATGGAAGTGAAGAGAGGAAAATATGACTAGGGGTCTAGGGGACACAGACCCAGAACCCCTTGGAACCCCCTTGTGTTGCCTTCCCCAAACCAAGAGCGTACAGGGTGCTGGGCCCTGGGTCACCCCAAAATGTGAGGCACAGCCCTTGAAGGAGCTGTGACCCACAGGCCCACACTGCCCATCCCTGGCACCCCCATTCCCCTGCGAACCCAACCATGGGACCCCCATTCCTTTTGTTCCCCCTCCATAGGACCCACATCCCAGTACTCACATGCTCTACAATCTCCATGTCCCAGGATCTCCATTCAGAGGAACCCTCTCCCAAAAATTCTAACCACTACAACACCTTTTACACCACGAGCTGGATTCTCCCAGGACCCCCCATTCCCCCCTTAACCCATCCATGGCATCCTCATGCAATGACCCCAAATCCCTGGAGCCCATATTCCATTTTGACTCCCAACCCTGAGTCCCCCAGCCCTGGGGTCCCCCAGTTCCCATTGCACCCCCATCCCCAGTGACTTCCCCTTTCATCAGGACCCCCATTCTCCAGGGACCCCAGCCCTGGGATCCCCCATTCCCCTGGACACCCATCCCTGGCTCCCCAGACCCCCTGAGCCCCCCACTCCTGACAACTGCGTGTCCCCTACTGTGTGCCACCCAGCCTTGTCCCCAGCCTGTCCCCACCCTGCCCACAGCCTGTCCCCAGCTTGTGGTCACCCTGCCCCCACCAGGTGCCACCTACGCATGAAGATGAGCCTGACCTCGCTTCCGTCCTCATTCTTCCAAAGAGTCACAAGCTAGGGGACAGCCACCCCTGGCAGCGAGTGACAGCCAGCCTGGATGGCCGGGGACCCGGGGATGGCTGGGAAGGTGGCGCTGCTCCTGTGGGGTGAGTGCCCCGGGCACGGGCCTGACACCCCGGGGATGGGCCCTGGTGAGGCAGAGACGGTGGGGAGGGGGCACAGGGGGGCTTCAGGGTCCCCTGAGGTCCCCAAGGCCAGCAGAGCCAGGGCATGAGGTGGCCCAGCACTTGGGGTTGCTGTGGGGACTGGAAAGTGGGGCAGGAACAGAGGAACTGGGGATGTGGGGACAGGAACAGGGGGATAGAGATGTGGGGACAAGGATGTGGCAAAAGGAACCTTGAGGCTGAGGCAGCAGTGGGGATACGAACAGGGGAAAAGGGATGCAGGGACAGGGACATGGGCTACATAGTATGCAGATGTTACATGAGGAGAGGTGCCATTGGAATGGAATCATTGGCACAGGGCCATGGGGATGTGGCTCTGAGCTGTGAGGATGGTAGAGGTGACCTGTGCAAACATGGGGTGTCCACAGTGTCCCCCTGTCCTGCCTCAACCCAGGGTGACCCTTGAGGTGTCCCTGTCCTCAAGACTTCTATGCTACACCAGTGTTCCATTAGAGACAGTCTGGGGACAGACAGCACACCTCATCCTCAGGTGCTGCTGTCCCAGCAGTGCCACCCCCACCCAGCCCTGTCCCTTCTCCCTTCCAGCCCAGACCCTCGGCCTCGCTGGTGAGTCCTCAGGGGATGCCATGTCCCCACCCTGCTGTCCCCAGCCCCATGGTGGCCCTGGCAGGCTGGTGTCCCCTGTCACCCACTCGCAGGTGCCCAGACCACCCAGCTCCTGGTGGAGCCCCCCTGGAGGCCGGCGGTGCTGTGGGACCGGGTGACACTGACCTGCCAGGGCTTGGGGACCGCCAATGCCACCACCTGGTACAAGGATGGGAGGAGAATGGGGCTGAAGGGACCCGGCAACTTCACTGTCACTGAGAGTGGCACCTACAAGTGTGAAAAACTTCGCAGTGGCCTCAGCCCCATTGTGAGAGTCTTAAATGGTGAGGAGGGATCTTAAATTATCGGGGTTGGTCCCTGATAGGTCTGGCTGGGCTGCACTCTGTGGGTGGCCTCACACCCTTCATGGGGCAAAAGCCTGTGCCCTGCACACAGGGACATCCCAGTGCATCCCAGTGGGATGGGACCCCCATGGCAACACAATTGCTCCTGATGCCCCTGGGATCCTCCCACACAATGGAGAATCCACCCAGATGTCCCTGATGCCATGGGCACTCACGTTGGACCTGTCTAGAGTCCCTCACCGCCACGGGACCCTCTTGTCCCACAGACCGGCTGGTGCTGCAGGTGCCGGCACGGGCACTGCTGGAGGGGGACACGGTGACACTGCGCTGCCGGGCCATGCTGGACATGTCGGTCAGCAGGGTGCGATTTTACCAGGATGAGAAGAATCTGGGAGGGTCCCTCAATGGGACCGAGCTGTCCCTGTCCCCCCTTCACCTGCACCAAAGCGGCCGCTACCGCTGTGTAGGCTCGGTGGGCTTCGGGCTGTCACTGTCAGCACCAGTGAGAGTGATAGTGAACGGTGAGCACCCCCACAGCTGGAACTCCAATATCCTGACACCCCCAAAGCCACTTCAAGTGGACTCAGAGTCACAGACCTCACCTCCCCTCTCCTTAACAGAGCTCTTCACAGTGCCGTTGCTGCAGGGTCCCCTTGAGCTCACCGAGGGGTCCCCCCTCAATCTCAGCTGCCTCAGCACCCCCAGCCCCCTGCGGCCCCCAGCCCCGCTCCTGCACCTCTTCTACCGGGACGGGCACTTGGTGGGGGGCCCGCAGGGGTCCCCTCAGCTCCTGGTGCCCACCGTGGGGGTCTCCCACTCGGGGAATTACAGCTGCCAGGTGCACTCCCAGGGCGGGGCCGTGCGGAAGAGCAGCACCCGGCTCGGCGTCACGGTGCGCAGTGAGTACGGGGATGGGCGCGGGTTAGCCCCCACAGCCTATTCTGGTCCCTCTGCCCTTCCTGGGGACTCCCATTCCTGCATGGGACCCCACCCCTGCAGCCAGTCCTCCATCCTTTCCCAGGTCCCTCACTGGGTCCCCTTGCTCTACATGGGTACCCTCAACTTTCTTGAAAACTTTTTCCATGTCCCCCCATCACTGCTTGGGTCCCTGTTTTTGTCACCTCCATTCCTCACTGACTCACTTCACTCCCTCCCTTGGTCTGCTCATCCCTTTCTGATCTCTCCCCATGGTCTTCAGGTCCCACAATCCTCTCTCTGGGTCCCCACACCTTCCCTGCTGTCCCACTACCCCCCCCCCCCAAAATCTCCCCTTCCTGAACTCCCCCATCGTTCCTGAGCTTTCTTTCAAAGCCCTACCCAGCTCTGCACCCCCTGTTCCTCATTGGGGTCCTCTAGACCTCAGACCCCCCCCCGTGTCACTCACTGTCCCCTGGTGTCCCCCCTACCGGCAGGGATCCCGCTCTCGGGGGTGTCCTTGTGTGCGCAGCCCCCTGGGGGACAGGTGGCACTGGGGGACCGCCTGGTGCTGAGCTGTGCAGTGGCTGCAGGGACAGGTCCCCTGTCCTTCACCTGGCACCGGGGGGGCTCAGAGGAACCTCTGGACACCGGCCCCCACCTGGAGCTGCGCCACGTTGGGGACAATGACAGTGGCCTCTATCACTGCCGGGTCAGCAATGGGGACAGCGTGGCTGAGAGTGTCCCCCTGAATGTCACCGTCCTGGGTGAGCAGAACCAACGGGCTGGGAGTGACCTCACCCATGGTACACCCATGTCACCTCGCCAGGTGCCAGCCCTGTCTGTGTCCCCACAGTGCCCGTGGCCAATGTCACCATCACCCCCAGTCCCCCGGCACACCAGGTGCACACAGGTGACCCCGTGACCCTGCACTGCTCGGTGCAGGTGGGCTCAGCCCCTGTCACCTTCACCTGGCTGCACAATGGGCAGGAGGTGGCCCGGGGTCCTGTCCTGGAACTTGAGGATGTCGATGTGGGACATTCGGGCACCTACCAGTGCGTGGCCACCAACCAGCTGGGACAGGACGGGCACCGCGTGTTCCGGGCACTCAGCCCTGAGCTGGCCCTGGAGGTGACCCCTGGCTCACCCTGGGTCACAGGTAGAGTCATATGGATTCACTGGGTTTTTCAAGACCCCTAGGGTTCAGGGTGACCCCGATGTTTCCCTCTCTGTCCCCAGCAGTGGCTGTGAATGTCGGCAGGACCCTCCTGTTCCTGCTCCTGCTCCTGGCTGTCATCGGGGGCTGTCACTGCTGGCACCGCTGGGGTGGGTGACAATGGGGGGGGATGGGGGTCCTGGAGTGAGGGGAAGCCCCCAGAGTGGGGACAGAGATGGGGCAGCACCCAGGGCCCCTGAGCTGGGGGAAACGGAGCCCACAGTGACCTTGGCTGGGGGTCCTTGGGGATGTGGGGAGAATTTGGAGGGTCTTTGGCTTCCAGGGCATTTCTGGGTGGGCTTTGAGGAACATTGGGGTGGTACTGGGAGCTCCTTGAGGGTTTGGGGAGCTCTTGGAGGGCTGTGCAGGGATGTTGGGGGATCTTTCTGGGGTCCTGGGGTTGTTTGGCTGTGCCCCTCCCTGCTGACCTTGGGTTCTGGGACTCAGAGGGTTAGGGACGCTATGGGGGTTGGAGGCACTATGGTGATGCAGAAGTTCTGGCGGGTTCCGGGGTGCTTGGAGTGTCTGGGGGGAATCAGGGCTCCAGTGGGAATTTGGGGATCCTTTGGGTGTTTGGAGCTGCCAAGGTCCCAGGAGGGTTCAGGGGTCCTGAGGTCCCTACAGTCACCCCCTCCCCTTTTCCTTGCAGCCACTAGGAAGCCTCAGGACAGGTGAGTGGGGGGCTCTGACCGGGACTCCCCTTTCCCCTCCCCAGACACCCCTCAGACCCTTCCTTATCCCTACAGGACCCCCCAGAGCAGGAGGAGGTGTGGGACCTTCACATCATGGGCAACAAGCGGGCAGAGGGTGAGTACAGGAGGGGACAGGGACACATCACACATGGATGTCACCCCCCACCCAGGTCCCCACAACCGCTGTCTCTGCAGGGCCCCCCTGTGCCACATCCCCCCATGTGACCTACGTGGAGCTGCCGGGACACCACGGGCAACAGCAGGACCCCAGTGACATCTACAAGGACATGCTGTGACACTGGGGACACTGTGGGCACTGGGGCCTGCCCAAGGGCACCTCCCATGTGTGTGCCCCCTCAGCTCCCATGGGTGCCACCACACCCGAGGGGTGGCCACGAGTGGGGGGTGCCATGAGAAGCTTCCCTGAGCTCCCCGTTCCGGTGCTCCCACTGCTCCCAGTACCCCCAGGGGCTCCCCATTCCCTCCCTCAGTGCCACGGGGCACAGGACCCTTGTCCCTCCCATTGTACCCAAAATGCAGCTTTTTGATTAAACCGGGAGAAATGGTTTTTGTTTGTTCAGCTCTGCCTGGTCAGCTCGGATGGAGGAGGGTCCTGGTCAGGCTGTTGAGCAGACAGGTGTGAGATTTGCAGGATTTTTGTGGCTCTCTCAGTCCCTTGGGGACAGGGACAAAATGATTTATTTGGGCATTTCCAGACTGGTTCCCTCACAGCTGCCCTGCAGAGGGGAAGGAGCTGCCGCTCCTTGTTTGTCCCCTCTCGGTGACGCCGGCCAAGGGCTCTGGGACCTGCGGTGGTGCTGCCCCATGGCCACAGGCACGAATCCTGCAGCTCCTCGAGCCCCTGGGGCCCAGCTTGAGCCATGGGACAGGGCTGGGGGTGTACAGGGCTGTCCTCAAATCTCACCCCAAAGCCCACCTCAGCTCCAGCCCTGCCCGGTGCCCCCAGTGCCCAAAGCCCCGCACTCGGCACTCCCCGAGCGGCACCTGAGCCCCGGAGCTGCTGTGGCACCTCTGCCGGGCCATGCCCTGGGGTGGGGCAGGGGGCGCCAGGAGGGAGGTGCCGGGAGGGCGGAGGGGACCAGGGAGCCTGAGGAGGAGCCCCCGGCACTGCGGGAGCCGAGTCCTGGCCTCGGGTCACTGTCACAGGGCGCGGCTGCCATCGCGCTGCCAGGGCCGGGACTGTCCCAGGCTGCGGGCACCAATGGTGGCCATGTGTCCTTGAGCGGCTGTGACAGCGTGTCCGAGGCCCCTGTTGCCATGTAGGAGGGGTGACCTCCCCCAGCCCCAGCACGGCCGTGGAGCTGATCCCCTGTTCGATCTTTCCACACTTTTCCATCTCATCTGGCAGCTGCAGCCAGAACCCAAATATTCTTTCCAGGGCATTCCAAAGAGCTGCTGCCTCGTGGAGGCCCCCTGGATGCTGGTGGTGCTGTGGGACCAGGTGGCACTGATCTGCCAGGACTCGGGAACCCCAGTGCCACCACCTGGCACAAGGATGGGAAGCGCTAGGGGCAGGAGGAACCTGACAACTTCATTGTCACTGCCAGTGGAACCTACAGGTGTGACAGACCCGGGACTGGGCTCAGTCCTGCTGTGAGCGTTTCAAATGGAGAGGGTGGGGACAGGGATGGGTGCCCTCCCCAGGACTCTGCATGGTCTGGTGTGACAGAGCCTGTCCCCTGCACATGGGGACATCCCAGTGCATCCCAGCATTTTTGGACACCCTTAGTGCAATGAGGGGCCCCTGGTGTATCTTGGTGGCAATGGGACGCCACAGAACCCTCCTGTGATGGGACCCGTCTGTCCCACAGACCGGCTGGTGCTGCAGGTGCCACCGTGGGCTCTGCTGGAGGGGGACGTGGTGACACTCTGCGGCCAGGGCTGGCTTGACAAGCTGGTCACTGGGGTGCGATTTTATCATGAGAAGAAAAATCTGAGTGTGATCTTCTGGGGAACAGAGCCGTCCCTGACCCCGCTGCAGCTGCACCGCAGCGGCTGCTACCACTGCGGGAGAGGGGTGAGCACGCACTGCCACTGTGGTGGGAGTCGATGCCAGTGACAGTGCATGGTGAGCACTGCCAGAGGTGGCACCTGACACCTCTGCACCTCCACAGCCCCTCCCAGAAGATTCGGGGTCACTGTGTGTGGGCTCGGTATTTCTGGGCCTGAGTGAATTCTCAGCCTGTGGACTTGCAAGCTCCTTTCCCAAGGAAAACTTTCAACAGTTTTCTTTCCCAAAACATCCTTCCCTGTTTTCCCAAATATTTCTAAGTGGGTAATGGTTTTTCTCAAAACAATCTTCCTCAGCTGTTGTTTACCAATGGGAAGAGGCATCAGTCCTACTGACCAATGAATACCTTTTTAGCGAAGCATGCTATAAAAGGAACCAAGAAAATTGTAATAAAGCCGCCTGATGTTCTCAGAAACTGGCAAACTGGAGTCCGTGTCTTCTTTTTGTGTCCTACTGCAACATCTGGTGACCACTTGTGGCACTGCATCTGGTAGACACCAACGTGTGCAGCCGGCCATGAGGTAAACCATATCCCTCCCTGAGCTAAAGGAAAAGAGGGGGTTTTTTTGGTAAAGGCAGCCCATGAGCTTTTTGCCAGCTCGTTCTCCCTTCATTAGGGAGCTGGATTTTTGGAAAAATTATGATCTCTACCTTAGACCCAGAGGATGAATTCATCATAGAAATCTGGAGAGACATTTTGGAGCTAAGAGGGGTAAATATCTCCAGAGAGCCTTTTAAAACCCTATATCTCTGGGGCAGAGAGCGAGGCATTTTCCCTACTGCTGAGAAGGCGATTGCCAAGAGCCTGTGGCAGTCTTTGGGGGACAGAATGCACGAAACTCTGTATTCTGGAAATGCAGATGTCGTGAATTTAAATAATATCTTGGAAAAGATGTATCGTGGTGCTTCAAAGCTATGGAGAGACTCCCAGTTCAACTGCCAGTTTGGAAGTTTCTGCAAATGAAGGTAGCCTTCACAGTGATCTCAAATCGGATGCAGAGGCTGATGATGGAGTCCTGGAAGACATAGCAGGAGTTGGGGCGGACTCTGAATCTAGCCGTGCGTTGGGATCCCCTTCACCCACCCAAGCCACCATGTTCGGTTCAGTTTCCACTTTTTCTTGCGGATTTGACCCTTGGGAAGGGGCTTGGGCTCCTTGCACTGCGTTGAGGGTGGTCAGTGAGACAGGGGTGAGCTCGGGACCCTCGGGACTACCCCTGTCCTGGCCCCATTGGCACTGTGTCCCTCAATGTTCGGGGATCTGTGGGACAGCAGGGACCAGCCCTTTCCCCATGCATTTCCCACGGTGGTGGGGGGAATGGGCCAGCGGGGCCACCCGCGCTGGTGGCGGAACCGGGCATGATCACTACGTGGAGTCCACATTGTGGTCTGTGTACATGGTACACGCTGGGGCCCACCGATACCGTGGGCACGGCCCCTGCTGGTGGCAGTGCTGCGTCTGCGGTGCAACTGGCCCCTGCTATCAGGGGAGGGGATGGGTCCACTGCCAGATGTGCACTGCCCGCTGCGCCTGCACAGCCAATGGGAGCACCTGCACAGTCAGTGGGACCGCCGGCAGGGTTGGTCTTGGTAGACCTTTTCTCAGATTCCGTCCCTGCGGGGGGTCAGCCTGCTCCCCTCCGCCCAATGCGAGTGGCACCTTCAGTGTGCACCTGTGTCACACCCCCCCCCACCTGCACTGCCGGCCAGGGCACAGGGCGGAGTGGTGGCTCCACTGGCCTGGCCCCTGCCTGTGCCCCATTCCTCCCCTGAGCCAGGGAAGGGTGGTGTGGCCGCGGTTCCGCTCTGAACCACACTGGGTGCGTGAGTCCCACTGGGACCAACGCCTTCCACGGGACCTCCTGCCCTCGCTGCAGCAGCCAGCACTGCTGGGTTGTTAGTGGGCAGGGGCTCCACTGGGGCTGGAGTGGCCCCAGCGGTGGCGGTGGCAGCAGTTCCTGTCTCCGGAGGGTGCCGGGGCTGCAGCAAGTGTGGATACTGCGGTGATTGCCTTTGGCACGAATGGTGACGTGACTGGTGGGAGGCTGGTGGCCCCCCGGGGCTGTGGGTCTTCCTCATCATCCTTGTGGACGCTTCCCCCGTGTCAGGTCACGGTCCATCCCGGGGACCTTAAGTGTCTCCAGGATGAAGTGACAGCCAAAGTTTTGAAATCTCTAATGGACATGGTCAAAGTGTGTGCTAATGCAGGCACCACAGATCATAAGCTGGCTGTCGTGGCTACTGCTGTGCAGCTGGCTGTGGCTGCTGCTCTGCAGCCTGCCATGGCTGCTGCTGTGCAGCTGGTCTGGGCAGTGCTGCAAGGCAGGCAGCGACAGCAGGGGAATGCAGGGGCCAGCAAAAAACAAGGAAAGGAAAAACAGAAAGTGAAAGCTCCCTTGTTTTTGTGTGGTCAGTGTGGGAAGCCAAGCCATACTGCAGACATTTGTACGGCGAAGGTTGATGCCATTGGTCAGCCTTTGCTGAGTTCAGGAAACGGGAAGTGGAGCGCCAAGAGGAAACGCGTGCAGACACAAGCATTTCCCCAAGCCCCAATGCTGATGCTGGCTTACTTAGCCGGCTCGCAGACAGCACCTGCAATTCAGCCAGTGTTGATATCTGCACAGCAGCAACAGTCATTTTAGACTCTTGCAAAGTGCACAAAGTCCCCCTGGATTCCTTTGGATCCCTGGGTGAGTGAAAAAGTGCCCTCCTCATGGGGAGGTCTAGTGCCACCCTTCAGGGTATCATTGTGCATCTAGGACTCATTGATGTAGATTATACGGGACAGTTTTTTGCCATGGTTTCCAACCCCACCCCCCATCACTATCCCTGAGAAAACACGCATTGCTCACTTGTGCCCTTGAAGTCTTCTGTTTCCAGGACTGTGAACTGGTGTCAAAGGGACGGCTGCTTCAGATCTACCGAGCTGCCTCAAGTTCACTGGACTGCAGTCCTGACTGACCAATGTTCCGAGATGTGGTGTACTCTGTGCCTCCTTGGAGCCACCCTGTCAGAGATTCACCTTCGGGGCCTGATTGACTCGGGCGCCGATGTGACCATTCTCTCCTTCTCTGCGTGGCCTCCACAGTGGCCTCTGGATCCTGTGACGTTTTCCATTGTGGGATTGGGTGGAATGGTGCAATGCTTTGTGACCCAGCAGCCTGTGCTGATCACAAACTCAGAGGGACAGTCGGCTGTGGTTTGGCCTTATGTCACTGTAGCTATTGCTGACCTCTGGGGCTGGGGTGTACTGGCGGCTTGGGGGTGTGAATCGGGACAGATTTTTAATGGGGGCCACTGTGACAAAGGGTGCACTGTGTCCTATGCCTCCTTTACGGTGGCTGGTGGACAAACCCATCTGGGAGAACCAGTGGCCCCTCCTGGAAGAGGAACTGGTCATGCCATTGTTAAATGTGCTCATGGTACTTAGAAGCAGGGTTTTGAAAAAAAAACAACAACCAAACAAACTAAAATGGGGAATGCAGGGTGAAACACTGCACAGTCCTTTTGTTGCAGGCTTCAGGCAAGATGCATCAGCCTCAAGCAAAGGTTCGGGTGTGAAATTGAACCACCAAGCAGTGGGAAGGCCCATATGAGCTTATGGCTTTGGGTCGTGGGTATGCGTGTGTATCCACAGATACTGGGGTACCCTGGGTACCTGCAAGGTGTGTTCATCCTGACCTGCAACCACAAAGGCAGAACCAGGCACACAGGCAAACCTCTGACCGTGACTGCGATGAAAGTCATCAAGTGGATGAACCTTCAAGTGATGACCCAGATGCACAAAGATGTGAGTGGTCACTTGGATGGTCCCAATATAAGCAGATGCTGAACATTTTGTTCTTTTTTTTTCTGTTTTTGTTGTTGTTGTTTTTTTTCTTTTAAACAGAAAAAAGGGTGAGATTTGGGCTTGATATTTCTGAGCCTGAGAGCTGTGCTAGTTTCCCAAGGGAACCCTTTCAGTAGCTCTCTCTCTTCCCAAAACAGTTTTGTAAATAGCTGCTTCTCTCTCATGACATGTTAGGTAAACAGTGCCCTTTTTCTCATAACTCCCGCTCTCCTAGGTGTTGTTTGCTATATCTGTTACTTAATCAATGGAGAGAGGTGTCAGCTTTTGTAGCAGATCATGCTGGAAAAGAAACCAAGGAAATTGTAAATAAAGCCTTCTGTTGTTCTCATGGTAAACTGGAGTCAAACTATTTTTATTTTTGTGTCTGACAGCGACAGGGTTCCTGTGAGAATAAAGTCCCTGGGGCAAGGATTATTTCAGGGGAAGACTTTAAATTGGAGAGGGTTCCTTGGGAATGGGGGTCGGGGCAGCACGGATCCTAGGGAATAGCAGTCCGGGGATGGGGTCCAAAGGAAGGGTGGCATAAAGAATTAGAGTCCCATGATCCCATGGTTGGGTTCCCAGAAAATTGGGGGTGCCAGGGATGGAAAATAACTGGATGGGCCCATGGGTCACAGCTCCTTCCCTGGGTGCCTCAGACTTTTGGGGTGACCAGCAGAGCACAGTCCCCAGAGATGCTCGTGGCCTGGAGATAACCCTGGGTAAATTCCGAGGGGCTCTGGGTCTGTGTCCCCCCACTCCCCTGGGACTTTTTCCTCTTTTCATTTTCATTTCCTTTCTTTTTCCTCTAAATTTCAAACCCCCCCAGTTTGTGACTTGATTACCCTGGGGAGCACCTGAGCAGGGAATGGGTTGGGGGAACCCCAGGGTGGGGGAAGCAGGGGTGAGGGGTCTGCAGGGAGGGGTGGGAGGCTGTGGGGGATGGGGGTGTCCGGCTGTGCCCCCCCAACACTTTCACTTTCTCTCTCCTGCAGCAGAAGGAAGAGGCCGTTTGTGCTGAGTGTCACACGGGGGGGCGGGTTCTGTCCTGGGGGGCACATCCAGGGGGGTCCTGTCCTGGGAGGATCCTGTCCCTGGGAGGGGGGGACACATGCTGGCCAAGGGGGTCCTGTCCTGGGGGATGGCAGCTCCGGGAGGGGTCCAGACTTCTCCATCCTTGCTGGTCCCCTGCAGGATCTGAGCCGGCAAGAGCAGCTTGGGAATGGAGCCCCAGGCAGGCAGGAAGGAGCTCCCCAAGTGCTCCTCCTTGAAGCCAGTGGCCATGCAAGTGTGGGGCCCAGCCATGGCCCAGCCCCAGGGCACAGGGATGGGCATTGGCCAGCCCTGCTCTGGCCAGCCCCAGCTGGCAGCCAGCACCTGAGCCAGGTCCCCCTCCCCCGCCCACCCCCTGGGCTTTGATTCTGGCAGCTTTGGAGCTGCTGCAAAGGTGAGAATTGTGTGGGGGAAGAAGGCGTGCCTGTGGTTTGCTCAGCCCTGCAAGAAGCACAGAAGGCAATGGGAGCCCAAGCAGTGGCTCTGTGGGGGCCTTGGATGGTTTTCAGAGCAGGGCTGGCTGGAAACCCCCCCTGCAGGGGCAGCTGTGAGGGAAGCAGTGCGGAAATGCAGCAATTGATCATTTGGTCCCTGTCTGCCCAAGGGGCTGAGAGAGCCCCACAAGTGCTGCAAATCCCACACCCATCTGCTCAACAACCTGACCGGGACCCTCCTCCTCCTTCCTGCCTTGCCGTGCATGGACAGTGGCCGGATGCCCCGCACCCACCAAAGCTGCGCTCTCACTGCCCTCCGCCCCTGGACAGGACAGAAATTTCAGGGAAGGGTTTCTGGCTTGAGACAAGCACCAGGAGAAATTGCACATCAAATCCTGTCATGGGCAAAACAGCATCGGAATTAGAGATATGAATTGAATTTATTGCTGACAAAATCAGGACAGGATAAGGAGAAGTCAAAGAAACCCTTCAATGCACCTTCCCCCTGTTATAAATAACTATATAGTCATTGGCCTTCGCTATTATATTGGCTTTTGAAAATTATTTATATAATACAGATTGTAATCACTATTAAAATGCTTTTGATAGAGTAGAATTTGTCAGCCTTTTAACTCTAATCCCTGTGTCGAAAATATATTTTACTGTGATAAATATATATTTGTTTAGGCTCTCACAAAATATCAAAATGGAGACAATGTGCTGTGTGTTATAACATTAACTGTAGTAATGTAACTGCAGTAACTGTACTAGCCAATGCCTTTATTTGTGTAACTGACTGACAATGGTGAGAATACCTCAGATAATTTGGTGAAATAGCTGATTTAAATGTACTGGTGGAGTATCTTATCTGTATGATAAAATAACATTGAAAAGTACCATGTAAATAAACATCAAATGAAAGAATGCAAAGAGGAACTCACCACTGACTCTTCAGTTACCAAGATCTGTCAAACCACAGAACAGAGGGCCTTGGGAGGAAGTAAAATATATCAACTTCATCTGCAGTATTGCATGTATTTTAAGAAAATGGGTCAAGGGTCAAATGAAGCAAAAGAATTCCCGGAACACGTAAACTCGAGAGAATGTTTGAATATGTATAATCTTCTTGAATATGTATTTAACCAATACAATGAAAAGGTACATAAGCAGAATTGTTATAGATAACCGTGTGCCTCTGGCAGTTGCCAAGCACCCAGCATGCTTTTTGCTTTCCATTTTATCCTGTATTAAACATTTAAAAATTTGAAAGAGTGAGCCTTGTTTCTCACACAGTTTAATCAAATTGCTGAATTTTGGATACAATAAGAAGGAAAAGGGTCATGTGCCCACCTGGCACTAGGTGGGAATGAGGAGCTCCATGGAGGTCTGTGAAGAGGAAGAAGGGACCAATGTGGGGAATCGATGCCCCCCAGTGCTGCCAGTGTCCCCAAGTGTCACAGCACACTCTCAAAGGTGTCATGGGGGTCCCACTGGCCTTTGTGTGGTCCTGGCAGCTCCACGTTGGTCACTTGTGGATCCCGAGGTGGGGCAGGGCCAGGGGACACCTGTGGGGGCCCTGAGAGTGACACCGGTTGTGGGGACCTGAGTAAGGGGTGACACCCATGGGTGATGTGTCCCTGTGCCCCCCTGTGCTCACCCCCTGCCCACTCGGTGCCCACAACATGAGGATCCAGCACTGCCCCCTCCTCCAGGGGGGTCGTGTGGGGATAAGGGGGGGTCTGAGGGGTGTCTGGGGAGGGGGAAAAGGGAGTCCCAGCCAGAGCCCCCTACTCACCTGTCCTGGGGCTTCCTGGTGGCTGCAAGGACAAAGGGAAAGAGGTGACTCTGGGGACCCTAGGACCCCTAAACCTTTTTAAGAACTCAGCAGCTCCAAACACCCACATAATCCTCAAATCCCCACTGGACCCCTGATCCTCCCTGGACACTCCATGCGACCCTGAACCCCCCTGTACTTCTGCACCACCACAGTGCCCCAAATCCCCCCAGCGTCTCCAACCACCTGAGCCCCAGGAACCCAAGCCCAGCAGCTTGGGGCACCCCCCAAACTCGCCCAGGACCCCAGAAAGATCCTCCAACACCCCTGCATCGCCATCCAAGAGCTCCCCAAACTTTCCAGAGTTGCCAGTGCCACCCCAATGTTCCTCAAAGCTCACCCAGGGATGCCCTGGGAGCCCGGCCAAGACGCTCCAAATCCCCCCAAATCTCCCAGGTCTCCTAGCCGAGGTCACTGTGGGCTCAGTTTCCCCCAGCTCAGGGGCCCTGGGTGCTGCCCCATCTCTGCCCCCACTCTGGGGGCTTCCCCATCACTCCAGGACCCCCATCCCCCCCATTGTCACCCACCCCAGTGGTGCCAGCAGTGACAGCCCCCGATGACAGCCAGGAGCAGGAGCAGGAACAGGAGGGTCCTGCCGACATTCACAGCCACTGCTGGGGACAGAGGGGGACACAGCAGGGTCATCCTGAACCCCAAAGGGTCCTGGATACCCTGGTGACCCCGTGTGACCTCACCTGTGACCCAGGGTGAGCCAGGGGTCACCACCAGGGCCAGCTCAGGACTGAGTGCCCAGAACACGCGGTGCCCGTCCTGTCCCAGCTGGTTGGTGGCCAGGCACTGGTAGGTGCCTGAATGTCCCACATGGACGTCTCCAAGCTCCAGGACAGGACCCTGGGCTCATGACTCAAGTCCTCTTGATCATGTGGCAAACAGCCGGGTTTATTGTTTTGAACATTCTTATAAAGGGAGTTCAAAACTCCCGGATCTAGGCACTGATTGGTCTGGGCCTTTACATGGCCCAGCTCCCTGGCCAATGATACATCTGCATTTAGGGTTGGGAGGGATTGGTTGAGGTCTCTGTTAGAGTTTAAATCTGTCCTATGATTGTTCACCTAGGGACTTGTTTATCAAACAAGGAGAGCCTAACTGGGTTTCTTATTATAGCCAGATTTATCTGTCCAGCTCCAGACTGTACTGTGACAGACTAGCGAGGCTTCTCTTCCAGCCTCTGGTGACACGGCACTCCGCCATCTTGAGCAGGCACCTCCTGCGCCATGTGGCGAGCGCCATCTTGGGTGAGTGACTCTCCCTACATGTGCTCTCCGCCATCTTGGGGTTTTTCGGCAGGCTGTGTCTGTGGCACATTATGGGGTGTGGAGCCCAAAGATGGTCTCTGTAGCTGGGGTGTGGGGGGCCCCGGGCATTCCAAGGATGCACCTGGTGCCGGTTTCAGTGGGGGACCTCTGGCAAATAACAGCCGCTCCCCCCTCGGTTTTTCACCTGCTGCTCTGCCCCACTCCGCGTCCTTGGTGGGTGTTTCAGCAGGGGGTGTCCACAGCATCTTTACTGCCATCTCTGCATCCCCCTGAGCTTCCAACCACCCCAGCAAGTCCGAAACAGTTTTCCAGGGCTTTATAGCGTTCAGTCTGTGGTTCCCAGAGCACACCAGCAAGGCTAGCAATGCCTGCTGCGTATACTTTACTCCCCATTTAGGTAAAAGGAGAATCAATACCTTGACAATGGGGTTTTCTTCCAGTGAAAACCATCCTCCCATGTCTTCGGCACCATTTTCTATTTACAATGTTTAAATACCATTATGGGGTATTTACAAAGGGGAATCCAGATTGTTTTCAGCTCTTCACACCATTTTGGTCGGTTCTTCTCGCTGTTTTGACAGCTCTCCTTGCTCATCATCTTTTTATACAGCCTCATGGGCTGTTCTGTCTCCCTCTGCCCTGCTTACAGGATGGCTGTCGTCCTCACATGGGAGCACCACGTATTACGTGTGGTTGTAGGTTGGAGACAGAAATCATGACTGCAGTCCTCTTGATCATGAGGCAAACAGCCGGTTTTATTGTTTGGAGCCTTCCTATATAGGGAGTTCAAAACTCCCGGATCTAGGCACTGATTGGTCTGGGCCTTAACATGGCCCATCTCCCTGGCCAATGATACATCTGCATTTAGGGTTGGAAGGGATTGGTTGAGGCCTCTGAGTTTAAATCTTTCATATGATTGTTCACCTAGGGACTTGTTTATTGAACTAGGAGAGCCTAACTGGGTTTCATCTTATAGCCAGATTTATCTGTCCAGCTCCAGACTATCTGTACTGTGACAGACTACCAAGGCCATCCCGTGACAACAATACCAGGGAGACAGGAAAGAGGACTATGTGAGGACTTCCAACAATAACACAACTATACATCAATAAAACTTCTCTTAACATACACATAATATTCATCCCTTAATTGTGACAGCCAACCATTGAATTGCTCATCTATAACAACCCCCCCTTTTCTTTTTCTAGAAGTCATTTGGCTCGAACAATTCATTTTCATTTTCAATTTCAATGATTTACTTCTCTTGTGTCAAAGTTTAATTTTGGATGAGTCATAGTAGCATCTGTTGATGTGGGTGAAGACAGTGGGAAGAGAGAAAAAAAACTCAGGAGGTTTTTTTAAGCACAATGATTGGTGGAATTGGTGACATGAACTGGTTGGAGCAGACAAAAGGGAATCACAGAGGTCTGGTATGGCTTTTTATTCTCATCTACCATGCCTATGGGGTTGCTATCCACAGTAGGTGTATCTTGGTGGCGAGTACAGAGGCCAACTCTGTCTTACCCTCTAGTCTCTAGTGTATTTTATTTGTCAGTTGTATCCATATTGGATTCTGGAGGGAAAAGACAATTGAGGAATGACAGAGGTCCAGTATGGCTCTTTGCCCCCACCTTACCATGCCTGTGGGGTTGCTGCCCACAGCAGGGCTATAGAATCGTCTCGGTGGCAAACAGAGGGGCCAACCCAGTCTTGCCTTCTGGTTCCTGTCTTCCTCTACTTGCCAATTCCTAAGCCAACTCCCCCAGCACCTCTTATTGTTCCCCATGTACTTCCCTTCAACAGACTCTTGCAATCCCCATCCATTAAAACACGACAATTACATCAACAACCAATATGGTTCAAATTTCCCACCCAAAGTGTTACTCAAAACAGTCCTCGAGCTGGCTGGTGGAAGCTTGACCTGACTTTTCAGACTTTGTGATGGTTTAGTTCGCAGCTGGGCAGAAACACCAAATCATTTGCCAATTTCTTCTGGAAAAGAGAATAGTTTTCCAGAAGAAAACTGGAGATTTTTATTACTGCATGCTACCCTGTAGGCAATATTCCACCCTCTGTGCCTTTGGGATGGGAACAGACAGTGCACATTAGGAGAGGAAGGGAAAGGGAAGTGTACATAAATTGTTGTGTTTTGTCAAGGGGCACCTCTTGCCCCTTACCTGAGGGGGGGTGTGGGTATGTGTGGTTCCTATTTTGATGGAGGGTAGCTCAGAGGTTCTTGGGGATCAGGCACACACGGTAAGGAAAACTCTAGGCCTCTCCGTAGGGGTCAGGACGGAGAGGGTAGACCGAAAAGGGTTGTTCAGTAAGAAGTCCCTTCTCTTTGATCTGTACTGGGGTTGTATACGGATGTTTAAAACTTGATAGATCCATTCTTCCTCTGACTCACGCCACGGCCACTACACTTGGTTGGACTAAATCTTTCTTTCAGTCCACATTATTACACAATACTGCATAACCTTATGTCTTGGTTTGGAAAGACAGGTGTCTGCTAGGGAGGGCAGGGCCTCCCTTGGAATGGAGAATACAAATCCTCTCCCTCCGATTTATTATAATTTTGAAAATTATATGGGGATAGGAATAACAGTTCTTTACTAGTATGTATAACAAGGCAAAGAAGCAAACAAAAACCACAGCATTAATAATAAACAGAACCAGGAACCCAGGAACAGCTTCCCTGACCACAGGCATTTTCCCCTTTGGTGCAGTTCCAGTCACAGCCAGCAGGGGCGCTGGTGGCTCCCGGTGGGCAGGGCAGGTGCAATGATCCTCCCATGGCTGCAGGGGGCGCTGTGGGGCAGGCTGGGGGAGCACGTGGTAATGGCGGCTTTGTCTGAGACAGGAAGGGATGGAAGGGATGGATCAGAAATTCCAGAGCTGTGGCTGAAGATAAGGGAGGTCTCAGCAGGCAGGGGGTGTGGGCTACAGAGTAGTGAAGACTCAGAGCAGCGCCCAAGAAGCAGCGGGGGTGGGACAACAGTTGGACACTGCTCCCAGCACAGCGACAGGCCCCTCTTTAATGAGGCGGGAAATAACAAGGTCCCAGTTCAGGACCTTGCTCCCAGGAGCAGAGGCTCACCCCACACCAGAAGAAACAGGACCAAGCGGGACTTCTGCAGCAGCAGTGAGTTCCTTTCCCAAAGCAGCTGCTCCTCCATCACCGTCCAAAGGCTCAGATTGAGTGAGTGAGAGTTTCCCCTCACCACTGAGAGTTTCCCTCACCACCTGCTATCTCAAGCACCCAGCCATCAGTGCTTCTTAGCAACTCAATGGGAAAAAATATCCCACAGTTAACAAAGAAAGAAAATGAAAGAAAAAAAACCAACACCTGACACCTTATTTTCACTCTGGGTGTTTAGGTTACATCTCCACGGGGTTCGTCTACTGCCCAGGAGGCTGTTTGGGGGTATACTTGATATCTCATCACTTCTTTCTTTTCTCCTTAGAGATTCTCTACTTGCTCCCAGTCCTATCCTGACAACCAATCACAGCTCTCCTGACAAGGCCCGCCATCCCAACCAGCCAATCACAGGCCTTCCCAACAAAACCCACCTTCCCAACTAGCCAACCACTGGCCTTCCCAACAACACCTGCCTGCCCAACCAGCCAATCACAGGCCCACTCGACATCTCCTAAGTCTTTCCAATTAGCCAATCACAGACCTTCTTCACAAGGCCTGCCATCCCAAGCAGCCAACTACAGGCCCACCTGACAAGGCCCGCCTTTCCCATCAGCTAGAAGGAAAAGGAAAGGAAAAAAAGGAAAGGAGAGAAAAAAAAAAAGAAAAACAAACCTTACCTTCTCCCTGGAAAACAAAAGCAAATAAACAACTCACCTGTAATCAAGGGACTCCCGTACCACTGGGTCAGTTCCGCTGGGTCAGCGAGTGCTGGGACTTACTGTGCTGGGTCCCTGCTCACTGCATCCCACATGGGCTCCCACGGCTCCTCTGGACTGCCTAGCTGCCCCTGCTGCCAGATTCCCTTTGCCCTGGACAACTGCAGTCTGCTCAGAACCTCCCGATGCAAGGGCGGCCACCACCAATCTTACACCCCCTAAATCCAGTAACTCTGACCTGACATCCTCAGGAGCTCTTGAGTCCCATTAAAACCAGTAACCCTCAGCCTGGTGTCCCCAGGTGCTCCTAAGTCTTCTCTTAATCTGGCAAAATCTTCAAGTGTCACAAACACTGCAAGTACTCTCCCAGACTCTCACACACACATGCAAATACTCACAGTCTTCCAGATACTCTGCAGTTTTTTTGCAGAGAGGGCTTTTTCTCTTCCTCCCTTAATATTTTGTTATTCAGTCTTCCGCTGTCCCCAGGGTTTCGACCTGTGATCACCAATGGTCCCAGGAGGAATTGACTGATTTACTCAACTCACGGCACAGTGCACTTCTCTTTTGAAAATTCCTAGGGCCATGGAGACGAGGGAAATGTTCCAGAACAAGTCCCCATTTGTGAGAAACAATGTTCACTTTTCAAATTTCAAAAGTTTATTAAACCTTAACAAAATACAACAAAAGACTGAATAAGGAGAAAGAGCAGCACTGGGAGCATGGAACTAAACCGCCATATGCTCATCTACAAAATGGCTGCACCACCTTTTATGCTCCTGGTGTTACATCAGCCAACTTTGGCCCCTCCCAAAGCCTGTCAGTCAACTTCTATTCATCGTCCATTGGTGGAGACTGCTTTCTTGCAATTTGATTGGAGGTCAGGTGTTGCCATGCCACGCCTCCTAGGAACAAGCCGGCCCTCCCCCAATGCCCCGCCTACCAAGGCCATCCCCTGACAACAATACAAGGGGGAGGGGAAAGAGGACTATGGCAGGACTTACCACAATAACAGAACCATACATCAATAAAACTTCTCTTAACATACACGTAATATTCATAGCTTAATTGTGAGAGCCAACCATTGCATTGCCCATCTCTAAAATGTGGGCTGTGCTGGGCCCTGGGTCACCCCAAAATTTGAGGCATCCAGGGAAGGAGCTGTGACCCACAGGCCCACCCATCCACTGCCCATCCCTGGGACACCCATTTTTCATGTCCCCCTCTCCCTTGGACACTCATCCTGGGACTGTCATTCCCCAGGACTTCCATGTCCCAAGGAACCCTCTCCCATTCATTCCATCCCCTACAGTCCCCCTTCCCTCAGGACCTTGATTCTCCCAACACCCCCAATTCCCACGGGACCCTCCATTCCAGCCACACCACATCCCATGATCCCAAATCCCTAGAGCCCACGTTCCCCTGGGACTCCCAGCCCTGTGTCCCACCATTACCAGGAACCCCCATCCCCAGTGACTCCCCTTTCTCATGACCTCCATTCCCCTGGACACCCATCCTGGGCTCCCCAAACCCCTGCGCCCCTCACTCCTGAGAACCCCATGTCCCACTGTGTGCCACCCAGCCTTGTCCCCAGCCTGTCCCCACCCTGCCCACAGCCTGTCCCCAGCTTGTGGTCACCCTGCCCCCAACAAAAACCACCACGACGTGAGGACGAGACCTGACCTCACTTCCTTCCCCTTTGTCCGAAGAGCCGCCACCCAGGGGACCGGTGGCCACAGCAGCGAGTGACAGCCAGCCTGGATGGCCGGGGACACGGGGATGGCCGGGAAGGTGGCACTGCTCCTGTGGGGTGAGTGCCCCGGGCATGGGCCTGACACCCTGGGGATGGGCCCTGGTGAGGCAGAGACCGGTGGGGAGGGGGCACAGGGGGGCTGCGGGGTCCCCTGAGGTCCCCAAGGCCAGCAGAGCCAGTGCATGAGGTGACCGGGGTTGTGGGGTGGCTGTGGGGAAAGAGACAAGGTGACAGGGATTCAGGGACAGGGACAAGGGGATGAGCACCATACAGATGAGCCATGGGGACAGAGGCCATGGGGCTGATGGGGGTGACCTGTGCCAGCACAGGGTCCCCATGCCTGGGGTGTCCACAATGTCCCCATGTCCTGCCTGAGCAAAGGGTGGCCGAGACATCTGTGCCACATCAGTGCCCCCACAGGGACAGTTCAAGGACAGACCCCACACCCTGTGCCCTGGGTGCTGCTGTCCCTGCAGTGCCACCCCCACCCAGCCCTGTCCCTTCTCCCTTCCAGCCCAGACCCTCGGCCTCGCTGGTGAGTCCTCAGGGGATGCCATGTCCCCACCCCGCTGTCCCCAGCCCCATGGTGGCCCTGGCAGGCTGGTGTCCCCTGTCACCCACAGGTGCCCAGACCACCCAGCTCCTGGTGGAGCCCCCCTGGACGCCGCCGGTGCTGTGGGACCGGGTGACACTGACCTGCCAGGGCTCGGGGACCGCCGGTGCCACCACCTGGTACAAGGATGGGCAGCGCCTGGAGCAGGAGGGACCTGACCACTTCACTGTCACTGAGAGTGGTGACTACATATGTGACAGACCTGGCACTGGGCACAGCCCCCCCCGTGAGAGTCTCAGATGGTGAGGGGGGTTTGGGTGTCCCCAGCCTGGCACCTGCTGGGACCCCAAGGGCTCTGGGTGGGCTCTGCTCCATGGGTCACCTCCTGGTGAGACCAGAGCCTGTCCCCTGCACACGGGGACATCCCAGAGCATCCCAGTGTGGAGTCGAGGAATTGGGGACCCCTGGTGCACTGGGTGTGACCCAATGGGGGGTCCCCGTTAGAACAGTGTGACAGGACCCCCTTGTCCCACAGACCAGGTGGTGCTGCAGGTGCCGGCTCGGCCGCTGCTGGAGGGGGACACGGTGACACTGCGCTGCCGGGCCATGCAGGACATGTCGGTCACCAAGGTGCGATTCTACCATGGGGACAAGGAAGTGAGGATGCCCCTCAATGGGACCGAGCTGTCCCTGTCCCCTCTGCAGCGGCACCACAGCGGTGACTACTGGTGCAGGGTCTGGGTGAACTCTGAGCAATCACCGTGGGCCAGCTCAGCAAACACAACAGTGACAGTGCACGGTGAGCACCCCACAGCCGCCACCCGAACACCCCCACAGCCCTTCCCCAGGGACTCGGGGTCACAAATCCCCCTCCCCTCTCCTTCCCTGAGCTCTTCACGGTGCCGGTGCTGGAGGGTCCCCCCAAGCTCACCAAGGGGTCTCCCCTCAATCTCAGCTGCCTCAGCACCCCCAGCCCCCTGCGGCCCCCAGCCCCCCTCCTGCACCTCTTCTACCGGGACGGGCACTTGGTGGGGGGCCCGCAGGGGTCCCCGCAGCTCCTGGTGCCCGCCGTGGGGGTCTCCCACTCGGGGAATTACAGCTGCCAGGTGCGCTCCCAGGGCGGGGCCGTGCGGAAGAGCAGCGCCCGGCTCCGCGTCACGGTGCGCAGTGAGTGCGGGGATGGGCACGGGGAGCCCCCACAGCCTCCTCGGGTCCCACAGCCCTGCCTGGGGACCCCCATTACTGCCTGGATCCCCCATCCCTGTGGCGGGTCCCTCATCCTTTCCTGGCTCCCTCACCAGGTTCCCCAGACCTTTGTGGGTACCCCCATCTTTTCTTTAATTTTTTACCACTTCCTCCCCCATCACTGCTCCCATCCTGCTCCATGTCCCCCTCTCCCTCACTGGGTCTCATCCCTGTCCCTGGCTCCATCCCACCCCTTCCTGGGTCCCCCCAAAGTCCCCAGGTCCCACCATCCCCTCCCTGCATCCCCACACTTTCCCTGGGGCCCCCTCCATCCCTCTCCCAGTGTTCCCTTCCTGAACCTCCCATCCTTCTTTGGGGTTCCTTTTCAGGCCCTGCCCCAGCTCTGCGCCCCCTGTGCCTCACTGGGGTCCCCCTGCACCCCACTGACTCCCCCCTTGTCATTCACTGTCCCCTGGTGTCCCTCCCTCCTGCAGGGGTCTCTCTCTCGGGGGTGTCCGTGTGGGTGCAGCCCCCTGGGGGACAGGTGGCACTGGGGGACCGCCTGGTGCTGAGCTGTGCAGTGGCTGCAGGGACAGGTCCCCTGTCCTTCACCTGGCACCGGGGGGGCTCAGGGGCACTGCTGGGCACCGGCCCCCACCTGGAGCTGCAGCACATTGGGGACAATGACAGCGGCCACTATCACTGCCGGGTCAGCAATGGGGACAGCGTGGCTGAGAGTGTCCCCCTGAATGTCACCGTCCTGGGGGAGCAGAAACAATGGGCTGGGGGTGACCGCACCCACAGAATCCCTCATCCCACCTCGCCCGGTGCCAGCCTCGTCTCTGTCCCCACAGTGCCCGTGGCCAATGCCACCATCACCCCCGGTCCCCTGTCACACCAGGTGCACACAGGTGACCCCGTGACCCTGCGCTGCTCGGTGCAGGTGGGCTCAGCCCCTGTCACCTTCACCTGGCTGCACAATGGGCAGGAGGTGGCCCAGGGTCCTGTCCTGGATCTTGGGGATGTTGATGTGGGACATTCGGGCACCTACCAGTGCGTGGCCACCAACCAGCTGGGACAGGACGGGCACCGCGTGTTCCGGGCACTCAGCCCTGAGCTGGCCCTGGAGGTGACCCCTGGCTCACCCTGGGTCACAGGTGAGGTCACACGGGGTCACACGGGGTGTTCAGGACTCTCAGGTTTCTGGGTGACCCCGATGTGTCTCTCTCTATCCCCAGCAGTGGCCGCAGGGGTCAGCGGGTCCCTCCTGTTCCTGTTCCTGCTCGTGGCTGTCATCGTGGGCTGGCACCGGCGGCACCGCCAGGGTGGGTGACAATGGGGGGCAATGGGGGTCCCAGGGGTTGGGGTGAAGCCCCCCCAGAGTACGGGGCCATAGGGTGGCACCAAGGGCTCCTGACTTGGGTGAAGCTGAACCCCCAGAAACCTCGGCTGGGGGTCCTGGGGGATTTGGGGAGGTCCTGGAGGGTCGTGCAGGGATGTTGGGGGTTTCTGTCAGGGGGGTTGAGGGAATCTGGGGGCTCTGGGGGCTCAGGGAGTTCAAGGGGTGTTCAAAGCTTTTTGGGGGCTTCAGGGATGCTCAAGGGTCCTGGGGGCAGTCAGGGGTCCCGAGGGTGTTCAGGGCCCTGAGGACCCCACAGTCACCCCTCCCCCTTCCCTTTGCAGGCCTCAGGAAGCAGCAGGAAAGGTGAGTGGGGGGCTACAGGTCTGATCCCCCCATTTTACCCTCACTGTAAACCCCCCCACCCCCACAGACACCCCCTTATCCCCGCAGGGCCCCCCCGGATCCCCCAGCCCCCCCAGAGGAGGGGGAGGTGCTGTACACCCACGTCGTGAGCACCGAGCGGGCAGGGGGTGAGTACAGGGGGGGACACAGGGACACGTCACCCACGGGTGCCACCCCCACTCAGGTCCCCACAACCGCTGTCTCTCGCAGGGCCCCCCCCGTGCCACATCCCCCCAGGTGACCTACGCGGAGCTGGCGGGACCCCACAGGCGACAGCGGGACCCCAGTGACATCTATGACAATGTGCTGTGACACTGGGGGCACTGGGGGCACTGGAGGTCCCTGCCCAAGGGCACCCCCCGTGTGTGTCCCCCTCCCAGCTCCCATGGGTGCCACCGTGCTCGGGGGGTGGCCACGAGTGGGGGGTCCCATGTGGGGCTGCCCAGAGCTCCCCGTTCCAGTGCTCCCAGTGCTCCCAGTACCCCCAGGGGCTCCCCATTCCCTCCCCCAGTGCCAGGGGGCACAGGACCCTTGTCCCTCCCATTGCACCCAAAATGCAGCTTTTTGATTAAACTGGGAGAAATGGTTTTTGTTTGTTCAGCTCTGCCTGGTCAGCTCGGATGGAGGAGGGTCCCGGTCAGGTTGTTGAGCAGATGGGTGTGGGATCTGCAGGATTTTTGGGGCTCTCTCAGTCCCTTGGGGACAGGGACAAAATGATCAATTGGGGCATTTCCGGACTGGTTCCCTCACAGCTGCCCCGCACAGGGGAAGGAGCTGCCGCTCCCTGTTTGTCCCCTCTCGGTGACACCGGCCAAGGGCTCCTGGACCTGCAGCGGTGCTGCCCCGTGGCCACAGACACCAATCCTGCAGCTGCCAAGGCCCTCAGGCTGAGCTGGAGCCTCGGGATGGAGCTGGGGGTGGACAGGGATGTCCCCAAATCCCACCCCAAAGCCCGCCCCAGCCCCAGCCCTGCCCGGTGCCCCCGGTGCCCAAAGCCCCGCACCCGGCGCTCCCCGAGCGGCGTCTGAGCCCCGGAGCTGCTGCGGAGCCTCTGCCGGGCCCGGCCCTGGGGCGAGCAGGGGGCACCCCAAGGGAGGTGCCGGGAGGGCGGAGGGGACCAAGGAGCCCGGGGAGGAGCCCCCGGCACTGCGGGAGCCGAGTCCTGGCCTCGGGTCACTGTCACAGGGCGCGGCTGCCATCGCGCTGCCAGGGCCGGGACTGTCCCGGGCTGCGGGCACCCACGGTGGCCATGTGTCCCGAGCGGCTGTGACAGCGTGTCTGAAGTCATTGTCACAATGTGTCAGGACGGGCTGTTGCCATGGCAACGGGACCAACAGCTCCGGGCACTCGCGGCGTGCCCCGAAAAAGGTGCGGGGAGCGGGGAGAGGCTGGGGCCGCCCAGTGTTGGGAAGGACAAATCCAAGGGATGGCAGAGATGGAATTGCAGCAGCTGAGAGGAGCCCGAGGCTGTGAGAGGAACAGCCCTGCAGGGAGGACAGAGGGGCACCAGGGTTTCCAGAGATTCCCTGGCAGCCCATGGGGGTCCCTGGGGAGCAGAGACCCCCCTGCAGCCCTGCAGGATCCCCCACCTGAGCAGGGGATGCATAATAGATGTTGTGAGCCCTTGGGAAGCCCCCGCTAGAGCAGGTCCTGAGAGGGGAAGGTGTTTTTCAGACGCGTTTTGTGGAGGCTAAATCCCCAAGTGTGAGTTCTTATGTTATCATACCAAAGTGTTTGCTAAGTAATGGAATAATTAATATTAAAGTTCTAAGATTGTTAATGGTTAATATGTTGTAATGTTAAGGCCCTAAAATCCCCTCCTTTCATCACCTGTGTCCTTTCTACCATTCATCCTGTACAACTTTCCTTCGGGTTTCACTTCCGCTGCTCCCAAGAAAGCGTGCGCACAAGCTCATATGCAAATTAGGAGGCACCCAGTGCCATCCAGAGGGAAGAAGCCCCAGAACAACGAGCCCATACAACACCAAAGACTAGAAATGATACCCCTAGACCGGCAAAATAGTAAAGAACATCAGAACACCAACCAAAGAGTTTTCTTCTCACCACCATAACCTAAACAGCACCCGATCGGCATGGCAACCCTAGACCACGATCAAGCAAGAGGTCTTCCCAAGGACTCTGGCGAGGACGGAATCCCCAGCTCTGCTGAGTGGCAAAGCTGAACACCTCCTCCTCCGTGTGGTTCATGGGAGCAGCAATGGTGTGCACGACCCCTCGGGCCCCCACCCAGAGCTGTCCTTAATAAAGGCATTAAAAGGGAGCTGGTCTCCTGGCCCATTCATTTCATGTTTCACTTCTCCTTTTTCAGCTCTAAACTGAGGAATGATCAATTCAATTCATTTCTCCAAGTTGAGTCCATGACGGGGCTCAAGGACTGAGCCCTCCCTGCCCTTCTCCCAGGACAGGGCACCACCGGCTGGGATGTGCCACCCCCAGGACACGTCAACCTGGAACAGGGACACCCCTGAACAGGGACAGGACTCCCTGTATGTGTCCCCAAGGACTGAGCCTGCCCATCCTCCCCATCTGACTCAGCACAAACGGCCTCTTCCTTCTGCTGCAGGAGAGAGAAAGTGAAAGTCTTGGGGGGCAGAGCCGAACACCCCCAACCCCCCCACTTACTCTGCAGCCCCAGCACCCCCTTTTCCCCTCCCCAGTGTCCCCTCAGCCCGGTACCTGCTCAGGAGCTCCCAGGATCGCTGAGCAGGGAACTGGGGAGGGTGTGAATGTGTCAGGAAAAAAGGAAGGAAATGGAAATGGAAAGAGGAAAAAGCCCCTGGGGATTGGCAGGGCACAGACCCAGAGCCCCTCAGAATCCACCTGGGGTGACTCTGAGAAAACCACAAGCACATCGGGGGGACAGCACTGGACCCTGGGTCACCCCTAAATCTGAGACACCGGGGAAGGAACTGGGACCGACAGGACCCCCCAGCCACTGCCCATCCTGGAGACCCCGATTCCCCTGGGACCTAAATCATGGGACTCCCATTCCTTATTTTTCCCATTCCAGGGACCCCCATCCCAGGACTGCCATTCCCCAGGACATCCATGGCTGAGGAACCCCATCCATGGGAGGGAGGGAGGGAGGGAGGGAGAAAGTGACGGAGGTAGGAAGGGAGGAAGGAAGGGAGGAGGGAATGAAGGAAGGAGGGAAGGAAGGAGGGAAGGAAGGGAAGGAAGGAAGGGAAGGAAGGAAGGGAAGGAAGGGAAGGAAGGAAGGAAGGGAAGGAAGGAAGGAAGGAAGGAAGGAAGGAAGGAAGGAAGGAAGGAAGGAAGGAAGGAAGGAAGGAAGGAAGGAAGGAAGGAAGGAAGGAAGGAAGGAAGGAAGGAAGGAAGGAAGGAAGGAAGGAAGGAAGGAAGGAAGGAAGGAAGGAAGGGGTTGTTCCTTCTGCAAGCTCAGGCAGGCAGTGGCCGATCTCAGCACTGCCAGCAGCACCTTCTTAGCAGAGACATTCCTGTGGGAGATTTTCTCCTTCTTCTGGGTGGGGGGAAGAGGGATGAGGACCCTGAGTGTGGCTCCACACACTGGGCTGGGCTGGTGCCAGCCGGGGGCACCACCAGGAATCCGTGGGAGCTGAGGGAGGTGGATGCATTGGGAGGTGTGGGGTGTGGCTGCATGGGATCCATGGGCTGTGGGTGTGTGGGGGCTGTGGGACATGGAGATGTGGGAGATGTGGGATGTGGATGCCTGAGAGTCAGTGGACAGGGATACAGGACAGCTGGGGGCAGGGGGTGCTGTGACAGCCCCTCCCCTGCAGGCCCTTGTGGTGGCTGCTGTCCATGACCTCGAGCACCACTGGGGGCTGGCGGGGTCTGTCCTCCTCCTCCTGGTCCCGTCTGGTGCCTTTGTAGATCTGGGGGAAGGAGCCCTGGCCCAGGCTCCCCCCAGGGGTGAGACGGGAATGCTGCTGGGGGGTCCCTGTTCTCCTGTCCCACCCCACCCATGGCCCCAGCCCCCCGTCCCCGTGTCAGGCTGTGGGGATTGATCTTGTGGAACATCCTCTGGGGGAGGCTGTGGTGCTGGGGGCAGGAGGGGACCCAGGGGGACAGGGGACACTGCTCCACACGAGCAGCACGGGGGGACTTCTGTGGGGGGGAGCTTTGAGAGGGGAGTGGGGCAGAGTGACCAATGCAGTGACCTCAAAGCCCTCCTGTGATGTCACAGCCCAATCTACGATATTACACAACCACTGCATGATGTCACTGCTCGCTCTGTGACATCATGACTGCTCTGTGATGTCATACACAGCTGCCCTGTGATGTCACAGACCACTCTGAATTGTCACAATCTGCTCTGTGATGACATAGGCCACTCTGTAATGCGATAACCCAACTCTGTGATGTCTCACCCTGCTCTGTCATGTCAAAGTCCTACTCTGTGATGTCACAAATTTCCCTTCTATGATATCAGGGTCTGCCCCACTAATCCTTGGCACACATTCTCTCAGGAGAGGGGATTTCAGGGAGCCCAAAGGGCATCGTTGGGCTTTGGCAGAGCTGCTGTGGAGACAGAGGCAATTCCACAGCTCAGTCCCTGCCCTGGGCTCTCCCAGGACCCTTCTGCTGTGGGGCTGCTCAGGGTGCAAGAACAACTTCTCTTGGGAAGGGCAGACACACCGTGAGATTTTGGCTGGGGGCTGAGGGGCTGGGCTGGGCTCCTCTCTCTCTCTTGCTCCTGGCACCGGAGGTGGGACAGTGCTGCTCTTGCTCTGGGGACAATTGGCTGCCACCATGGAGTTCCACCCTTCACTGTTTCCCCTACCGTTAGGGAGGCTTTGTTCATAAGAGCAGCCCTTGAACTGGGACCTTTTCAACTCCCGATCTCACTGGAAAGGACCCTCACCATATACTCAGGTGCCTCAGGGGAGAACCCAGGACCCAGAGCCCCTCTCCCTTCCCAGAGGGCATCTCCTGGCTGCATGTGGCAGCTGTTTGCGGGAGCCCGGCTGTCACTGCCCAGCTCTGCTGTTTTCTGTTGCTGCTTGGGGCTTTTTGCTACACTTTAACCTGACACCTCATGTCCCACTGGAGCCCCTCAGCTCCCGCTACAGCTTCGGAGATTTTGCTACACTTCATTTGCAACCCTGGGGTGTGCCTCCCCCTCGCAGTTCCAGCTGCCACTCCGAGGGTTCCTGCTGCAGCCCATTTTGCCATCCACAGTGGCACCGTTCCTGGCTGCCCCCCAGCCCCGGCAGTGAGGGAAGGAAGCTTCTCTCTCTCTCCCGCCGGCTGAGTCTCCATTAACCATGGAGAGAGACAGCCGAGCTGGCGCCACAGCGCCCCCTGCAGCCGCGGGGGAATCATCGCACCCGCCCTGCCCGGCCGGGAGCCACCAGCGCCCCTGCCGGCTGTGCCCGGAACTGCACCGGAGGGGAAGGGCCTGCAGCCCAGAGAGGGCTGGGACTGGGTTTGTGGTTTTGTTGGTTGTTGCTGGCAGTGTTGTTGTTTGTTTCCCTTGTTATCTATATTCTAGTAAAGAACTGTTATTCCTGTTCCCATATCTTTGTCTGGAAGCCCCGTAATTTAAACGTTATATTACTTTGGAGGGATGGTGGTAATATTTTCCATTCCAAGGGATGTTCCAGCCTTCCCTGGCAGACACGTCTGAAGACGGATACCATCCCTTTGGCAGCAGAGGGCAGGGAACAGTTTGCCTTGACCTGGAAGGGCATCTAGAGCTCCTGGAATTGACTGGAAAATCTGCCCCACCCTGTGCCATGTACTCATTCCAGCTTCCCCTGAAAAGGTGGAAGTTCTGGAACACTCACAGTGCCTTGATGACATCATCATGTGGGGAACACAGCAGAGGAGGGGTTTGAGACAGGGGAGAGGAGAAATCCAGAGCTTCCTGAAGGCTGCTTTGGCCATCAGAGCAATGTAGGTCCAGGGCAATGCCAGAATCCTCTGTTAGACAAAATGTGCTAGGGGAAGGTTCCTAGCGTTTTTCCTTTTCAGGAGCTTCCCGTGGAAATTGTTCCTTTTGTGACCCTTTGGATTCTGAAGCATGTTGCTGTTGGTTTTGTACTCTCATTGCTGTTTGCAGGAAATTGTTCTTCTCTCAGCCCTTTGGGACGTTTGCCTTTGCCTCCACTTGGAGGGGAAGGGGCAGCAGCCCCTGGTTTTTAGTGGCAGCCCAGAATTGTATAATCCCATTCCTAAAGCCCAAAAAAGCTGAAGAAAGAAACGCCATTTCTGCCAGTTAAAACAAAAAGCTGCATTTTGGTGCCAATAACAGGGAAATGAGTCCAGAGTTGCCCTGGCACTGGGAAGAGAGATGAGGAGCCATGGGTGTACTGGGAGTGCTGAGATGGGGATTGCAGAGCCACTGGGAGTACAGGGGTACTGGGAGACAGAATGAGGAAGACCTGGATCTACTAGGAGAAATAGAGAGGAACGAAGAGAGGAAATAAAGAGCTTCTTTCTTTCTTTCTTTCTTTCTTTCTTTTCTTTCTTTCTTTCTTTCTTTCTTCCTTTCTTTCTCTTTCATTCTTTCTTTCTTTCTTTCTTTCTCTCTTTCTCTTTCTCTCTTTCTCTCTTTCCTTCTTTCTTTCTTTCTTTCTCTTTCCTTCTTCCTTCCTTCCTTCCTTCCTTCCTTCCTTCCTTCCTTCCTTCCTTCCTTCCTTCCTTCCTTCCTTCCTTCCTTCCTTCCTTCCTTCCTTCCTTCCTTCCTGGTGCCCTCACACTCGCAAAGTCCCAGCCCCTTCACCTCAGACCTCCACAGCTTTACACCTTGACCTCAGCCTTCCCAATTCCACTGCAACTGCCCAGAAGACATTTCAAGGCCGCAAGATGACTAAAAGCACCGAGAGCATCCCCAAAGGGCCCTCTGCTCTCCCTCCCTCTAGTGCTACACTCCAAAAGCCCAAACCACCCCATCCCCCCCTTCCATTCCCCACCCCTCACAAACTTCATCCCAGCCCCACACTTCCATCCCCACCCTACACTGGCCCACCCTATCATATCCCCATCCCATCCCTCCTGGGCCAGAAGCCCTGTCCAAGCAGCTCGTGGACACTTCCAGGGAGTCAGGGACAGCCGCAGCTTCTTGCACCAAACTGGGCCATGCTCCCACCGCCCTTCCAGGCTACAATTCCAGCCCCACATCCCAACTCACCCTGGGCCTGGGCAGCGCAAAGCCCTTCCCTGGGTCCTCTCCCTGCAGGCCCTTGGCAAGAGTCTCTCTTAGCCAGCAATTGCTGCTCCTCCCTGCTGTGGGGCACCAGCTGCAAGTGGAGTTTTTTCCCCGGGGCCCTGGCCTTGCCCTGAGCCAGGGGCACGACCTTTTCCCTGCAGCTCTGCGGCCACTACCTGGCTTGGGCCGCAGCCCAGCAGACGGAGCTCAGAGCTCCCCGGGGCCTGCGCCTCCTTCCCAGGGCCAGCACTGGGGCAGCTCCCACCTCGTCCCCAGGCAAGCAGGGACAGCACCCCAGGAAACGGCTGCTGCTGGGCCAGGCCAGCTCCAGGCTGGAGACCAGCAAAAGCTTCTTCCCCTCCAGGGGGCTCGGCCACTCACCAGGCTCCCCAGAGAATGCTCACAGCCCCGAGGCTGCCCCAGCTCCAGGAGCCTTGGCACACTGCTCCCAGGGACAGCCAGGCTCTGATTGCCTGATCTCCACCACCCCTCTGCCTCTCTCCCAGCCCAGGCCCTTCTGCAACTCTCACCCTTTGGCTCAGCCTTTGCGTCCACTCCAGCTGCTGCCAGAACTGTTGGGCCCCAGGCAGGAGCGGCACAGCCCCAGCGTTCCCCTCTCTGTGACACCACAGCCATGGAAGCACCAGTGTTCCATTCCCTGGAGACATTGCCCAGAGGCAAGCGTCCACAGCTGCGTCCAGTCAACACAACTGACCGGACACTGACCAGCCCTGGCCTGGACTCAGCTGGATTCCTCTGCACACAGCTCCAAGAAGGCCCCCTGGCCACCTCCACACTGCCACAGACCAGGACAATAGATACATTTACAGAGCTCCGCCCAGAGCTGACAGGGAAAGAAATTCAAACAAACCCCACCAAAGCACCAAGAGGAAAACTACTCTGACCACCGCAGAGCTGCTCTCCTCCCTCCCACCTTTCACCAGAAAATACACAGCACCTGAGACTGAAAGCAACCACCATTCCTCAGCCATATCTGCAGCAAAACCAGCTTGAGGACAGCCTTGCAGCAGCACCTTCCTCATCTCACTGAAAAAGGCCCCTTGGCAGGCAGCTGCAGGGCCCTTGGCAAGGCCAAGGCCAAAGGGCCTCAGCCCACAGGGGAGAAAAGGGCCCTGAATTGGCCGCCCCTGGCACGGAAAGCCTGCCCCCAGGCTGCTTCAGACACAGCACTCTTCTGGGCGACTGCGGAAAGCTGAGAGTCAGCTCTGCCTTCACCATATTCCATGGTCTAAAGCTGCCTGCCAGAAGACATTGAGCCTCTGCTCAGTTTGTTCTTTCTTTTTTCTTTCTTTCTTTCTTTCTTTCTTTTGTTTCTTGTGCCCTCACACTAGCAAAGTCCCAGCCCCTTCACCTCAGACCTCCACAGCTTTACACCTTGACCTCAGCCTTCCCAATTCCACTGCAACTGCCCAGAAGACATTTCAAGGCTGCAAGATGACTAAAAGCACCGAGAGCATCCCCAAAGGGCCCTCTGCTGTCTCTCCCTCTAGTGCTACACTCCAAAAGCTAAAACCACCCTATCCCCCCCTTCATTTCCCCACCCCTCACAAACTTCATCCCAGCCCCACACTTCCATCCCCACCCTACACTGGCCAACCCTATCATATCCCCATCCCATCCCTCCTGGACCAGAAGCCCTGTCCAAGCAGGCCGTGGACACTTCCAGGGAGTCAGGGGCAGCCGCAGCTTCTTCCACCAAACTGGGCCATGCTCCCACCGCCCTTCCAGGCTACAATTCCAGCCCCACATCCCAACTCACCCTGGCCCCGGGCAGCGCAAAGCCCTTCCCTGGGTCCTCTCCCTGCAGGCCCTTGGCAAGAGTCTCTCTTAGCCAGCAATTGCTGCTCCTCCCTGCTGTGGGGCACCAGCTGCAAGTGGAGTTTTTTCCCCGGGGCCCTGGCCTTGCCCTGAGCCAGGGGCACGACCTTTTCCCTGCAGCTCTGCGGCCGCTACCTGGCTTGGGCCGCAGCCCAGCAGACGGAGCTCAGAGCTCCCCGGGGCCTGCGCCTCCTTCCCAGGGCCAGCACTGGGGCAGCTCCCACCTCGTCCCCAGGCAAGCAGGGACAGCACCCCAGGAAACGGCTGCTGCTGGGCCAGGCCAGCTCCAGGCTGGAGACCAGCAAAAGCTTCTTCCCCTCCAGGGGGCTCGGCCACTCACCAGGCTCCCCAGAGAATGCTCACAGCCCCGAGGCTGCCGCAGCTCCAGGAGCCTTGGCACACTGCTCCCAGGGACAGCCAGGCTCTGATTGCCTGAGCTCCACCACCCCTCTGCCTCTCTCCCAGCCCAGGCCCTTCTGCAACTCTCACCCTTTGGCTCAGCCTTTGCGTCCACTCCAGCTGCTGCCAGAACTGTTGGACCCCAGGCAGGAGCGGCACAGCCCCAGCGTTCCCCTCTCTGTGACACCACAGCCATGGAAGCACCAGTGTTCCATTCCCTGGAGACATTGCCCAGAGGCAAGCGTCCACAGCTGCGTCCAGTCAACACAACTGACCGGCCACTGACCAGCCCTGGCCTGGACTCAGCTGGATTCCTCTGCACACAGCTCCAAGAAGGCCCCCTGGCCACCTCCACACTGCCACAGACCAAGGCAATAGATACATTTACAGAGCTCCGCCCAGAGCTGACAGGGAAAGAAAGTAAAAAAACCCCCACCAAAGCACCAAGAGGAAAACTACTCTGACCACTGCAGAGCTGCTCTCCTCCCTCCCACCTTTCACCAGAAAATACACAGCACCTGAGACTGAAAGCAACCACCATTCCTCAGCCATATCTGCAGCAAAACCAGCTTGAGGACAGCCTTGCAGCAGCATCTTCCTCATCTCACTGAAAAAGGCCCCTTGGTAGGCAGCTGCAGGGCCCTTGGCAAGGCCGAGGCCAAAGGGCCTCAGCCCACAGGGGAGAAAAGGGCTCTGAATTGGCCACCCCTGGCACGGAAAGCCTGCCCCCAGGCTGCTTCACACACAGCACTCTTCTGGACGACTGTGGAAAGCTGAGAGTCAGCTCTGCCTTCACCATATTCTATGGTCTAAAGCTGCCTGCCAGAAGACATTGAGCCTATGCTCAGTTTGTTCTTTCTTTTCTTTCTTTCTTTCTTTCTTCCTTTCTTCCTTTCTTCCTTTCTTCCTTTCTTCCTTTCTTCCTTTCTTTCTTTCTTGCTTTCTCTTGTTTCTTGTGCCCTCACACTCACAAACTCCCAGCCCCTTCACCTCAGACCTCCACAGCTTTACACCTTGACCTCAGCCTTCCCAATTCCACTGCAACTGCCCAGAAGACCTTTCAAGGCCGCACGATGACTAAAAGCACCGAGAGCATCCCCAAAGGGCCCTCTGCTGTCTCTCCCTCTAGTACTACACTCCAAAAGCCCAAACCACCCCATCCCCCCCTTCATTTCCCTACACCTCACAAATTTCATCCCAGCCCCACACTTCCATCCCCACCCTACACTGGCCCACCCTATCATATCCCCATCCCATCCCTCCTGGGCCAGAAGCCCTGTCCAAGCAGGCTCTGGACACTTCCAGGGAGTCAGGGGCAGCCGCAGCTTCTTCCACCAAACAGGGCCATGCTCCCACCGCCCTTCCAGGCTACAATTCCAGCCCCACATCCCAACTCACCCTGGCCCCGGGCAGCGCAAAGCAATTCCCTGGGTCCTCTCCCTTCAGGCCCTTGGCAAGAGTCTCTCTTAGCCAACAATTGCTGCTCCTCCCTGCTGTGGGGCACCAGCTGCAAGTGGAGTTTTTTCCCCGGGGCCCTGGCCTTGCCCTCACCCAGGGGCACGACCTTTTCCCTGCAGCTCTTCAGCCGCTACCTGGCTTGGGCCACAGCCCAGCAGACAGAGCTCAGAGCTCCCCGGGGCCTGCGCCTCCTTCCCAGGGCCAGCACTGGGGCAGCTCCCACCTCGTCCCCAGGCAAGCAGGGACAGCACCCCAGGAAACAGCTGCTGCTGGGCCAGGCCAGCTCCAGGCTGGAGACCAGCAAAAGCTTCTTCCCCTCCAGGGGGCTCGGCCACTCACCAGGCTCCCCAGAGAATGCTCACAGCCCCGAGGCTGCCGCAGCTCCAGGAGCCTTGGCACACTGCTCCCAGGGACAGCCAGGCTCTGATTGCCTGATTTCTACCACCCCGAAAAAAAACCACCACGACGTGGGCATGACGCCTGACCTCACTTCATTCCCCTTTGCCCAAGCAGCCACCACAAAGGGGACCGGTGGCCACAGCAGCGAGTGACAGCCAGCCTGGCTGGCCGGGCACACGGGGATGGCCGGGAAGGTGGCGCTGCTCCTGTGGGGTGAGTGCCCTGGGCACGGGCCTGACACCCCGGGGATGGGCTCTGGTGAGGCAAAGAGCGGTAGGGAGAGGGCACAGGGGGGCTGCAGGGTCCCCTGAGGTCCCCAATACCAGCAGAGCCAGTGCATGAGGTGAGCGGGGTTGTGGGGTGGCCATGGGGAAAGAGACAAGGTGACAGGGATGCAGGGACAGGGACAAGGGGATGAGCACCATACAGATGAGCCATGGGGACAGAGGCCGTGGGGCTGATGGGGGTGGCCTGTGCCAGCACAGGGTCCCCATGCCTTGGGTGTCCACAATGTCCCCATGTCCTGCCTGAGCAAAGGGTGGCCGAGACATCTGTGCCACATCAGTGCCCCCACAGGGACAGTTCAAGGACAGACCCCACACCCGTTCCCTCGGTCCTGCTGTCCCCATTGTGCCACCCCCACCCAGCCCCGTCCCTTCTCTTTTCCAGCCCAGACCCTCGGCCTCGCTGGTGAGTCCTCGGGGGATGCCATGTCCCCACCCTGCTGTCCCCAGCCCTGTTATGGCCCTGGCAGGCTGGTGTCCCCTGTCACCCACAGGTGCCCAGACCACCCAGCTCCTGGTGGAGCCCCCCTGGAGGCCGGCGGTGCTGTGGGACCGGGTGACACTGACCTGCCAGGGCTCGGGGACCGCCGGTGCCACCACCTGGTACAAGGATGGGATGCGGTGGGGGAAGGATGGTGTCGACTACTTCACTGCCACCGAGAGTGGCGACTACACGTGTGACAGACCTGGCACCGGGGACAGCCACCCCGTGAGAGTCTCAGATGGTGAGGGGTGTTTGGGTGTCCCCAGCCTGGCACCTGCTGGGACCCTGAGGGCTCTGGGTGGGCTCTGCAGCAGAAGGAAGAGGCCGTTTGTGCTGAGTGTCACACGGGGGGGCGGGTTCTGTCCTGGGGGGCACATCCAGGGGGGTCCTGTCCTGGGGAGATCCTGTCCCGGGGGGGGGACACATGCTGGCCAAGGGGGTCCTGTCCTGGGGGATGGCAGCTCCGGGAGGGGTCCAGACTTCTCCATCCTTGCTGGTCCCCTGCAGGATCTGAGCCGGCAAGAGCAGCTTGGGAATGGAGCCCCAGGCAGGCAGGAAGGAGCTCCCCAAGTGCTCCTCCTTGAAGCCAGTGGCCATGCAAGGGTGGGGCCCAGCCATGGCCCAGCCCCAGGGCACAGGGATGGGCATTGGCCAGCCCTGCTCTGGCCAGCCCCAGCTGGCAGCCAGCACCTGAGCCAGGTCCCCCTCCCCCGCCCACCCCCTGGGCTTTGATTCTGGCAGCTTTGGAGCTGCTGCAAAGGTGAGAATTGTGTGGGGGAAGAAGGCGTGCCTGTGGTTTGCTCAGCCCTGCAAGAAGCACAGAAGGCAATGGGAGCCCAAGCAGTGGCTCTGTGGGGGCCTTGGATGGTTTTGAGAGCAGGGCTGGCTGGAAACCCCCCCTGCAGGGGCAGCTGTGAGGGAAGCAGTGCGGAAATGCAGCAATTGATCATTTGGTCCCTGTCTGCCCAAGGGGCTGAGAGAGCCCCACAAGTGCTGCAAATCCCACACCCATCTGCTCAACAACCTGACCGGGACCCTCCTTCTTCAACAAAACCTGCAGCCCTTTGGAACCTCCCAGAAAGAATGGTTGGGTTCTGCATGTGGACAGCAGAAGAGAGGGAAAAGTGTGGCAATATTGAGCAGGGGCTGCACAGGTGCATCTGGGGAACAGGGGTGTCCCAGCAGGAGCAGGGAGTGCCCAGGCAGGGGAATTGAGGGCAGGGTGGAGTGCATTTCCCAGGGAAGCAGACCCTGAGGGACACACGGGCATTTCCATGGATTCCTGTGCGCTGTTCCAAGGATGGACAGAGTTTCTCCTCTTTTGGGAGTGGAAGCCATGGGAAGTGAATCAAGTTTCAGGGTGGGAATGAGAAAAATGGGAAGAGTTCCTGAATATGGCCCAAGCAAAGCCTTCCCTATGGGCTGGGGTGCTGCCCAGCAGGCAGGGAACAATCCCATGGAGCTGTTGGACACTCAGGGAGATTCCACACTCTGTGTGATCCATCAGCAAACGCTGCTGTGGGATGCACCAATGGGCTCCTGAAGGGAACCAAAAGTCTCTTTTCTCTGTGATTTGCTTGTGTTTTTATTATGAACGACTTGTTGGGAGACCAACAATTAAAAGGTTCTATCAACCAGATAATTTTCTACATTGTCAGTTTTATTCTCGCTGAGTTTCTTCTTTATTGGGGAAAAAAGTGGTGTGGGAAAAGATTTTTTGCCTTTATTTCCTGAATGTATAATTTTGTCTCAAGCAATTGGGCATCAGGGAATTCAACCAAATTTAGCCTGGCATTTATCATCATCAGGGCAAGGTTGAATCAGGTGCCCTTTTAAGTTTTGGCAGCCCAGAAGTCACAGGGCCCCACTGGGGACAGCGGGAATGCTCAGGGCCCCCCCAGGACAGAGGTGCCCAGGATGTGCCACCTCTGGGACAGGAATCCCCAAGGACGTGGCACCCCCAGAACGAGGAACCCCCTGGGACAAGACCCTGGGACAAGACCCAGGTGTCCCCACAGCAGAGGAGCCCTTTTCCCTCAGGGCAGGACCCCTCTGGATGTGCCCCCCCAGGACAGAACCCACGTCCTTGGCTCAGCATCAACGGCCTCTTCCTTCTGCTGCAGGAAAGAGAAAGTGAAAATCTTTCATCCCCCACAGCCCCCCAACCACTGCCTGCACCCCCCATCCCCCTTGGCCCCTTCCTGGGATCCCCCCACCTGTTCCCTGCTCAGGTGTTCCCTGGGATGGCTGAGCCAGGAAATGGGGGGGCCGGGAAAAAGCCCCGGGGTGTGTGGGGCACAGAGCCAGAGCCTCAAGCCTGGGGTGCCCCCCTGGCCATGAGCACACTGTGGGGGCTGTGCTGGGCTCTGAGTCACCCCAAAATCTGAGGCACCCAGGCAAGGAGCTGTGACCCCTGTGCCCACCCAGCCCCTGCCCATCCCTGGGACCCCCATTGCCCTGGGAACCCAACCATGGCACCCCCATTCCCTTGGTCTCTCCTCCCTGGGACCCCCATCCCAGCACTCCCATTGCCCAGGACCACCATTGCCTTCATCCCATCCCATGGGCTGCTTCTTCCCACACAACCCCTCTTCCCCAGGGTCCCCTTTCTTCCCCTGCACCCCCAACCCTGGGACCCACATCCCATCACCCAAAATCCCTGGGGACCATGTTCCCCCAGGACCCCCATCCCTGAATCCCCCCAGGCATGGAGACCCCAATTCCCCTGCACCCCCATTCTCCTGGACACCCATCCTTGGTTCCCCACAGCCCCTGAGCCCCCCCACTCCTGGGAACACCATCCCCCACTGAGCCCCCAGACTCTCCCAGAATGTCCCCAGCCTGTCCCCTACTGTGTCTCCACCTCTCCCCCACCCTGCCCCCACCAAGGGCCACCTACACGTGGGGACGAGCTGTGACCTTTCTTCCTTCCTCTGCATCCGAAGAGCCGCCACCCAGGGGAGCGGTGGCCACAGCAGCGAGTGACAGCCAGTGCACATGGCTGGGGACACGGGGATGGCCGGGAAGGTGGCACTGCTGCTCCTGTGGGGTGAGTGCCCCGGGCACGGGCCTGACACCCCGGGGATGGGCCCTGGTGAGGCAGAGACCGGTGGGGAGGGGGCACAGGGGGGCTGTGGGGTCCCCTGAGGTCCCCAAGGCCAGCAGATCCGGTGCATGGGCATGGAGCCCAGTGTGACCAGCGTGGCTGTGGGGACAGGAACAATGGGATAGAGATGTGGGGACAAGGATGTGCCAAAGGATCCTTGGGGCTCGGGCAGCAGTGGGGACAGGGACAGGGGAACAAGGTTGCATGAACAGGCTCAAGGGCTACATAGCATGACGATTGGGCTTAGGGACAGGTGGCATCAGAATGGAAACTCAGGCATGGGACCATGGGGATGTGGCTTTGGGGACAGATTCTGTTGGGCTGGTGGAGGTGACCTCTGCAAACATGGGGTGTCCGCAGTGTCCCCATGTCCTGCCTCAATCCAGGATGACGGAGGTGTCTGTTTCCTTAAGAGCTCCGTGCTACACCAGTGTTCCATTGGGGACAGTCTGGGGACAGACATTGCACCTCATCCCAAGGTGCTGCTGTCCCTGCAAGACCACCCCCACCCAGCCCTGTCCCTTCTCCCTTCCAGCCCAGACCCTCGGCCTCGCTGGTGAGTCCTCGGGAGATGCCATGTCCCCATCATGCTGTCCCCAGCCCCATGGTGGCCTTGCCAGCCTGGTGTCCCTGTCACCTGCCGTAGCCAGGACCACCCAGCTCCTGGTGGAGCCCCCCTGGAGGCCGGCGGTGCTGTGGGACCGGGTGACACTGACCTGCCAGGGCTCGGGGACTGCCGGTGCCACCACCTGGTACAAGGATGGGCAGCGCTGGGAGCAGACCAGATGGGACCGCTTCACTGTCACTGAGAGTGGAACCTACAAGTGTGACAGAAACAGCAGAGGGCTCAGTGCACCTGTGACAGTCTTAAATGGTGAGGGGGCTTCTTAAATGATGGGGGGTGGGGCTCCCTGATACGTCTGGGTTGGCTCTACTCTCTGACTGGCCTCACACCTCTAGTCTGGTGAGAGCTTGTCAATTGAATTCAGGGACATCCCAGTGCATCCCAGTGGGATGGGACCCCCACGGCAACACCTGTGCCATAGTGATCCTCCTGATGTCCCTGGGATCCTCCCATGCAATGGAGACTCCATCCAGGGGTCCCCAGCGCCATGGGCACCCACCTTGGACCTGTCTCGAGCCCCTGAGTGCCATGGGACCCTCCTGTCCCACAGACGAGCTGGTGCTGCAGGTGCCAGCACGGACACTGCTGGAGGGGGACACGGTGACACTGCGCTGCCGGGCCATGCGGGACGTGTCGATCAGCAGGGTGCGATTTTACCAGGACGAGAAGGACCTGGGGGAGACACTCAAGGGCGTGGAGCTGTCCCTGTCCCCCCTGCAGCTGCACCACAGTGGCCGCTACCACTGCAAGGCCTCACTGCGCTTCAGGCCATCCCTGTCATCACCAGTGACAGTGACAGTGCACGGTGAGCACCCCCATGGCTGGAACTCCAATATCCTGACACCCTCAAAGCCACTTCAAGTGGACTCAGAGTCACAGTCCTCACCTCCCCTCTCCTTCCCAGAGCTCTTCACAGTGCCGGTGCTGGAGGCTCCCCTCGAGCTCACCGAGAGGTGCCCCCTCAATCTCAGCTGCCTCAGCACCCCCAGCCCCCTGCGGCCCCCAGCCCCCCTCCTGCACCTCTTCTACCAGGACGGGCACTTGGTGGGGGGCCCGCAGGGGTCCCCGCAGCTCCTGGTGCCCGCCGTGGGGGTCTCCCACTCGGGGAATTACAGCTGCCAGGTGCGCTCCCAGGGCGGGGCCGTGCAGAAGAGCAGCGCCCGGCTCCGCGTCACGGTGCGCAGTGAGTGCGGGGATGGGCACGGGGAGCCCCCACAGCCTCTTGTGGTCCCTCTGCCCTGCCTGGGGACGCCCATTATTGCCTGGATCCCTTATTCCTGTCATGGTTTCCCATCCTTTCCCAGGCCCCTCACCGAGTCCCCCAGCCTTTCATGGGTACCTCCATCATTTCTGTAAACGTTTTCCACATCGCCTTATTACTGCTTCAATCCCGCACTGTTTCCCCCCACCCCATCACTGGGTCCCTTCTTCCCTCCCTGGGACAACCCCACCCATCTGTGATCTCCCCCAACAGTCTCCAGGTCTGACCAACACCTCCCTGGATCCCCACATCCCCCCTGGCGTATCCCCGCCTCCGTCTTCCAGTGTACCCCTCCTGAACCTCCCATCCCTCCTTGGGCTTCTATTCCAGGGCCCCCCCAGCTCTGCACCTGCTCTGCCTCACTGGGGTCCCCCTGCCCCTCACTGACTCCCCCCGTGTCCCTCACTGTCCCCTGGTGTCCCTCCCTCCTGCAGGGGTTCCGGTCTCAGGAGTCTCCGTGTGGGCACAGCCCCCTGGGGGACAGGTGGCACTGGGGGAACGCCTGGTGCTGAGCTGTGCAGTGGCCACAGGGACAGGTCCCCTGTCCTTCACCTGGCACCGGGGGGGCTCAGGGGCACCGCTGGGCACCGGCCCCCACCTGGAGCTGTGGCACGTTGGGGACAATGACAGCGGCCACTATCACTGCCGGGTCAGCAATGGGGACAGCGTGGCTGAGAGTGTCCCCCTGAATGTCACCGTCCTTGGTGAGTGGGACCCACCGGCTGAGGTGACCCCACCCAAATCATCCCCATCCCACCTCACCCATTGCCAGCCCTGTCTGTGTCCCCACAGTGCCCGTGGCCAATGCCACCATCACCCCCAGTCCCCCGGCACACCAGGTGCACACAGGTGACCCCGTGACCCTGCGCTGCTCGGTGCAGGTGGGCTCAGCCCCTGTCACCTTCACCTGGCTGCACAATGGGCAGGAGGTGGCCCAGGGTCCTGTCCTGGAGATTGGAGACGTCGATGTGGGACATTCAGGCACCTACCAGTGCGTGGCCACCAACCAGCTGGGACAGGACGGGCACCGTGTGTTCCAGGACCTCAGCCCTGAGCTGGCCCTGGAGGTGACATCACAGGGACACGGAGACACAGGTGGGGTCACACAGGGTCACACAGGATGTTCAGGACCTTCAGGTTTCTGGGTGACCCCACTGTCTCTCTCTCTGCCCTCAGCAGTGGCCGCAGGGGTCAGCGGGTCCCTCCTGTTCCTGGTCCTGCTCACGGCTGTCATTGTGGCCTGGCACCGGTGGCACCGCCTGGGTGGGTGACAATGATGGGAAATGGTGGTCCCACGGGTTGGGGTGAAGTCTCCCTAGAATACAGGGGCATAGGGAATCACCAACAGCTTCTTACTTGGGTTGAGCTGAGTCCCTAGAGATCTTGGCTGATGATCCTGGGGGATTTAGGGACGTCCTGGAGGGTCGTGCAGGGATTTTTCTGATTCTGTATGGGGTTCTGGGGGTGTTTGGGTGCTCTGGCTGCTTAGGGGGTTCAAGGGGTGGTTCGAGGTTTTTGGGAGCTTCAGGGATGCTTGAGGGTCCCTAGGGTGTTCAAGGACACTGAGGACCCCACAGTCATCCCTCCCTGGTTTTTTTGCAGGCCTCAGGAAGCAGCAGGAAAGGTGAGTGGGGGCTCGAGGTCTGATCCCCACATTTTACCTTAACTGCAAACTCCCCACCCCTACAGACACCCCCTTATATCTGCAGGGGCACCCCGGATCCCCCGGCCCCCCCAGAGGAGGGGGAGGTGCTGTACAGCCACATCGTGAGCACCGAGCGGGCAGGGGGTGAGTACAGGGGGGGACACAGGGACACGTCACCCACAGGTGCCACCCCCACCCAGGTCCCCACAACCGCTGTCTCTCGCAGGGCCCCCCCGTGCCACATCCCCCCAGGTGACCTACGCGGAGCTGGCGGGACCCCACAGGCGACAGCGGGACCCCAGTGACATCTATGACAATGTGCTGTGACACTGGGGGCACTGGGGGCACTGGACATCCCTGTCCGAGGGTACCCCGTGTGTGTGTGTGTGTCCCCCTGGCTCCGTGGGTGCTGCCATGCCTGGGGGGTGGCCACACGTCGGGGGTCCCATGTGGGGCTGCCCAGAGCTCCCCGTTCCAGTGCTCCCAGTGCTCCCAGTACCCCCAGGGGCTCCCCATTCCCTCCCCCAGTGCCACGGGGCACAGGACCCTTGTCCCTCCCATTGCACCCAAAATGCAGCTTTTTGATTAAACCAGGAGAAATGGTTTTTGTTTGTTCAGCTCTGCCTGGTCAGCTCGGATGGAGGAGGGTCCCAGTAAGGTTGTTGATCAGACAGGTGTGGGATCTGCAGGATTTTTGGGGCTCTCTCAGTCCCTTGGGGACAGGGACAAAATGATCAATTGGGGCATTTCCAGACTGGTTCCCTCACAGCTGCCCCACACAGGGGAAGGAGCTGCCGCTCCCTGTTTGTCCCCTCTCGGTGACACCGGCCAAGGGCTCGGGGACCTGTGGTGGTGCCGCCCTGTGGCCACGGGCACCAATCCTGCAGACCCTAGAGCTCCTGGGACCCAGCTGGAGCCCTGGGATGGAGCTGGGGGTTTACAGCGGTGTCCCCAAATCCCACCCCAAAGCCCGCCTCAGCTCCAGCCTTGCCCAGTGCCCCCGGTGCCCAAAGCCCCGCACTCGACACTCCCTGAGCGGCGTCTGAGCCCCGGAGCTTCTTCGGAGCCTCTGCCAGGCCTGGCCCTGGGGTAGGTGGGGGGTGCTGGGAGGGTGGTCCTGGGAGGGCAGAGGGGACCAGGGAGCCCGGGGAGGAGCTTCCAGCACTGCAGGAGCCGAGTCCTGGCCTTGGGTCACTGTCACAGGGTGTGGCTTCCATCGTGCTGCCAGGGCCGGGACTGTCCCGGGCTGCGGGCACCAACGGTGGCCATGTGTCCCAAGCGGCTGTGACAGCGTGTCCGAGGACCCTGTTGCCATCTTGGAGGGGTCACCTCCCCCAGCCCCAGCACGGCCGCAGGGCTGATCCCCTGTTTGATCTTTCCACACTTTTTCCTCTCATCTGGCAGCTGCAGCCAGAACCCAAATATTCTTTCCAGGGCATTCCAAAGAGCTGCTGCCTCGTGGAGGCCCCCTGGATGCCGGCGGTGCTGTGGGACCAGGTGACACTGATCTGCCAGGGCTCGGGGACCCCAGTGCCACCACCTGGCACAAGGATGGGAAGTGCTAGGGGCAGGAGGAACCTGACAACTTCATTGTCACTGCCAGTGGAACCTACAGGTGTGACAGACCCGGGATTGGTCTCAGTCCCACTATGAGTGTTTCAAATGGAGAGGGCGGGGACAGGGATGGGTGCCCTCCCCAGGGCTCTGGAGGGCCTGGTGTGACAGAGCCTGTCCCCTGCACATGGGGACATCCCAGTGCATCCCAGCATTTTTGGACACCCTTAGTGCAATGAGGGGCCCCTGGTGTCTCTTGGTGCCAATGGGACGCCACAGAACCCTCCTGTGATGGGACCCCTCTGTCCCACAGACCGGCTGGTGCTGCAGGTGCCACCGTGGGCTCTGCTGGAGGGGGACGTGGTGACACTGTGCGGCCAGGGCTGGCTTGACAAGCTGGTCACTGGGGTGTGATTTTATCATGAGAAGAAAAATCTGAGTGTGTTCTTCTGGGGAACAGAGCTGTCCCTGACCCCGCTGCAGCTGCACCGCAGCGGCTGCTACCACTGCGGGAGAGGGGTGAGCACGCACTGCCACTGTGGTGGGAGTCGATGCCAGTGACAGTGCATGGTGAGCACTGCCAGAGGTGGCACCTGACACCTCTGCACCTCCACAGCCCCTCCCAGAAGATTCGGGGTCACTGTGTGTGGGCTCGGTATTTCTGGGCCTGAGTGAATTCTCAGCCTGCGAACTTGCAAGCTCCTTTCCCAAGGGAAAACTTTCAACAGTTTTCTTTCCCAAAATATCCTTCCCTGTTTTCCCAAGTATTTCTAAGTGGGTAACGGTTTTTCTCAAAACAATCTTCCTCAGCTGTTGTTTACCAATGGGAAGAGGCATCAGTCCTACTGACCAATGAATACCTTTTTAGCGAAGCATGCTATAAAAGGAACCAAGAAAATTGTAATAAAGCCGCCTGATGTTCTCAGAAACTGGCAAACTGGAGTCCGTGTCTTCTTTTTGTGTCCTACTGCAACATCTGGTGACCCCTTTTGGCACTGCATCTGGTAGACACCACCGTGTGCAGCCGGCCATGAGGTAAACCATATCCCTCCCTGAGCTAAAGGAAAAGAGGGTTTTTTGGTAAAGGCAGCCCACGAGCTTTTTGCCAGCTCGTTCTCCCTTCATTAGGGAGCCAGATTTTTGGAAAAATTATGATCTCTACCTTAGACCCAGAGGATGAATTCATCATAGAGGTCTGGAGAGACATTTTGGAGCTAAGATGGGCAGATATCTCCAGAGAGCGTTTTTAAACTCTTTATCTCTGGGGCAGAGAGGGAGGCAATTTCCCTACTGCTGAGAAGGCGATTTCCAAGAGCCTGTGGCAGTCTTTGGGGGACAGACTGCATGAAACTCTGTATTCTGGAAATGCAGATGTCGTGAATTTAATAATATCTTGGAAAAGATGTATCGTGGTGCTTCAAAGCTATGGAGAGACTCCCAGTTCAACTGCCAGTTTGGAAGTTTCTGCAAATGAAGGTAGCCTTCACAGTGATCTCAAATCAGATGCAGAGACTGATGATGGAGTCCTGGAAGACATAGCAGGAGCTGGGGCAGACTCTGAATCTAGCCGTGCGTTGGGATCCCCTTCACCCACCCAAGCCACCATGTTCGGTTCAGTTTCCACTTTTTCTCATGGATTTGACCCTTGGGAAGGGGCTTGGGCTCCCTTGCACTGTGTTGAGGGTGGTCAGTGAGACAGGGGTGAGCTCGGGACCCTCGGGACTACCCCTGTCCAGGCCCCATTGGCACTGCATCCCTTGGCGTTTGGGGATCTGTGAGACAGCAGGGACCAGCCCATTCCCCATGCATTTCCCACGGTGGTGGGGGGAATGGGCCAGCGTAGGGCCACCCGCGCTGGTGGCAGAACCGGGAACGATCACTCTGTGGTGTCCACATTGTGGTCTGTGTACACGGTACACGCTGGGGCCCACCGATACCGTGGGCACGGCCCCTGCTGGTGGCAGTGCTGCGTCTGCGGTGCAACTGGCCCCTGCCATCAGGGGAGGGGATGGGTCCACTGCCAGCTCTGCACTGCCTGCTGCACCTGCACAGCCAATGGGAGCACCTGCACAGTCAGTGGGACCGCCGGCAGGCTCGGTCTTGGTAGACCTGTCCTCAGATTCCGTCCCTGCAGGGGGTCAGCCTGTTCCCCTCCGCCCAATGTGAGCGGCACCTTCAGTGCGCACCTGTGTCACAGCCCCCTCCCCCACCTGCACTGCTGGCCAGGGCACAGGGCGGAGTGGTGGCTCCGCTGACCTGGCCCCTGCCTGTGCCCCATTCCCCCCCCAAGCCAGGGAAGGGTGGTGTGGCGGCAGTCCCGCTCTGAACCACACCGGGTGCGCAAGTCCCACTGGGACCAACGCCTTCCACGGGACCCCCTGCCCTCTCTGCAGCAGCCAGCACTGCTGGGTTGTTAGTGGGCAGGGGCTCCACTGGGGCTGGAGTGGCCCCAGCGGTGGCGGTGGCAGCAGTTCCTGTCTCCGGAGGGTGCCGGGGCTGTGGCAAGTGTGGATACTGCAGTGATTGCCTTTGGCACGAATGGTGACATGACTGGTGGGAGGCTGGTGGCCCCCGGGGCCGTGGGTCTTCCTCATCATCCTTGTGGACGCTTCCCCCGTGTCAGGTCACGGTCCATCCCGGGGACCTTAAGTATCCCTGGGATGAAGTGACAGCCAAAGTTTTGAAATCTCTAATGGACATGGTCAAAGTTTGTGCTAATGCAGGCACCACAGATCATAAGCTGGCTGCCGTGGCTACTGCTGTGCAGCTGGCTGTGGCTGCTGCTCTGCAGCCTGCCATGGCTGCTGCTGTGCAGCTGGTCTGGGCAGTGCCACAGGGCAGGCAGGGACAGCAGGGGAATGCAGGGGCCAGCAAAAAACAAGGAAAGAAAAAACAGAAAGTGAAAGCTCCCTTGTTTTTGTGTGGTCGGTGTGGGAAGCCAAGCCATACTGCAGACATTTGTATGGCGAAGGTTGATGCCATTGGTCAGCCTTTGCTGGGTTCAGGAAACGGGAAGTGGAGCGCCAAGAGGAAACGCCTGCAGACACAAGCATTTCCCCAAGCCCCGATGCTGATGCTGGCTTACTTAGCCGGCTCACAGACAGCACCTGCGATTCAGCCGGTGTTGATGTCTGCACAGCAGCAACAGTCATTTTAGACTCTTGCAAAGTGCACAAAGTCCCCCTGGATTCCTTTGGATCCCTGGGTGAGGGAAAAAGTGCCCTCCTCATGGGGAGGTCTAGTGCCACCCTTCAGGGTATCATTGTGCATCTAGGACTCATTGATGTAGATTATACGGGACAGTTTTTTGCCATGGTTTCCAACCCCACCCCCCGTCACTATCCCTGAGAAAACACGCATTGCTCACTTGTGCCCTTGAAGTCTTCTGTTTCCAGGACTGTGAACTGGTGTCAAGGGGACGGCTGCTTCAGATCTACCGAGCTGCCTCAAGTTCACTGGACTGCAGCCCTGACTGACCAAAATCCTGAGATGTGCTGTACTCTGTGCCTCCCTGGTGCCACGCCATCAGAGATTCACCTTTGGGGCCTGATTGACTCAGGCGCCGATGTGACCATTCTCTCCTTCTCTGTGTGGCCTCCACAGTGGCCTCTGGATCCTGTGACGTTGTCCATTGTGGGATTGGGTGGAACGGTGCAATGCTTTGTGACCCAGCAGCCTGTGCTGATCACAAACTCAGAGGGACAGTCGGCTGTGGTTTGGCCTTATGTCACTGTAGCTATTGCTGACCTCTGGGGCTGGGGTGTACTGGCGGCTTGGGGGGTGTGAATTGGGACAGATTTTTAATGGGGGCCACTGTGACAAAGGGCACACTGTGTCCTATGCCTCCTTTACGGTGTCTGGTGGACAAACCCATCTGGGAGAACCAGTGGCCCCTCCCGGAAGAGGAACTGGTCATGCCATTGTTGAACATGCTCATGGTACTTTGAAGCAGCGTTTTGAAAAAAAACCAAGAACCAAACAAACTAAAATGGGGAATGCAGGGTGAAATGCCGCAGTCCTTTTGTTGCAGGCTTCAGGCAAGATGCATCAGCCTCAAGCAAAGGTTCGGGTGTTAAATTGAACCACCAAGCAGTGGGAAGGCCCATATGAGCCCATCGCTTTGGGTCGTGGGTATGCGTGTGTATCCACAGATACTGGGGTACACTGGGTACCTGCAAGGTGTGTTCATCCTGACCTGCAACCACAAAGGCAGAACCAGGCCAACAGGCAAACCTCTGACCGTGACTGCGATGAAAGTCATCAAGTGGATGAACCTTCAAGTGATGACCCAGATGCAGAAGATGTGAGTGGTCACTTGGATGGTCCCTCCATAAAGAGATGCTGAACATTTTGTTCTTTTCTTTTTCTGTTTATTTGTTTGGGTTTTTTTTAAACAGAAAAAAGGGTGAGATGTGGGCTTGATATTTCTGAGCCTGAGAGCTGTGCTAGTTTCCCAAGGGAACCCTTTCAGTAGCTCTCTCTCTTCCCAAAACAGTTTTGTAAATAGCTGCTTCTCTCTCATGACATGTTAGGTAAACAGTGCCCTTTTTCTCATAACTCCCGCTCTCCTAGGTGTTGTTTGCTATTTCTGTTACTTAATCAATGGAGAGAGGTGTCAGCTTTTGTAGCAGAGCATGCTAGAAAAGAAACCAAGGAAATTGTAAATAAAGCCTTCTGTTGTTCTCATGGTAAACTGGAGTCAAACTATTTTTTTTTTTTAGAATATCCTAGAGCGACAGGGTTCCTGGAAGAATAAAGTTCCTGGGGCAAAGATGATTTCAGGGGAGGAATTTAAATTGGAGAGGGTTCCTTGGGAATGGGGGTCCTGGGCAGCACAGATCCTGGGGAATGGCAGTCCGGGGATGGGGTCCAAAGGAGGGGTGGCATAAAGAATTAGAGTCCCATGATCCCATGGTTGGGTTCCCAGGAAATTGGGGGTGCCAGGGATGGAAAGTAACTGGATGGGCCCATGGGTCAAAGCTCCTTCCCTGGGTGCCTCAGACTTTTGGGGTGACCAGCAGAGCACAGTCCCCAGAGATGCTCGTGGCCTGGAGATAACCCTGGGTAAATTCCGAGGGGCTCTGGGTCTGTATCCCCCCACTCCCCTGGGACTTTTTCCTCTTTTCATTTCCATTTCCTTCCTTTTTCCTCTCAATTTCAAACCCCCCCAGTTTGTGACTTGATTACCCTGGGGAGCACCTGAGCAGGGAACGGGTTGGGGGAACCCCAGGGTGGGGGAAGCAGGGGTGAGGGGTCTGCAGGGAGGGGTGGGAGGCTGTGGGGGATGGGGGTGTCCGGCTGTGCCCCCCCAACACTTTCACTTTCTCTCTCCTGCAGCAGAAGGAAGAGGCCGTTTGTGCTGAGTGTCACACGGGGGGGCGGGTTCTGTCCTGGGGGGCACATCCAGGGGGGTCCTGTCCTGGGGGGATCCTGTCCCGGGGGGGGACACATGCTGGCCAAGGGGGTCCTGTCCTGGGGGATGGCAGCTCCGGGAGGGGTCCAGACTTCTCCATCCTTGCTGGTCCCCTGCAGGATCTGAGCCGGCAAGAGCAGCTTGGGAATGGAGCCCCAGGCAGGCAGGAAGGAGCTCCCCAAGTGCTCCTCCTTGAAGCCAGTGGCCATGCAAGTGTGGGGCCCAGCCATGGCCCAGCCCCAGGGCACAGGGATGGGCATTGGCCAGCCCTGCTCTGGCCAGCCCCAGCTGGCAGCCAGCACCTGAGCCAGGTCCCCCTCCCCCGCCCACCCCCTGGGCTTTGATTCTGGCAGCTTTGGAGCTGCTGCAAAGGTGAGAATTGTGTGGGGGAAGAAGGCGTGCCTGTGGTTTGCTCAGCCCTGCAAGAAGCACAGAAGGCAATGGGAGCCCAAGCAGTGGCTCTGTGGGGGCCTTGGATGGTTTTCAGAGCAGGGCTGGCTGGAAACCCCCCCTGCAGGGGCAGCTGTGAGGGAAGCAGTGCGGAAATGCAGCAATTGATCATTTGGTCCCTGTCTGCCCAAGGGGCTGAGAGAGCCCCACAAGTGCTGCAAATCCCACACCCATCTGCTCAACAACCTGACCGGGACCCTCCTTCTTCAACAAAACCTGCAGCCCTTTGGAACCTCCCAGAAAGAATGGTTGGGTTCTGCATGTGGACAGCAGAAGAGAGGGAAAAGTGTGGCAATATTGAGCAGGGGCTGCACAGGTGCATCTGGGGAACAGGGGTGTCCCAGCAGGAGCAGGGAGTGCCCAGGCAGGGGAATTGAGGGCAGGGTGGAGTGCATTTCCCAGGGAAGCAGACCCTGAGGGACACACGGGCATTTCCATGGATTCCTGTGCACTGTTCCAAGGATGGACAGAGTTTCTCCCCTTTTGGGAGCAGGAGCCATGGGAAGTGAATCAAGTTTCAGGGTGGGAATGAGAAAAATGGGAAGAGTTCCTGAATATGGCCCAAGCAAAGCCTTCCCTCAGGGCTGGGGTGCTGCCCAGCAGGCAGGGAACAATCCCATGGAGCTGTTGGACACTCAGGGAGATTCCACACTCTGTGTGATCCACCAGCAAACGCTGCTGTGGGATGCACCAATGGGCTTCTGAAGGGAACCAAAAAGTCTCATTTCTCTGTGATTTGTTTGTGTTTTTATTGTGAGTGACTTTTTGGTGGAGATGAACGATTAAAAGGATTCTATCAACCAGACCATTCTATACATTGTCAGTTTAATTTTTGCTGAGTTTCTTTTTTTTGGGGGAAAAATATGTTTGAAAAAAGATTTTTGCCTTTATTTCCTGGATGTATAATTTTGTCTCAAGCAATTGAGCATCAGGAAATTCAACCAAATTTGGCCTGGCATTTACCATCATCAGGGCAAGGTTCTATCAGATGTCCCCTTTAGTCTGGGCACCCCAGAGGTCACAGGGCCCCACTGGGGACAGCGGGAATGCTCAGGGCCCCCCAGGACAGAGGTGCCCAGGATGTGCCACCTCTGGGACAGGAATCCCCAAGGACGTGGCACCCCCAGAATGAGGAACCCCCTGGGACAAGACCCTGGGACAAGACCCAGGTGTCCCCACAGCAGAGGAGCCCTTTTCCCTCAGGGCAGGACCCCTCTGGATGTGCCCCCCCAGGACAGAACCCACGTCCTTGGCTCAGCATCAACGGCCTCTTCCTTCTGCTGCAGGAAAGAGAAAGTGAAAATCTTTCATCCCCCACAGCCCCCCAACCACTGCCTGCACCCCCCACCCCCCTTGGCCCCTTCCTGGGATCCCCCCACCTGTTCCCTGCTCAGGTGTTCCCTGGGATGGCTGAGCCAGGAAATGGGGGGGCCGGGAAAAAGCCCCGGGGTGTGTGGGGCACAGAGCCAGAGCCTCAAGCCTGGGGTGCCCCCCTGGCCATGAGCACACTGTGGGGGCTGTGCTGGGCTCTGAGTCACCCCAAAATCTGAGGCACCCAGGCAAGGAGCTGTGACCCCTGTGCCCACCCAGCCCCTGCCCATCCCTGGGACCCCCATTGCCCTGGGAACCCAACCATGGCACCCCCATTCCCTTGGTCTCTCCTCCCTGGGACCCCCATCCCAGCACTCCCATTGCCCAGGACCACCATTGCCTTCATCCCATCCCATGGGCTGCTTCTTCCCACACAACCCCTCTTCCCCAGGGTCCCCTTTCTTCCCCTGCACCCCCAACCCTGGGACCCACATCCCATCACCCAAAATCCCTGGGGACCATGTTCCCCCAGGACCCCCATCCCTGAATCCCCCCAGGCATGGAGACCCCAATTCCCCTGCACCCCCATTCTCCTGGACACCCATCCTTGGTTCCCCACAGCCCCTGAGCCCCCCCACTCCTGGGAACACCATCCCCCACTGAGCCCCCAGACTGTCCCAGAATGTCCCCAGCCTGTCCCCTACTGTGTCTCCACCTCTCCCCCACCCTGCCCCCACCAAGGGCCACCTACACGTGGGGACGAGCTGTGACCTTTCTTCCTTCCTCTGCATCCGAAGAGCCGCCACCCAGGGGAGCGGTGGCCACAGCAGCGAGTGACAGCCAGTGCACATGGCTGGGGACACGGGGATGGCCGGGAAGGTGGCACTGCTGCTCCTGTGGGGTGAGTGCCCTGGGCACGGGCCTGACACCCCGGGGATGGGCCCTGGTGAGGCAGAGACTGGTGGGGAGGGGGCACAGGGGGGCTGTGGGGTCCCCTGAGGTCCCCAAGGCCAGCAGCCAGTGCATTGTGTGACCAGGATTGCAGGGTGGCTGTGAGGACAGGAGAGGGAGAACAGCAATGTGATGACAATAATATGGAGACAGGAATGTGGGGAGGCATCGTGGGGCTGGTGAGGGTAACCTGTGCCTCCATGGGATGTTCATGGCATCCACATTTCTAGGATGTCCACAATGTCTCCTTGTCCTACTAGAGCATGGGGTGGCCACAGTGTTCCTGTCCCCGAGGGGTGTGTGCCTTAAAAGCACAGTTTGGGGGCAGCCCCCACACCCCATGCCCCCCTGCCACTGTACCTGCTGTGCCACCCTCACCCAGCCCTGTCCCTTCTCCTTTTCAGCACAGGCCCTTGGCCTCACTGGTGAGTCCTCAGGGGATGCCATGTCCCTGCCCTGCTGTCCCCAGCCCTGCGCTGGCCCTGGCAGGCTGGTGTCCCCTGTCACCCACAGGTGCCCAGACCACCCAGCTCCTGGTGGAGCCCCCCTGGAGGCCGGCGGTGCTGTGGGACCGGGTGACACTGACCTGCCAGGGCTCGGGGACCGCCGGTGCCACCACCTGGTACAAGGATGGGAAGCTTTGGTGGCAGGAGGGTCACGACCACTTCACTGTCACTGAGAGTGGCACCTACACGTGTGACAGACCTGGCAGTGGGCTCAGCCCCCCCGTGAGAATCTTAAACGGTGAGGGGTGTTTGGATGTCCCCACCCTGGCACCTGCAAGGACCCTGAGGGCTCTGGGTGGGCTCCGCTCCATGGGTCACCCCTTGGTGTGACCAGAGCCCATCCCCTGCTCCCGGCGACATCCCAGAGCATCCCAGTGTGGGGGAACCTTGTTGATGAAACTGGGGACTCCTGGTGCACTGGATGTGACCCAATGGAGGGCCCCATGACAGGACTCACCCCCGGTGTGACACGACTCCCATGTCTCACAGACCGGCTGGTGCTGCAGGTGCCGGCATGGCCGCTGCTGGAGGGGGACACGGTGACACTGCGCTGCCGACGCTGGCGGGACATGTCGGTCACCGAGGTGCAATTCTACCGTGGGGATGAGGAGGTGAGCAGGTTCCTCCCTGGGACCGAGCTGTCCCTGTCCCCTCTGCAGCTGCACCACAGCGGCCACTACCGCTGCAGGGGCTGGGTGGACTCCGAGATATCACAGGGGTGGCAGGAGTCGGCACCGGTGACAGTGACAGTGCACGGTGAGCACCCCACAGGCACCACCCTGACACCCCCACAGCCCCTCCCCAGGGCCTCAGGGTCACGAATCTCCCTCCCTTCTCCTTCCCAGAGCTCTTCACAGTGCCCGTGCTGGAGGGTCCCCCCGAGCTCACCAAGGGCTCCCCCCTCAATCTCAGCTGCCTCAGCACCCCCAGCCCCCTGCGGCCCCCAGCCCCCCTCCTGCACCTCTTCTACCGGGACGGGCACTTGGTGGGGGGCCCACAGGGGTCCCCACAGCTCCTGGTGCCCGCCGTGGGGGTCTCCCACTCGGGGAATTACAGCTGCCAGGTGCGCTCCCAGGGCGGGGCCGTGCAGAAGAGCAGCGCCCGGCTCCGCGTCACGGTGCGCAGTGAGTGCGGGGATGGGCACAGGGAACCCCCACAGCCTCCTTGAGTTACCCAGCCCTGCCTGGGGACCTCCAACTGCCTGGACCCCCATCTCTGCTGCCTGTCCCCACATACTTTCCTGGGTCTCAGTACAAGTCCCCTCAGACGTTTGTGGTACACCTCTTTTTTTTTAATTTTTTACACACTTCCTCCCCCGCACTGCTCCCGTCCTGCTCCATGTCCCCCCCTGTCCTCACTGGGTCTCATCGCTGTTCCCTGGCGCCACCCCACCCCTTCCTGGTCCCCGAAAGTCCCCGCTAGGTCCAGCATCCCCCTCGACTGAATCCCAAACCTTCCCTGGGTTCCCCCCATCCCCTCACATGTTCCCTTCCTGAACCTCCCATCCTTCTTTGGGTTTCCTTTTCAGGCCCTGCCCCACACTGCGGCCCCCTTGTGCCTCACTGGTAGGTCCCCCCCCTGCACCCCAATGACTCCCCCAGTGTCCCTCACTGTCCCCTGGTGTCCCTCCCTCCTGCAGGGGTCCGGCTCTCAGGAGTCTCCGTGTGGGCACAGCCCCCTGGGGGACAGGTGGCACTGGGGGACCGCCTGGTGCTGAGCTGTGCAGTGGCTGCAGGGACAGGTCCCCTGTCCTTCACCTGGCACCAGGGGGACTCAGAGACACCGCTGGGCACCGGCCCCCACCTGGAGCTGCAGCACATTGGGGACAATGACAGCGGCCACTATCACTGCCGGGTCAGCAATGGGGACAGCGTGGCCGAGAGTGTCCCCCTGAATGTCACCGTCCTGGGTGAGTGGGACTCTCAGGCTGGGAGTGACCCCACCCACACCCTCTCCATCCCACCTCGCCCGGTGCCAGCCCTGTCTCTGTCCCCACAGTGCCCGTGGCCAATGCCACCATCACCCCCAGTCCCCTGTCACACCAGGTGCACACAGGTGACCCCGTGACCCTGCGCTGCTCAGTGCAGGTGGGCTCAGCCCCTGTCACCTTCACCTGGCTGCACAATGGGCAGGAGGTGGCCTGGGGTCCTGTCCTGGAACTTGGGAATGTCAGCGTGGGACATTCGGGCACCTACCAGTGCGTGGCCACCAACCAGCTGGGACAGGACGGGCACCGCGTGTTCCGGGCACTCAGCCCTGAGCTGGCACTGACAGTGACACCACAGGGACACTGGAACAGAGGTGGGGTCACATGGGATCACCCAGGGCTGCAGCACTCTTGCGTTTCTTGGTTATCCCGATGTGTCTCTCTCTGTCCCCAGCAGTGGCCGCAGGGGTCAGCGGGTCCCTCCTGTTCCTGGTCCTGCTCGTGGCTGTCATCGTGGGCTGGCACCGGTGGCACCGCCTGGGTGGGTGACAATAGGGGACAATGGGGGTCGCAGGGGTTGGTGTGAAGCCCTCCCAGAGTACAGGGCCATAGGGTGACACCAAAAGCTCCTTACTCCGGTGGAGCTGAGTCCCCAGAGGTCTTGCCTGGGTGTCTTTGGGGATTTGGGGAGGTCCTGGAGGGTCGTGCAGGGATGTTGGGGGTTCTGTCAGTGGGTTCGGGAGAGGCTGGGGTCACTGGGGGCTCAGGCAGTTAAAGGGGTGGTTCAAGGCGTTTTGGGGGCTTCAGTGGTGCTCAAGGGTCCCAGGGGCAGTCAGGGGTTCCAAGGGTGTTCAGGGGCCCTGAAGACCCCACAGTCACCCCTCCCCCCTTTCCTTTGCAGGCCTCAGGAAGCAGCAGGAAAGGTGAGTGGGGGCTCCAGGTCTGATCCCCCTGTTTTACCCTCACTGCAAACCCCCACCCCCACAGACACCCCCTTATCCCCGCAGGGCCCCCCCGGATCCCCCGGCCCTCCCAGAGGAGGGGGAGGTGCTGTACAGCCACGTCGTGAGCACCGAGCGGGCAGGGGGTGAGTACAGGGGGGGACACAGGGACACGTCACCCACGGGTGCCACCCCCACCCAGGTCCCCACAACCGCTGTCTCTCGCAGGGCCCCCCTGTGCCACATCCCCCCAGGTGACCTACGCGGAGCTGGCGGGACCCCACAGGCGACAGCAGGACCCCAGTGACATCTATGACAATGTGCTGTGACACTGGGGGCACTGGGGGCACTGGAGGTCCCTGCCCGTGGGCACCCCCCGTGTGTGTCCCCCCTCAGCTCCCATGGGTGCCACCGTGCCTGAGGGTTGGCCACGAGTTTGTGGGTCCCATGTGGGGCTGCCCAGAGCTCCCCGTTCCAGTGCTCCCAGTGCTCCCAGTACCCCCAGGGGCTCCCCATTCCCTCCCCCAGTGCCAGGGGGCACAGGACCCTTGTCCCTCCCATTGCACCCAAAATGCAGCTTTTTGATTAAACCAGGAGAAATGGTTTTTGTTTGTTCAGCTCTGCCTGGTCAGCTCGGATGGAGGAGGGTCCTGGTCAGGTTGTTGAGCAGATGGGTGTAGGATCTGCAGGATTTTTGGGGCTCTCTCAGTCCCTTGGGGACAGGGACAAAATGATCAATTGGGGCATTTCCGGACTGGTTCCCTCACAGCTGCCCCGCACAGGGGAAGGAGCTGCCGCTCCCTGTTTGTCCCCTCTCGGTGACACCGGCCAAGGGCTCGGGGACCTGCGGTGGTGCTGCCCCGTGGCCATGGGCACCAATCCTGCAGCCCTTTGAGCCCCTGGGGCCCAGCTTGAGCCCTGGGACAGGGCTGGGGGTGTACAGGGGTGTCTCCAAATCCCACCCCGAAGCCCACCCCAACTCCAGCCCTGCCCGGTGCCCCCGGTGCCCAAAGCCCCGCACCCGGCACTCCCTGAGCGGCACCTGAGCCCCGGAGCTGCTGCAGACCCTTCGCTGGGCCCGGCCCTGGGGCGGGCAGGGGGCGCCAGGAGGGAGGTGCCGGGAGGGCGGAGGGGACCAGGGAGCCTGGGGAGGAGCCCCCGGCACTGCGGGAGCCGAGTCCTGGCCTCGGGTCACTGTCACAGGGCGCGGCTGCCATCGCGCTGCCAGGGCCGGGACTGTCCCGGGCTGCGGGCACCAACGGTGGCCATGTGTCCCGAGCGGCTGTGACAGCGTGTCCGAGGCCCCTGTTGCCATGTAGGAGGGGTGACCTCCTCCAGCCCCAGCACGGCCGTGGAGCTGATCCTCTGTTTGATCTTTCCACACTTTTTCCTCTCATCTGGCAGCTGCAGCCAGAACCCAAATATTCTTTCCGGGGCATTCCAAAGAGCTGCTGCCTCGTGGAGGCCCCCTGGATGCTGGTGGTGCTGTGGGACCAGGTGACACTGATCTGCCAGGGCTCGGGGACCCCAGTGCCACCACCTGGCACAAGGATGGGAAGTGCTAGGGGCAGGAGGAACCTGACAACTTCATTGTCACTGCCAGTGGAACCTACAGGTGTGACAGACCCGGGACTGGGCTCAGTCCTGCTGTGAGCGTTTCAAATGGTGAGGGCGGGGACAGGGATGGGTGCCCTCCCCAGGGTTCTGCATGGTCTGGTGTGACAGAGCCTGTCCCCTGCACATGGGGACATCCCAGTGCATCCCAGCATTTTTGGACACCCTTAGTGCAATGAGGGGCCCCTGGTGTCTCTTGGTGCCAATGGGATGCCACAGAACCCTCCTGTGATGGGACCCCTCTGTCCCACAGACCGGCTGGTGCTGCAGGTGCCACCGGGGGCTCTGCTGGAGGGGGACGTGGTGACACTGTGCGGCCAGGGCTGGCTTGACAAGCTGGTCACTGGGGTGCGATTTTATCATGAGAAGAAAAATCTGAGTGTGTTCTTCTGGGGAACAGAGCCGTCCCTGACCCCGCTGCAGCTGCACCGCAGCGGCTGCTACCACTGCGGGAGAGGGGTGAGCACGCACTGCCACTGTGGTGGGAGTCGATGCCAGTGACAGTGCATGGTGAGCACTGCCAGAGGTGGCACCTGACACCTCTGCACCTCCACAGCCCCTCCCAGAAGATTCGGGGTCACTGTGTGTGGGCTCGGTATTTCTGGGCCTGAGTGAATTCTCAGCCTGCAAACTTGCAAGCTCCTTTCCCAAGGGAAAACTTTCAACAGTTTTCTTTCCCAAAACATCCTTCCCTGTTTTCCCAATTATTTCTAAGTGGGTAACGGTTTTTCTCAAAACAATCTTCCTCAGCTGTTGTTTACCAGTGGGAAGAGGCATCAGTCCTACTGACCAATGAATACCTTTTTAGCGAAGCATGCTATATAAGGAACCAAGAAAATTGTAATAAAGCCGCCTGATGTTCTCAGAAACTGGCAAACTGGAGTCCGTGTCTTCTTTTTGTGTCCTACTGCAACATCTGGTGACCCCTTTTGGCACTGCATCTGGTAGACACTGATGTGTGCAGCCGGCCATGAGGTAAACCATATCCCTCCCTGAGCTAAAGAAAAAGAGGGTTTTTTGGTAAAGGCAGCCCACGAGCTTTTTGCCAGCTCGTTCTCCCTTCATTAGGGAGCTGGATTTTTGGAAAAATTATGATCTCTACCTTAGACCCAGAGGATGAATTCATCATAGAGGTCTGGAGAGACATTTTGGAGCTAAGAGAGGCAAATATCTCCAGAGAGCGTTTTTAAACTCTTTATCTCTGGGGCAGAGAGGGAGGCATTTTCCCTACTGCTGAGAAGGCGATTTCCAAGAGCCTGTGGCAGTCCTTGTGGCACAGACTGCACGAAACTCTGTATTCTGGAAATGCAGATGTCGTGAATTTAATAATATCTTGGAAAAGATGTATTGCAGTACTTCAAAGCTATGGAGAGACTCCCAGTTCAACTGCCAGTTTGGAAGTTTCTGCAAATGAAGGTAGCCTTCACAGTGATCTCAAATCAGATGCAGAGACTGATGATGGAGTCCTGGAAGACATAGCAGGAGTTGGGGCGGACTCTGAATCTAGCCGTGCGTTGGGATCCCCCTCACCCACCCAAGCCACCATGTTCAGTTCAGTTTCCACTTTTTCTCATGGATTTGACCCTTGGGAAGGGGCTTGGGCTCCCTTGCACAGCATTGGGGGCAGCCAGCGAGACGGGGCAGGCTCGGGACCCTCGGGACTACCCCTCTTCCAGCCCTGTGGGCACCTCATCCCTCGGCATTCAGTGATGTGTGGGACAGCAGGGACCAGCCCTTTCCCCATGCATTTCTCACAGAGGTGGTGGAAATGGGCCAGTGGTGCCACCCGCGCTGGTGGCAGAACCGGGAATGATCACTACGTGGTGTCCACATTGTGGTCTGTGTACACGGTACACGCTGGGGCCCACCGATACCGTGGGCACGGCCCCTGCTGGTGGCAGCGCTGCGTCTGTGGTGCAACTGGCCCCTGCCATCAGGGGAGGGGATGGGTCCACTGTCAGATGTGCACTGCCCACTGCACCTGCAAAGCCAATGAGAGCACCTGCACAGTCAGTGGGACGGCCATCAGGCTCGGTCTTGGTAGACCTGTCCTCAGATTCTGTCCCTGCAGGGGGTCAGCCCTCTCCCCTCTGCCCAATGCGAGCGGCACCTTCCGTGTGCACCTGTGTCACACCCCCCATCCCCCCCCTGCCTGCACCGCCGGCCAGGGCACAGGGCGGAGTGGTGGCTCCGCTGGCCTGGCCCCTGCCAGTGCCCTGTTCCTCCCCTGCGCCAGGGAAGGGTGGTGTGGCCGCGGTCCCGCTCTGAGCCACACTGGATGCACAAGCCCCACCGGGACCAACGCCTTCCACAGGACCCCTTGCCCTCTCTGCAGCAGCCAGCACTGCTGGGTTGTTAGTGGGCAGGGGCTCCACTGGGGCTGGAGTGGCCCCAGCAGCAGCGGTGGCAGCAGTTCCTGTCTCCGGAGAGTGCCGGGGCTGTGGCAAGTGCAGATACTGCGGTGATTGCCTTTGGCACGAATGGTGACATGACTGGTGGGAGGCTGGTGGCCCCTGGGGCCGTGGGTCTTCCTCATCATCCTTGTGGACACTTCCCCTGTGTCAGGTCACGGTCCATCCTGGGGACCTTAAGTGTCTCTGGGATGAAGTGACAGCCAAAGTTTTGAAATCTCTAATGGACATGGTCAAAGTGTGTGCTAATGCAGGCACCACAGATCATAAGCTGGATGCCGTGGATACTGCTGTGCAGCTGGCTGTGGCTGCTGCTCTGCAGCCTGCCATGGCTGCTGCTGTGCAGCTGGTCTGGGCAGTGCCGCAGGGCAGGCAGCGACAGCAGGGGAATGCAGGGGCCAGCAAAAAACAAGGAAAGAAAAAACAGAAAGTGAAAGCTCCCTTGTTTTTGTGTGGTCGGTGTGGGAAGCCAAGCCATACTGCAGACATTTGTACGGCGAAGGTTGATGCCATTGGTCAGCCTTTGCTGGGTTCAGGAAACGGGAAGTGGAGCGCCAAGAGGAAACGCATGCAGACACAAGCATTTCCCCAAGCCCCGATGCTGATGCTGGCTTACTTAGCCGGCTCGCAGACAGCACCTGCGATTCAGCCGGTGTTGATGTCTGCACAGCAGCAACAGTCATTTTAGACTCTTGCAAAGTGCACAAAGTCCCCCTGGGTGCCTTTGGATCCCTGGGTGAGGGAAAAAGTGCCCTCCTCATGGGGAGGTCTAGTGCCACCCTTCAGGGTATCATTGTGCATCTAGGACTCATTGATGTAGATTATACGGGACAGTTTTTTGCCATGGTTTCCAACCCCACCCCCCATCACTATCCCTGAGAAAACACGCATTGCTCACTTGTGCCCTTGAAGTCTTCTGTTTCCAGGACTGTGAACTGGTGTCAAGGGGACGGCTGCTTCAGATCTACCAGGCTGCCTCAAGTTCACTGGTCTGCAGCCCTGACTGACCAAAATCCTGAGATGTGCTGTACTCTGTGCCTCCTTGGAGCCACCCTGTCAGAGATTCACCTTCGGGGCCTGATTGACTCAGGCGCCGATGTTACCGTTCTCTCCTTCTCTGCGTGGCCTCCACAGTGGCCTCTGGATCCTGTGACGTTGTCCATTGTGGGATTGGGTGGAACGGTGCAATGCTTTGTGACCCAGCAGCCTGTGCTGATCACAAACTCAGAGGGACAGTCGGCTGTGGTTTGGCCTTATGTCACTGTAGCTATTGCTGACCTCTGGGGCTGGGGTGTACTGGCGGCTTGGGGGGTGTGAATCGGGACAGATTTTTAATGGGGGCCACTGTGACAAAGGGCACACTGTGTCCTATGCCTCCTTTACGGTGGCTGGTGGACAAACCCATCTGGGAGAACCAGTGGCCCCTCCCGGAAGAGGAACTGGTCATGCCATTGTTGAATGTGCTCATGGTGCTTAGAAGCAGGGTTTTGGAAAAAAAAAAACCAAAACAAACAAACAAACTAAAATGGGGAATGCAGGGTGAAATGCCACAGTCCTTTTGTTGGAGGCTTCAGGCAAGATGCATCAGCCTCAAGCAAAGGTTCGGGTGTTAAATTGAACCACCAAGCAGTGGGAAGGCCCATATGAGCTTAACGCTTTGGGTCGTGGGTATGCGTGTGTATCCACAGATACTGGGGTACCCTGGGTACCTGCAAGGTGTGTTCATCCTGACCTGCAACCACAAAGGCAGAACCAGGCCAACAGGCAAACCTCTGACCGTGACTGCAATGAAAGTCATCAAGTGGATGAACCTTCAAGTGATGACCCAGATGCAGAAGATGCGAGTGGTCACTTGGATGGTCCCTCCATAAAGAGATGCTGAACATTTTGTTCTTTTTTTTTTCTGGTTTTTTTTGTTGTTGTTGTTTTTTTTTAAACAGTAAAAAGGATGAGATGTGGGCTTGATATTTCTGAGCCTGAGAGCTGTGCTAGTTTTCCAAGGGAACTCTTTCAGTAGCTCTCTCTCCTCCCAAAACAGTTTTGTAAATAGCTGCTTCTCTCTCATAACATGTTAGGTAAACAGTGCCCTTTTTCTCATAACTCCCGCTCTCCTAGGTGTTGTTTGCTATTTCTGTTACTTAATCAATGGAGAGAGGTGTCAGCTTTTGTAACAGATCATGCTGGAAAAGAAACCAAGAAAATTGTAAATAAAGCCTTCTGTTGTTCTCATGGTAAACTGGAGTCAAACTATTTTTATTTTTGTGTCTGACAGTGACAGGGTTCCTGTGAGAATAAAGTTCCTGGGGCAAGGATGATTTCAGGGGAGGAATTTAAATTGGAGAGGGTTCCTTGGGAATGGGGGTTGGGGGCAGCACAGATCCTGGGGAATGGCAGTCTGGGGATGGGGTCCAAAGGAGGGGTGGCATAAAGAATTAGAGTCCCATGATCCCATGGTTGGGTTCCCAGGAAATTGGGGGTGCCAGGGATGGAAAGTAACTGGATGGGCCCATGGGTCAAAGCTCCTTCCCTGGGTGCCTCAGACTTTTGGGGTGACCAGCACAGCACAGTCCCCAGAAGTTCTCGTGGCCTGGAGATAACCCTGGGTAAATTCCGAGGGGCTCTGGGTCTGTGTCCCCCCACTCCCCTGGGACTTTTTCCTCTTTTCATTTCCATTTCCTTCCTTTTTCCTCTCAATTTCAAACCCCCCTGTTTTGTGACTTGATTACCCTGGGGAGCACCTGAGCAGGGAATGGGTTGGGGGAACCCCAGGGTGGGGGAAGCAGGGGTGAGGGGTCTGCAGGGAGGGGTGGGAGGCTGTGGGGGATGGGGGTGTCCGGCTGTGCCCCCCCAACACTTTCACTTTCTCTCTCCTGCAGCAGAAGGAAGAGGCCGTTTGTGCTGAGTGTCACACGGGGGGGCGGGTTCTGTCCTGGGGGGCACATCCAGGGGGGTCCTGTCCTGGGGGGATCCTGTCCCGGGGGGGGGACACATGCTGGCCAAGGGGGTCCTGTCCTGGGGGATGGCAGCTCCGGGAGGGGTCCAGACTTCTCCATCCTTGCTGGTCCCCTGCAGGATCTGAGCCGGCAAGAGCAGCTTGGGAATGGAGCCCCAGGCAGGCAGGAAGGAGCTCCCCAAGTGCTCCTCCTTGAAGCCAGTGGCCATGCAAGGGTGGGGCCCAGCCATGGCCCAGCCCCAGGGCACAGGGATGGGCATTGGCCAGCCCTGCTCTGGCCAGCCCCAGCTGGCAGCCAGCACCTGAGCCAGGTCCCCCTCCCCCGCCCACCCCCTGGGCTTTGATTCTGGCAGCTTTGGAGCTGCTGCAAAGGTGAGAATTGTGTGGGGGAAGAAGGCGTGCCTGTGGTTTGCTCAGCCCTGCAAGAAGCACAGAAGGCAATGGGAGCCCAAGCAGTGGCTCTGTGGGGGCCTTGGATGGTTTTGAGAGCAGGGCTGGCTGGAAACCCCCCCTGCAGGGGCAGCTGTGAGGGAAGCAGTGCGGAAATGCAGCAATTGATCATTTGGTCCCTGTCTGCCCAAGGGGCTGAGAGAGCCCCACAAGTGCTGCAAATCCCACACCCATCTGCTCAACAACCTGACCGGGACCCTCCTTCTTCAACAAAACCTGCAGCCCTTTGGAACCTCCCAGAAAGAATGGTTGGGTTCTGCATGTGGACAGCAGAAGAGAGGGAAAAGTGTGGCAATATTGAGCAGGGGCTGCACAGGTGGATCTGGGGAACAGGGGTGTCCCAGCAGGAGCAGGGAGTGCCCAGGCAGGGGAATTGAGGGCAGGGTGGAGTGCATTTCCTAGGGAAGCAGACCCTGAGGGACACACGGGCATTTCCATGGATTCCTGTGCACTGTTCCAAGGATGGACAGAGTTTCTCCCCTTTTGGGAGCAGCAGCCATGGGAAGTGAATCAAGTTTCAGGGTGGGAATGAGGAAAATGGGAAGAGTTCCTGAATATGGCCCAAGCAAAGCCTTCCCTCAGGGCTGGGGTGCTGCCCAGCAGGCAGGGAACAATCCCATGGAGCTGTTGGACACTCAGGGAGATTCCACACTCTGTGTGATCCACCAGCAAACGCTCCTGTGGGATGCACCAATGGGCTTATTAAGGGAACCAAAAAGTCTCATTTCTCTATGATTTGTTTGTGTTTTTATTATGAGTGATTTCTTGGGAGAGCAACATTTTATACATTTCCAGTTTGATTTTTGCTGAGTTTCTTCTTTATTAGGGAAAAAAGGTGTGGGAAAAGATTTTTGCCTTTATTTCCTGAATGTATAATTTTGTCTCAAGCAATTGGGCATCAGGAAATACACCCAAATTTGGCCTGGCATTTACCATCATCAGGGCAAGGCTGTATCGAGTGCCCCCTTCAGTCAGGGCACCCCAGAGGTCACAGGGCCCCACTGGGGACAGCGGGAATGCTCAGGGCCCCCCCAGGACAGAGGTGCCCAGGATGTGCCACCTCTGGGACAGGAATCCCCAAGGACGTGGCACCCCCAGAATGAGGAACCCCCTGGGACAAGACCCTGGGACAAGACCCAGGTGTCCCCACAGCAGAGGAGCCCTTTTCCCTCAGGGCAGGACCCCTCTGGATGTGCCCCCCCAGGACAGAACCCACGTCCTTGGCTCAGCATCAACGGCCTCTTCCTTCTGCTGCAGGAAAGAGAAAGTGAAAATCTTTCATCCCCCACAGCCCCCCAACCACTGCCTGCACCCCCCACCCCCCTTGGCCCCTTCCTGGGATCCCCCCACCTGTTCCCTGCTCAGGTGTTCCCTGGGATGGCTGAGCCAGGAAATGGGGGGGCTGGGAAAAAGCCCCGGGGTGTGTGGGGCACAGAGCCAGAGCCTCAAGCCTGGGGTGCCCCCCTGGCCATGAGCACACTGTGGGGGCTGTGCTGGGCTCTGAGTCACCCCAAAATCTGAGGCACCCAGGCAAGGAGCTGTGACCCCTGTGCCCACCCAGCCCCTGCCCATCCCTGGGACCCCCATTGCCCTGGGAACCCAACCATGGCACCCCCATTCCCTTGGTCTCTCCTCCCTGGGACCCCCATCCCAGCACTCCCATTGCCCAGGACCACCATTGCCTTCATCCCATCCCATGGGCTGCTTCTTCCCACACAACCCCTCTTCCCCAGGGTCCCCTTTCTTCCCCTCTGCACCCCCAACCCTGGGACCCACATCCCATCACCCAAAATCCCTGGGGACCATGTTCCCCCAGGACCCCCATCCCTGAATCCCCGCAGGCATGGAGACCCCAATTCCCCTGCACCCCCATTCTCCTGGACACCCATCCTTGGTTCCCCACAGCCCCTGAGCCCCCCCACTCCTGGGAACACCATCCCCCACTGAGCCCCCAGACTCTCCCAGAATGTCCCCAGCCTGTCCCCTACTGTGTCTCCACCTCTCTCCCACCCTGCCCCCACCAAGGGCCACCTACACGTGGGGACGAGCTGTGACCTTTCTTCCTTCCTCTGCATCCCAAGAGCCGCCACCCAGGGGAGCGGTGGCCACAGCAGCGAGTGACAGCCAGTGCACATGGCTGGGGACACGGGGATGGCCGGGAAGGTGGCACTGCTGCTCCTGTGGGGTGAGTGCCCTGGGCACGGGCCTGACACCCCAGGGATGGGCCCTGGTGAGGCAGAGACCGGTGGGGAGGGGGCACAGGGGGGCTGTGGGGTCCCCTTAGGTCCCCAAGGCATGGAGAGGGGAACACAGATGCACTGACAGGGACAAGGGCCACGTACTATGTAGATGGGCCATGGGGACAGGTATGGGGTCACAGCATCAGGGCCATGGGGTGTGGCTGTTAGAACAGGTGCCGTATGGCTTTTGGAAGTGACCTGTTCAAACATGGGGTGGCTGTCTCAGCCCAGATTGGCTGAGGTGTCTCTGTCCTCAAGACTTCCATGCCCAACCAGTGTTCCCATGGTGACAGTTCGGCATCAGCCCCCCCATCCTGTCCCCCAGGTGCTGCTGTTGTTGCCCTTCCACCCTCACCCAGCCCTGTCCCTTCTCCCTTCCAGCCCAGACCCTCGGCCTCGCTGGTGAGTCCTCAGGAGATGTCATGTCCTCACCCACTGTCCCCAGCCCCGTGCTGGCCCTGGCAGGCTGGTGTCCCCTGTCACCCACAGGTGCCCAGACCACCCAGCTCCTGGTGGAGCCCCCCTGGAGGCCGCCGGTGCTGTGGGACCGGGTGACACTGACCTGCCAGGGCTCGGGGACTGCCGGTGCCACCACCTGGTACAAGGATGGGCAGCAATGGTGGTGGAAGGGACCTGACCACTTCACTGTCACTGAGAGTGGCACCTATACATGTGACAGACCTGGCACTGGGCGCAGCCCCCCTATGACAGTTTTAGATGGTGAGTTTGGCTTTAGGTATCCCCAGCCTGGAATCTGCTGGACCCCGAGGGTTCTGGGTGGGCTCCACTCCATGGGTCATCCCCTCTGGTGTGACCAGAGCCTGTCCCCTGCACACGGGGACATCCGAGAGAATCCCAGTACGGAGGTACATTTTACGTGGTATTGGAGATCCCGGGTGATCTGGGTGTGACCCAATGGGGGGTCCCTGTTGAATCGGGACCTCCCAGTGTGACAGGACCCCCGTGCTCCACAGACCCCTTAGTGCTGCAGGTGCCGGCACAGCCACTGCTGGAGGGGGACACGGTGACACTGCGCTGCCGGCGCTGGCGGGACACAGCGGTCACTGAGGTGCAATTCTACCATGGGGACAAGGAGGTGAGGATTTCCCTCCATGGGACCGAGCTGTCCCTGTCCCCTCTGCAGCTGCACCACAGCGGCCGCTACCACTGCAGGGGCTGGGTGAAAACTGGCGTATCACGGGGGTGGCAGGAGTCGGCACCAGTGACAGTGACAGTGCACGGTGAGCACCCTCACAGCTGCCACCTGGACACCCCCACAGCCCCTCCCCAGGGACTCGGGGTCACAAATCCCTCTCCCCTCTCCTTCCCAGAGCTCTTCACAGTGCCGGTGCTGGAGGGTCCCCCCGAGCCCATTGAGGGGTCTCCCCTCAATCTCAGCTGCCTCAGCACCCCCAGCCCCCTGCGGCCCCCAGCCCCCCTCCTGCACCTCTTCTACCGGGACGGGCACTTGGTGGGGGGCCCGCAGGGGTCCCCGCAGCTCCTGGTGCCCGCCGTGGGGGTCTCCCACTCGGGGAATTACAGCTGCCAGGTGCGCTCCCAGGGCGGGGCCGTGCAGAAGAGCAGCGCCCGGCTCCGCGTCACGGTGCGCAGTGAGTGCGGGGATGGGCACGGGGAGCCCCCACATCCCTCCCAGCTCTCCCATCCTTGCTCAACCCTCTGCGTGCCACCCTGCCTTCCCAGGTCTCACCCTGGCTCTTCCCATCACCTTCCCTGCTGCCTGCATCCCTCACCAGGTCCCCTCAACCCTCCCTAGCTGCACCTCTCCCTCTCTGAGGTCCCTCCATTGTCCACAGGTCCCACCATCCCTCTCTGGGTCCACAACACCTTCCCTGTGCTTCCCTTTAACCCTCTCCCTGGGTCCCCTTCCTGAATCTCCCACCCTTCCCTGGGGTCCCTTCCACCCCTTTCCAAGCCTCTCCTACATTTTTGGGCCCCCTTTTTCCTCTCTGGGATGCCTCACCGCTCTCTGATCCTCCCCCTCCCAGAGTCCTTCACTGCTCCCTGGTGTCTCCCACTCCTCCCATGGTCCCAGTCCCTCCTGTGTCTGCCCAGAGAGGCCTTGCTTTTGGGGGTGTCCCTGTAGGCAAAGCGCCCCGGGGGACAGGTAAAACTTGGAGACCGCCTTTTCTGAGCTGCGCTGTGGCCACAGGCAAAGGTCCCCTGTCCTTCACCTGGCACTGAGAGGGGCTCAGGAACACCACTAGGCAACGGCCCCCACCTGGAGCTGTGGCACACTGGCAATAATGACAGTGGCTGCTCTCATTGCTGGGACAGCATGGCTGAGAGCCCTGTATGGAATGTCACTGTCCTGGGCGAGCAGCACCCTTGGGCTGAGGGTGATCCCACCCACAGCATCCCCAATTCCACACATTCCCATCCACCTCAACCTGCCCACACCATCCCCAGCCCACCCCAGGGCACAGCCCCCACCACTGGGTGTCACAGCCCAGGGTCACTGGCACCGTCTGGCTCCAGGTATCCCCACCCAGGACATCCAGGCCATGCATCCCTAATGCCAGCTGTCACATGCCCCACTCCCCATCAGGTCACATTCACCCTCCTGAGCGTGACCCTCCCAGGGCAGTGAGACCCTTGGGATTGGGGTGATGCCCCCGTTGATTTGCCTCATCAGACCCAGCACATCCCACCCACGCCATTCCACGCCCCCCACGAGGTGACAGCCATCACCACCCTTGGACACAGCAGCCCTCATCCCACCCTCACCTCACCCTCATCCCATCCTCATCCCTCACCCCTCATCCATCCCATGCCCTCATCCCACAGCACATGATGGCCCCACCACCATGGGGTCACTGTCCTGGGTGAAGGAGACCCTCTGTCTCCAGGTGCCACCATGCAGACTCCCTCATCCCCCCATGCCTGGTGCCAGCCCCTCCTGCTGGCCTCAGCCCTGTCTGTGTCCCCACAGTGCCCGTGGCCAATGCCACCATCACCCCCGGTCCCCCGGCACACCAGGTGCACACAGGTGACCCCGTGACCCTGCGCTGCTCGGTGCAGGTGGGCTCAGCCCCTGTCACCTTCACCTGGCTGCACAATGGCCAGGAGGTGGCCCGGGGTCCTGTCCTGGAGCTTGGGGACGTCGATGTGGGACATTCGGGCACCTACCAGTGCGTGGCCACCAACCAGCTGGGACAGGACGGGCACCGCGTGTTCCGGGCACTCAGCCCTGAGCTGGCCCTGGAGGTGACACCGCAGGGACACTGGAACAGAGGTGGGGTGTTGGGGGTTAGGTTTCTTTTCTTTTTCACCTATAGAATTTTTTTCCCAAGAGTTGCTTGGCAGCTAATTGCTGGTACTTATCAGTGCTCAGCTGAGACAAAAAAGATGGACCCTGGTATTTGGCTACACCCTTTGTCTCTGCGAGTTTCTCTCGAGGGGGGGAGAAAGACGGTGCTGGAAGGCAGCTTCACTTTTGGTGTGGTCTGCATCGGGAGAAGAGAGGGCTGCCGTTGCTGCGTGGGTTTCTCACTGGCACCACCGGGATTTGATCCTGAAGAGAGCTGCTATCATCTGCTCGTGTGTCCAGGAAGATCCTGATTCCTCCTTTGCTGCCCTGCTGGAGCTGGCTCAGCCCTGTCCCACTGCCTCGGCGCTGTTTTAGAGCTGCTCTGCACCGCGGGCCCGCACTGCCCTCCCAGCCAAACATCCCTGCCCCCCAGTGACCACCGACGGAGCACCGAACTTCTTCCGATCCACCAGCCCGGGATACCCCACCGTTCCAGCTTGGTACCTTTTTTTTTTGGAGTCCCCAGAGACCAGACTGCCCTGGGTTTTGTAGGACCAAGCCCCGTCAAGGTCCCTGGTTCTGTTTTCGCTATTAATTGCTGTAGTTGTCGTTGTTTGTTTGCCTTGTTATACCTATTAGTAAAGAACTGTTATTCCTATCCCCATATCTCTGCCTGAGAGCCGTTTTAATTTTTTTTTTTCTAAATTATAATAATTTGAGGGAAGGGAATTTGAATTATCCATCCCAAGAGAGGCCCTGCCTCTCTTTAGCAGATACCTGTCTTCTTTCAAAACCAAGACAGATTTTGACGCCCAACGTGGGGCTTGAGGGCATTGGGAGAAAAGGAATAACAGTTCTTAAGTGACCTGATTTCTTATTCATTCTTGTTCACTGGATATAGAAACCATGTTAGGTAACGCCATGTGGTCTAACTTATCCTGGTTCGGGTGGCATGTGGTTGTGGCTTTATTTTGCCCATTTGCAGGCCCTTACCTAAACATGGGCCCTATAACAAAAGCTACTGTGGCTGTTATCCAGTTTGTTTTATGGGCTGATAAGGTGAGGAATTCACTGATTTTTAACTTGCTCTGGACAGCAGGCACGTGGATACGTGGCTATCACATACTAAGTGGGTGTATTTGGGGTTATTTTAGGAATGGTATACTCTGTGAGGAAATGACAGTGAGGGAAGTTTTCCAGACCTTTAGCCAGTTCCTTATGCCTACTCTACCAGCTTTTGAAGAGTTCAAATTTCCTCTAGAAACTAACCAAATGTTGCTGATGATCCTAGCTTATTTAGCTTTCAAAGATAAGGTGAGGTCAATTTGGAGCACTGCACAGACTAGGGATATTGCTGTAGGGCCTGATACTGTCCCAGAGGCTAGAGATACTGCTGTGGGGCCTGATACTGCCCCAGAGGCTGGGAATGCTGCCATAGAGCCTGGAGCCAATGCCCCAGAGACTGGGAATGCTGGCCCACTGCCTGACCCTGCCCCGCAGCCCACCCCAGAAATGAACCACCCCGATTGGGTGGGGGTTCTAGTGAAAGAGATACGTGAGATGGGCCAGGTGCTGAAAGAATACACTTCCCCAGCTGGTGAGAAGCCCTCCCCTTGCCCTGAAAAGGGAGAATCCGATGGTGCAGCAGTGGAACCCACAGAGGTTACAACCGTCCAGGTTCCAGCTGAACCACAGGACCAGTCACAACCAGCTGCGGTTGCCCCTGTAGAAACAAAGAAGTATAAGATGAAATCAGAGCACCCAGGTAATAAGGATAAGAAAGGAGGGCCCTCACAGCCCACAGGGGAACCAGAGGTTGAGATTGTCACCGAGTCCCTGACTTATGAAAGCCTACGTAATCTGCAAAAAGATATTGCACGACGGGGACGTGAGGCTTATACAACTTGGTTACTTCGGGTTTGGGACCTTATAGGTACAGGCGTGCAACTGGATGGTGGTGAGGCAAGGAATTTGGGACCCTTGACCCAGGACTCAGGGGTGAATCAAGTATTTGTAAGGGAGCAAGGGCCCCTTCCCCTCTGGCAACGACTTCTAATGAGTGTAAGGGAGAGGTTTGTCCACAGAGACAGAATGCAGGAGCACCATCATAGAAGTCACTGGAAGACCCTTGAAGAAGGGATCCAACAGCTGAGGGAAGTGGCAATATTAGAAGTACTCTTTGGGAGGGGTGGACAGCATGACAATGACCCTGACAAGGTCAGGTGCACAGGGCAGATGTTGTGGAACCTGGCAAGTAAAGGGCCATCTCAATACACCACCTTCATTGCAATGATCAATCCTGATAGCAACCGAGAGACAGTGGGTTCTGTCGCCAACAGGCTCAGAAATTATGAAAGCATGATCAGTGGCCCAATGCAGGCTCAGGTCTCTGTCATAGCTAAAGAACTCAAAGAGGGGATAATAAGGGAGGTGAGAGGGGAGGTGAGGGAGGAGGTGAGGGAAGAGATGAGGAGGAACAGTTCCCATGCGGCACCAGTGCGAGTCACAGGCCCCAGAGCCAGAGCCCAACGCCCTCCAGCTAGAGAGAGAGGGTACACCCCAAGGGCTGACCTGTGGTTTTTCTTGCGTGACCATGGGGAAGACATGGGAAGGTGGGATGGAAAACCCACTTCTGCCCTGGCAGCACGGGTGCGTGAGCTCAAGGAGAGAAACACTAACCGAGGGGGTCCCACTAAAATGAAAGTAGCCTCAACCTCCCATGACCGAGCCACCAGGTATTATAGAAGTGAAGATGATATGTCAGATCCCCTTGAAGGAACCTCTACGATGTATGCCCAGGAAGGGAATAATAACCAGTGCTAGAGGGGCCCTGCCTCTAGCCAGGAAGAGGCACGGGAAAACCGAGTCTTTTGGACTGTGTGGATTCGATGGCCTGGCACATCAGAGCCACAGAAATATGAAGCTTTGGTAGATACTGGTGCACAGTGTACCCTGATGCCATCGGGACATGTTGGGGCAGAACCCATTTCCATTGCCGGAGTGACAGGGGGATCACAGCAACTGACTCTGGTGGAAGCCGAGGTGAGCCTGACCAAGAAAGAGTGGCAGAAACATCTGATTGCAACTGGCCCAAAGGCCCCGTGTATCCTGGGCATTGACTTCCTCAGGAATGGGTATTACAAAGACCCTAAGGGACTCAGATGGGCTTTTGGAATAGCTGCTGTGGAGGCAGAGGACATCAAGAAATTGAACACCTTGCCTGGACTGTCAGAGAACCCATCTGCAGTAGGACACCTGAAGGTAGAAGAACAACGAGTGCCAGTTGCAACCTCGACGGTGCACCGCCGGCAGTATCGGACCAATCGAGATGCCGTGATCCCCATCCACAAGATGATCCGGGAGCTGGAGAGCCAAGGGGTGGTCAGCAAAACCCACTCACCCTTCAACAGCCCCATCTGGCCTGTGCGCAAGTCTGATGGAGAATGGAGACTGACTGTGGACTATCGTGCACTGAATGAGGTGACACCACCGCTGAGCGCTGCTGTGCCGGACATGCTGGAACTCCAGTACGAGCTGGAGTCCAAGGCAGCGAAGTGGTACGCCACTATTGACATTGCTAATGCGTTTTTTCTCCATTCCTCTGGCTGCAGAGTGCAGGCCTCAGTTTGCGTTCACATGGAGGGGTGTGCAGTATACCTGGAACCGACTGCCCCAGGGGTGGAAGCACAGTCCCACCATCTGCCATGGACTGATCCAGGCTGCACTGGAAAAGGGAGAGGCTCCAGAACATCTGCAGTACATCGATGACATCATTGTGTGGGGGAACACGGCAATGGAAGTGTTTGAGAAAGGGGAGAAGATCATCCAGATTCTCCTGGAAGCCGGCTTTGCCATCAAGAAGAGCAAGGTCAAGGGACCTGCCCGAGAGATCCAGTTCTTAGGGGTAAAGTGGCAAGATGGACGTCGCCAGATACCCACAGAGGTAATCAACAAGATCACCGCGATGTCTCCACCGACCAGCAAGAAGGAAACACAAGCTTTCCTAGGTGCCATAGGCTTTTGGAGAATGCACATTCCCGAGTACAGCCAGATTGTGAGTCCTCTCTACCTAGTTACCCGCAAGAGGAACGATTTCCACTGGGGTCCTGAACAGCAGCAAGCCTTTGCCCAGATCAAGCAGGAGATCGCTCATGCGGTAGCCCTTGGCCCAGTGAGGACAGGACCGGAGGTAAAGAACGTGCTCTACTCAGCAGCTGGGAACAATGGCCTGTCCTGGAGCCTTTGGCAGAAAGTGCCAGGTGAGACTCGAGGCTGACCACTGGGATTCTGGAGCCGAAGCTACAGAGGGTCTGAGGCCAACTACACTCCCACGGAGAAGGAAATCTTGGCCGCCTATGAAGGAGTTCAAGCTGCCTCAGAAGTGATTGGCACGGAAGCACAACTCCTCCTGGCGCCCCGACTGCCTGTGCTGGGGTGGATGTTCAAAGGAAAGGTTCCCTCTACCCACCATGCCACCGACGCCACATGGAGCAAATGGATTGCCCTCATCACACAGCGCGCCCGTATTGGAAACCCAAACCGCCCTGGGATTTTGGAAGTTATTACCAACTGGCCGGAAGGTGAAAGCTTTGGTCTCATGGACGAAGAGGAGCAGGAACAAGTGACACGAGCTGAAGAAGCACCACCATACAACCAACTGCCAGTGGAAGAGACACAGTACGCTCTTTTCACTGATGGTTCCTGTCGCATTGTAGGCATGAACCGGAAGTGGAAGGCAGCCGTGTGGAGCCCCACACGACAGGTTGCACAAGCCACTGAAGGAGAAGGTGGGTCGAGTCAACTTGCTGAACTCAAAGCCATTCAGTTAGCCCTGGACATTGCTGAAAGAGAGAAGTGGCCAAAGCTCTACCTCTACACTGATTCGTGGATGGTGGCCAATGCTCTGTGGGGTTGGCTGGAAAGGTGGAAAAAGGCCAACTGGCAGCGTCGGGGAAAACCAATCTGGGCTGCTGATGAATGGAAGGACATTGCCACTCGGGTAGAGAAGCTGCCTGTGAAAGTCCGCCATGTAGATGCCCACGTCCCCAAGAGCAGAGCTAATGAGGAGCACCGAAACAATGAGCAAGTAGATCAGGCTGCCAAGATAGAGGTATCAAAGATAGACTTAGACTGGCAGCACAAGGGAGAGCTGTTCCTAGCTCGATGGGCCCATGATGCTTCAGGACATCAAGGCAGAGATGCCACCTATAAGTGGGCACGAGACCGAGGGGTGGATCTAACCATGGACAGTATTTCCCAGGTTATCCATGACTGTGAGACCTGTGCTGCGATCAAGCAGGCCAAGCGGGTGAAGCCCCTATGGTATGGGGGACGATGGTCTAAATATAAGTATGGGGAAGCCTGGCAGATTGACTACATCACCCTTCCCCAGACCCGCCAAGGCAAGCGCTATGTGCTGACCATGGTAGAAGCCACCACTGGATGGCTGGAGACCTACCCTGTGCCTCACGCTACTGCCCGGAACACCATCCTGGGCCTTGAAAAACAAGTCCTGTGGAGACATGGCACCCCTGAGAGAATTGAGTCAGACAATGGGACCCATTTCAAGAACAGCCTTGTGAACACCTGGGCCAGAGAACATGGCATCGAATGGATATATCACATCCCCTATCATGCACCAGCTGCCGGGAAAGTTGAACGATGCAATGGCCTGCTTAAAACCACCTTGAAGGCACTGGGTGGGGGGTCTTTCAAGAACTGGGAGATTAATTTAGCAAAGGCCACATGGTTAGTGAACACCAGAGGTTCCACCAACCGAGCAGGCCCTGCCCAGTCTGAGCCCCTGAGAACAATGGATGGGGATAAGGTTCCAGTGGTACACATGAGAGGTATGCTGGGAAAAACTGTTTGGGTTTATCCTGCCTCCAGCAAAGACAATCCCATCCGTGGGGTTGTCTTCGCTCAGGGACCAGGTTGCACTTGGTGGGTAATGCAGAAAGATGGACAAACCCGATGCATACCTCAAGGAGACCTTGTTTTAGGGTGAACTACCCATGCCACTGTATCTGTACCCATATCTGCATGTATATATGTATATAATTAAGGTAGTGCATGTATGTATATAGTTTAGAGGTTTAAATTCAATGTAATATGTTGGTATGGGAAAAAATTCGGGGTGGATTAATGTTGGGGGTTAGGTTTCTTTTCTTTTTCACCTATAGAATTTTTTTCCCAAGGGTTGCTTGGCAGCTAATTGCTGGTACTTATCAGTGCTCAGCTGAGACAAAAAAGATGGACCCTGGTATTTGGCTACACCCTTTGTCTCTGCGAGTTTCTCTCGAGGGGGGGAGAAAGACGGTGCTGGAAGGCAGCTTCACTTTTGGTGTGGTCTGCATCGGGAGAAGAGAGGGCTGCCGTTGCTGCGTGGGTTTCTCACTGGCACCACCGGGATTTGATCCTGAAGAGAGCTGCTATCATCTGCTCGTGTGTCCAGGAAGATCCTGATTCCTCCTTTGCTGCCCTGCTGGAGCTGGCTCAGCCCTGTCCCACTGCCTCGGCGCTGTTTTAGAGCTGCTCTGCACCGCGGGCCCGCACTGCCCTCCCAGCCAAACATCCCTGCCCCCCAGTGACCACCGACGGAGCACCGAACTTCTTCCGATCCACCAGCCCGGGATACCCCACCGTTCCAGCTTGGTACCTTTTTTTTTTGGAGTCCCCAGAGACCAGACTGCCCTGGGTTTTGTAGGACCAAGCCCCGTCAAGGTCCCTGGTTCTGTTTTCGCTATTAATTGCTGTAGTTGTCGTTGTTTGTTTGCCTTGTTATACCTATTAGTAAAGAACTGTTATTCCTATCCCCATATCTCTGCCTGAGAGCCGTTTTAATTTTTTTTTTCTAAATTATAATAATTTGAGGGAAGGGAATTTGAATTATCCATCCCAAGAGAGGCCCTGCCTCTCTTTAGCAGATACCTGTCTTCTTTCAAAACCAAGACATGGGGTCACAGAGGGTCAGTGGGATTGGAGGACCCCTGGTATGACAGGTGACCCTGACATGTCACTTGTGTCCCCAGCAGTGGCCGCAGTGGTTGGTGTGTCCCTCCTGTTCCTGGTCCTGTTCGTGGGTGTAGCTGTGGGCTGGCACCGGTGGAACAACACGGGTGGGTGACAATGAGGGCAGTGCAGGGCCCTGGGGATGTGGGAGGCCACCTGGAATGTGGGGGTGATGGGCAGCACCCAGATCCCCTGACTTGGGTAGTGCTGAGCGCTCAGGACCTTTGCTCAAGGTCCTCAAGGATTTGGGGTGGTATTGGAGGGTCTTGCAGGTATGTTGGGGGTTCTTTCAGTGATCCTGTGGGAATTTTGGGGGTTCCCCACACTGCCAGGCTTGGGCTTCTGGTTGCTCAGTGTAATGAATATAAGATCATTTATAACACTCAGGGTGTCCAGAACACTGGGGTGGTTCAGGAGTTTTGGGGCCACCAGGGACACTGGGGGGACCTGGGGGCAATTGAGGGTCTTGTTGTGGTTCAGGACTCCCATGGGTGGATGGGGGCCTCTGGGACTCCAAAGTCACCCCTCCAGTTTTCCTTTGCAGCTGCCAGGAAGCACCAGGAAAGGTGAGGGCAGCCTCCAGCCATGATGCACCTTTCACCCAAACCCCCAGGACCTCCCATCCCCTTCCACACACCCCCTTATTCCCACAGGACCCCCCCAGAGCCCCTGGCATCCCCCTGGGGAGGATCCTCAGGTGACCTACATGGAGCTGCGGGGGCCACACAGGCAACCCTGGGATCCCAGTGACATCTATGAGAATCTCCAACAGAAGCTGTGACACTCTGGGAAGCGGGAGGCACTGGGTGACACTGGGGCTGCTCCCTCCATGGCTCCTGTGCTTGCCCATCCTTCCAAGGGAGGTGGTGATGAGTCAGGGGGAGGCTACCCAGGGCACCCTGTGCTCCCCATTTCCTCTCCCAGTCCCCCCAGGGGCTCCCCCATCCCCTTCCCAGTACCTGCAGGGGCTCCTAGACCCCTATCCGAGTGCTCCAAGTACCCTCAGTGACTTCCCCATTCTCTCCCCACAGTGTTCGCAGCACACCCAGGGGTTCCCCATTCCCCCATTCCATTCCCCCTGTCCCATCCTGCTGTAAAAGGAGCAGTCGTGGAGGATTCTTTCTGATCAATTTCTCAAATGAAAATGAAGCACAAACGAGGCAATGTTTTATCTGAGAACTGTTTATTGATAAAGGAGGGTAAGTGTTCTTACTAAAGGGGGATTAGAAGACAGAGTAGAGAGAGAAAAAGAAAGACAGAGAGAGAAACAGAAGACAGGGACAGCGTTACCACAAGAACCCCGGGCACTCTGTTGGCATCAGCTCGGCAGATGGAGTGTGCGTGTGGCGAGCCCTCGTGGCTTTTGTGAGTTGCTGGGTGCAGTTTCCAAGCAGCGGCACCTGTGTGTCTCTGGCATTGGTGAACACTGGCTGCAGGCTGGCTGTGGGCTAGTGCTGCAGCACTGGTGGCTATGGGCTGGCTGCCATGGGCTGGTACTGCTGTGGGCTGGTGCAGCAGGCTCATTGCTGCAGGCAATAAGGGAAACACAGCAGAGGTGATGGGTTCTTGTAGGCAGCCTCCGCTCTGCTGGGGAAGGTGGGAGAGCACCAGGTTGGGGCTGGTGTGGGAGGCAATGGGGGAAACCCTGGTGGCAGCAGACGAGGGTGGGTGCGGGCAGAATCTGCTCCACTGGGGAAGGTGAAGCACCAGGTTGGGGAAGCAGTGCAGCACCAGGTCATCACAGGAACGAGCTGCCTTGTGGAAGACAACGAAGCAGGGAAGAATGGGTGCAGACAGGGAGGAAAAGGAGACTAGGAGGAGGGCCAAGCTGACCCTCCAAGCGAGCCTCTGATCTCTCCAAGAAACCCAAAGCAAAATGGCTCCTGTTGTGTCACAGTTAACTGCTTTTCTTTGGTAAGGTTCCTCCTACAGCCCGATTTCCTGAGCCTTTTTCCTAGATGTTATTCCTGGGCATCCAAGCATCTGTCCCACCAGCCAGTGGGGGATCACTCACAGCCTACTCATGGAAGCTTTCTCTCTCCTGACTGGCTGTTACATGAAGCCTCCATGGGACAAACCTGGGACAGGGTTCCCAGTACATGTACAGCCCCTGGAATAATTTTTCACCTCATGTACAGTGTATGTTGAGACATAAATGAAAATCAGATTGGTTCCTCTCAACCCCCATGCTCCCAGTGGCTCTGCAATCCCCCTCCCAGTGCTCCCAGTACACCACGTGGCTTATTGTTTCCCATCCCAGTTCCAAGGGGGCACAGGACCTGGTTCCCATCACCTGGGACAAAAATGCAGCTTTTTGGTTAAACTGGCAGCAATGGTGTTTCTCTGTTCTGCTCTGTCAGGCTTTAGGAACTGGATTCCCCAACTTTGGGCTGCCAATACATCTTGGTTTGAAAGACAAGTGTCTGCCAAGGAAGGTGAGAACCTCCCTTGCAATGAAAAATATGACCGCCTTCCCTCTGAATTATTGTAACTTTGAAATTAAGGAGCTTTTGGGCAAAGATATGGGAACAGGAATAACAGTTCTTTACCAGTATATACTGTGAGAAACAAGTTAATGGAAGTAGACTTTTGTGGGTATTATATGAATTGAAATTACATTATTGATCATATTGTTGAATACATATTGTGATGTTGTTAGTGTTGGGATAGTGATATGTGTTGTAGAGTGGTTGATGTTCTTACGGTGGCCCGGTTGCAAGGTTGGTTTTCGAGGGAATGGGTTTGTGTTACAAGGTTGGTTTTGTGGGTTTACATTGGATGGACTGTTGCTGGCCAAGCCTTTGGGACATGACCTTAAAAGGAGCAGAACTTCATCCAGTGATGGCCCTGAGGACCACAGTGATGAAACTGAGTTGGCACTGAAAAGAGTGAGAGGGATTGAGACTGTGTAGGATCAAAATGAATATGCATCAAGCTGATGCAGCACTAGGGGTATAAAACGTGAAGCCAACATTTTCAAGCCTTTTGATTCGTGATTTTTCTTTATTGTTCTCAAAAAAACTTTTATAACTCGTTCCAATTCGGGGTCTGAGTCATTAATAACATATAGATATATATATATGGATAACAAGGCAAGCAAACACCAACAGTGGCAGCAACAAACAGAATCAGAAACTCAACAACGGATGTAGGCACCTTCCCCTCTGGTGCAGTTTCAGGCACAGCCGGCAGGGGCGCTGGTGGCTCCCGGCTGGGCAGGGCGGGTGCGATGATTCCCCCACAGCTGCAGGGGGCGCTGTGGCGCCAGCTCGGCTGTCTCTCTCTCTCTCCATGGTAATGGTGGGCACAGCCGGCACAAGGGGTGCAGAGGCGGCTTCCTTTACAAACTCACAGCGGGGAATTTGTCCCGGTTACCCTCCTGATAGTGAAATGTGCTGTAGCAGGAACCTCAGAAGCAGCAAGCTGGAATGGCAGAGGTGAGCAGACCCCAGAGTGGCAAAACAAAAAGGAACAGAAACTCTGCAGCTGTAGCAAGAGCCGTGGGCTGTCCCAGCAGGCACGCGGTGCTGGTTTCCAGTGTAGCAAAAAACCCCAGAGCAAAGGAAGAAAAATGGCGGGGCTGGGCAGCGGCAGCCTGGCTCCCAAATGCAGCCAGGAGAGGCTCCCTCAGAGGAGGAGGGGCTCGGGGTCCTGAGTTTTCCCCTGTTGTGCCTGAGGAGTTGGTGAGGGTTCCTTCCAGTCAAAGTGGATGATAATAAGATTGCAGTTTGATGGCTGCGCTTCTGAGCAAAGGCTCACCCACAGTAAGGAAGGAGCAGTACAGGGCAGTGAATTCTCCCTGCTGTAAGCAGTCCGACTGTTCCTTCTGATCCCCAGATGGAGACAGAGCTGGCAGCTGAGCCAAGCCCCCACATCCAAACCAAAATCTTGCCCTATCTCTGCCCTTCCCAAGAGAAAAACCCCACGGGCTGAGAGGCTCCAGCAGCCACACCCCTTCTCCACATCATTGGCCACTTCTTTAGTCTCTCTTAGGGATGGTCATTATTCTCTCTTTGCAACAAATGGGAGAAAATTCCTGGAGAGAAAGAAAACAAGAGGAAAAATCCTAACCTCCAACACACTAAAAACCAGGGGCTGCTGCCTCTCCCACTGTAAGTGGAGACACAGATGGCAAAGATCCTGAAGGCCCAAGGCAAGAAAAATTTCCTGAAACAGCAACAAGAGAACAAAACCAACAGCAACAGCAACAAGATCCAGTATCCAAAAGGCCACAAAAGGAAAAAGTTCCAGGGAAATCTCCCAAGAAGAAACAAACTCCAGATGCTTCCCCCCAGCATCTGCAAGACACGGGAACCCTTCTGGCCCTTCCCCCACAGCACTGGAACAACTGAAGTTTTTACAAGAGAAATGGATGATTTGTCCCCAGTTTCATGCCACAGGGCTAACATCATGTGAATCGGGGTTGGCTGAAGCTCTTGGAGCCTGCCCCCACTCACTCCTGATCCCCTCTATATCCCCCATGGGGTTTCTGTCCTGAGGGCTTGGGACACTTTGGATTTCTTGGGATTTGAAAGAAAACTTGTTCCAGACATTTGTTCCATTCCATTCTTGCTGGTCCCCTGCAGGATCTGAGGCGGCAAGAGCAGCTTGGGAATGGAGCCCCAGGCAGGCAGGAAGGAGCTCCCCAAGTGCTCCTCCTTGAAGCCAGTGGCCATGCAAGGGTGGGGCCCAGCCATGGCCCAGCCCCAGGGCACAGGGATGGGCATTGGCCAGCCCTGCTCTGGCCAGCCCCAGCTGGCAGCCAGCACCTCAGCCAGGTCCCCCTCACCCGCCCACCCCCTGGGCTTTGATTCTGGCAGCTTTGGAGCTGCTGCAAAGGTGAGAATTGTGTGGGGGAAGAAGGCGTGCCTGTGGTTTGCTCAGCCCTGCAAGAAGCACAGAAGGCAATGGGAGCCCAAGCAGTGGCTCTGTGGGGGCCTTGGATGGTTTTCAGAGCAGGGCTGGCTGGAAACCCCCCCTGCAGGGGCAGCTGTGAGGGAAGCAGTGCGGAAATGCAGCAATTGATCATTTGGTGCCTGTCTGCCCAAGGGGCTGAGAGAGCCCCACAAGTGCTGCAAATCCCACACCCATCTGCTCAACAACCTGACCGGGACCCTCCTTCTTCAACAAAACCTGCAGCCCTTTGGAACCTCCCAGAAAGAATGGTTGGGTTCTGCATGTGGACAGCAGAAGAGAGGGAAAAGTGTGGCAATATTGAGCAGGGGCTGCACAGGTGCATCTGGGGAACAGGGGTGTCCCAGCAGGAGCAGGGAGTGCCCAGGCAGGGGAATTGAGGGCAGGGTGGAGTGCATTTCCCAGGGAAGCAGACCCTGAGGGACACACGGGCATTTCCATGGATTCCTGTGCACTGTTCCAAGGATGGACAGAGTTTCTCCTCTTTGGGGTTCAGGAGCCATGGGAAGTGAATCAAGTTTCAGAGTGGGAAAAAGAACAATGGGAAGAGTTCCTAAATATGGCCCAAGCAAAGCCTTCCCTCAGGGCTGGGGTGCTGCCCAGCAGGCAGGGAACAATCCCATGGAGCTGTTGGACACTCAGGGAGATTCCACACTCTGTGTGATCCACCAGCAAACGCTGCTGTGGGATGCACCAATGGGCTTCTAAATGGAACCAAAAAGTCTCATTTCTTTGTGATTTGTTTGTGTTTTTAGTGTGAGCAACTTGTTGGGAAAGAACAATTAAAAGGATTCTTTCAACCAGATCATTTAAAACATTTTCAGTTTGATTTTTGCTGACTTTATTTCATATTAGGGGAAGAAAAAGTGTAGGAAAATATTTTTTCCTTTATTTCCTGAAAGTATAATTTTGTCTCAAGAAATTGAGCATCAGGAAATTCACCCAGAGTTGGCCTGGCATTTACCAAAAAAAGGGCAAGGTTGAATCAGGTGCCCCTTTATGTCTGAGTACACCATAGGTCACAAAGCCCCAGCTGGGGACAGCGGGACTTATCAGGGCCCCCCCAGGACAGAGGTGCCCAGGATGTGCCACCTCTGGGACAGGAATCCCCAAGGACGTGGCACCCCCAGAACGAGGAACCCCCTGGGACAAGACCCTGGGACAAGACCCAGGTGTCCCCACAGCAGAGGAGCCCTTTTCCCTCAGGGCAGGACCCCTCTGGATGTGCCCCCCCAGGACAGAACCCACGTCCTTGGCTCAGCATCAACGGCCTCTTCCTTCTGCTGCAGGAAAGAGAAAGTGAAAATCTTTCATCCCCCACAGCCCCCCAAACACTGCCTGCACCCCCCACCCCCCTTGGCCCCTTCCTGGGATCCCCCCACCTGTTCCCTGCTCAGGTGTTCCCTGGGATGGCTGAGCCAGGAAATGGGGGGGCCGGGAAAAAGCCCCGGGGTGTGTGGGGCACAGAGCCAGAGCCTCAAGCCTGGGGTGCCCCCCTGGCCATGAGCACACTGTGGGGGCTGTGCTGGGCTCTGAGTCACCCCAAAATCTGAGGCACCCAGGCAAGGAGCTGTGACCCCTGTGCCCACCCAGCCCCTGCCCATCCCTGGGACCCCCATTGCCCTGGGAACCCAACCATGGCACCCCCATTCCCTTGGTCTCTCCTCCCTGGGACCCCCATCCCAGCACTCCCATTGCCCAGGACCACCATTGCCTTCATCCCATCCCATGGGCTGCTTCTTCCCACACAACCCCTCTTCCCCAGGGTCCCCTTTCTTCCCCTGCACCCCCAACCCTGGGACCCACATCCCATCACCCAAAATCCCTGGGGACCATGTTCCCCCAGGACCCCCATCCCTGAATGCCCCCAGGCATGGAGACCCCAATTCCCCTGCACCCCCATTCTCCTGGACACCCATCCTTGGTTCCCCACAGCCCCTGAGCCCCCCCACTCCTGGGAACACCATCCCCCACTGAGCCCCCAGACTCTCCCAGAATGTCCCCAGCCTGTCCCCTGCTGTGTCTCCACCTCTCCCTCACCCTGCCCCCACCAAGGGCCACCTACACGTGGGGACGAGCTGTGACCTTTCTTCCTTCCTCTGCATCCGAAGAGCCGCCACCCAGGGGAGCGGTGGCCACAGCAGCGAGTGACAGCCAGTGCACATGGCTGGGGACACGGGGATGGCCGGGAAGGTGGCACTGCTGCTCCTGTGGGGTGAGTGCCCTGGGCACGGGCCTGACACGCCGGGGATGGGCCCTGGAGAGGAGGCACAGGGGGACTTCGCTGTCCTCTGCGGTCCCCAAGGCCAGCAGAGCCGATGCATGGGCATGGAGCCCACTGTGACCAGAGTCATGAGGTGGCTGTGGGGGCAGGAACAGGGGGATAGAGATGTGGGGATAAGAATGTGGCAAAAGGAACCTTGAGGCTGGGGCAGGAGTTAGGTCTGGAACAGGGGAACAGCGATGCATGAACAGGAACAAGGGCCACGTACCAAGCAGATGATGCCTGGGGAGAGGTGGCATTGAAATGGGATCAGAGGCACGGGGTCTTGGGGATGTGCCTGTGGGAACAGGTGCTGTGGAGGTGACCTGTCCAAACATGGGGTGGCTGCTTCAGGCCAGAATGGCTCAGATGTCTCTGTCTTCAAGATTTGCAATCCAAAGCAGCGTCTCTATGGGGAAAGTGCAGTTACATCCTCCCGATCCCGTCCCCAGGTGTTGCTGTCATTTCCCTGACAACCACACCAAAGTCCTTTTGCTTTTCCCTTCCAGCCCAGACCCTCGGCCTTGCTGGTGAGTCCTCAGGGGATGCCATGTCCCCACCCTGCTGTCCCCAGCACTGTTGTGACCCTGGCAGGCTGGTGTCCCCTGTCACCCACAGGTGCCCAGACCACCCAGCTCCTGGTGGAGCCCCCCTGGAGGCCGGCGGTGCTGTGGGACCGGGTGACACTGACCTGCCAGGGCTCAGGGACCGCCAGAGTCACTACCTGGTACAAGGATGGGCAGCACTGGGGGCAGAACAGACGTGACAATTTCACTGTCGCCGAGAGTGGTGACTACACGTGTGACACACCTAGCACTGGGCACAGTCGCTCCCTGAGAGTCTTAAATGGTAAGGGCGGTTTGGGTGTCCCCACCCTGGGACGTGTAGGGACCCTGAGGGCTCTGGGTGGTCTCTGCTCCATGGGTCACCCCCTGGTATGACCAAAGCCTGTCCCCTGCACACGGGGACATCCCAGAGCATCCCAGCGTGGAGTCGAGGAATTGGGGACCCCTGGTGCACTGGGTGTGACCCAATGGGGGGTCCCCGTTAGAACAGTGTGACAGGACCCCCTTGTCCCACAGACTGGCTGGTGCTGCAGGTGCCGGCACGGCCGCTGCTGGAGGGGGACACGGTGACACTGCGCTGCCGGGCCATGCGGGACATGCCGGTCACCAAGGTGCGATTCTACCATGGGGACAAGGAAGTGAGGATGTCCCTCAATGGGACCGAGCTGTCCCTGTCCCCTCTGCAGCAGCACCACAGCGGCACCTACTGGTGCAGGGTCTGGGTGAACTCTGAGCAATCGGAGTGGGGCAGCTCAGCGCGGACAACACTGACAGTGCACGGTGAGCACCCCACAGCCGCCACCCCGACACCCCCACAGCCCCTCCCCAGGGACTCGGGGTCACAAATCCCCCTCCCCTCTCCTTCCCTGAGCTCTTCACGGTGCCGGTGCTGGAGGGTCCCCCCGAGCCCACCGAGGGGTCCCCCCTCAATCTCAGCTGCCTCAGCACCCCCAGCCCCCTGCGGCCCCCAGCCCCCCTCCTGCACCTCTTCTACCGGGACGGGCACTTGGTGGGGGGCCCGCAGGGGTCCCCGCAGCTCCTGGTGCCCGCCGTGGGGGTCTCCCACTCGGGGAATTACAGCTGCCAGGTGCGCTCCCAGGGCGGGGCCGTGCGGAAGAGCAGCGCCCGGCTCCGCGTCACGGTGCGCAGTGAGTGCGGGGATGGGCACGGGGAGCCCCCACAGCCTCCTCAGGTTCTCCAGCCCTGCCTGGGGACCCCCATAACTGCCTGGATCCCCCATCCCTGCTGCCTGTCCCACATCCTTTCCTGGGTCCCTCACCAGGTCCCCCAGACCTTCGTGGGTACCCCCATCTTTCTTTTGATTTTTCACCACTTCCTCCCCCATCACTGCTCCCATCCTGCTCCATGTCCCCCTATCCCTCACTGGGTCTCATCCCTGTCCCTGGCTCCACCCCACCCCTTCCTGGGTCCCCCCAAAGTCCGCAGGTCCCACCATCCCCTCCCTGCATCCCCAAACCTTCCCTGGGTTCCCCCCATCCCTCTCCCAGTGTTCCCTTCCTGAACCTCCCATCCTTCTTTGGGGTTCCTTTTCAGGCCCTGCCCCAGCTCTGTGCCCCCTGTGCCTCACTGGGGTCCCCCTGCACCCCACTGACTCCCCCCAGTGTCCCTCACTGTCCCCTGGTGTCCCTCCCTCCTGCAGGGGTCTCTCTCTCGGGGGTGTCCATGTGGGCACAGCCCCCTGGGGGACAGGTGGCACTGGGAGACCACCTGGTGCTGAGCTGTGCAGTGGCTGCAGGGACAGGTCCCCTGTCCTTCACCTGGCACCGGGGGGGCTCGGGGACACTGCTGGGCACCGGCCCCCACCTGGAGCTGCAGCACGTTGGGGACAATGACAGCGGCCACTATCACTGCCGGGTCAGCAATGGGGACAGCGTGGCCGAGAGTGTCCCCCTGAATGTCACTGTCCTAGGTGAGGGAGGCCCTTGGGCTGGGGGTAGCCATGGCACCCCCATTCCACGTCACCTGGTGCCAGCCCTGTCTGTGTCCCCACAGTGACCGTGGCCAATGCCACCATCACCCCCAGTCCCCCGACACACCAGGTGCACACAGGTGACCCCGTGATAGCAGGGGTCTGCGGGTCCCTCCTGTTCCTGGTCCTGCTTGGGGCTGTCATCGTGGGCTGGCGCCAGTGGCACCGCCTGGGTGGGTGACAATGGGGGTAGTGGGGGTCCCAGGGGTTGGGGTGAAGCCCCCCCAGAGTACGGGGCCATAGGGTGGCACCAAGGGCTCCTGACTTGGGTGGAGCTGATCCTCCAGAGACCTCGGCTGGGGGTCCTGGGAGATTTGGGAGGTCCTGGAGGGTCGTGCAGGGATGTTGAGGGTTCTGTCAGGGGGATTGGGGGAGGTTTGGGGGCTCTGGGGTTTCAAGGGGTGTTCAAAGCTTTTTGGGGGCTTCAGGGGTGCTCGAGGGTCCTGGGGACAGTCAGGCGTCCCATTGGTGTTCAGGGGCCCTGAAGACCCCACAGTCACCACTCCCCCTTTCCTTTGCAGGCCTCAGGAAGCAGCAGGAAAGGTGAGTGGGGAGCTCCAGTTCTGACCCCCAATTTTACCCTCACTGCAAACCTCCACCCCCACAGACACCCCCTTATCCCCACAGGTTCCCCCCGGATCCCCCAGCCCCCCGTCAGGAGGGGGAGGTGCTGTACACCCACGTCGTGAGCACCGAGCGGGCAGGGGGTGAGTACAGGGGGGGACACAGGGACACGTCACCCACGGGTGCCACCCCCACTCAGGTCCCCACAACCGCTGTCTCTCGCAGGGCCCCCCCGTGCCACATCCCCCCAGGTGACCTACGCGGAGCTGCCAGGAGCCCACAGGTGACAGCAGGACCCCAGTGACATCTATGACAATGTGCTGTGACACTGGGGGCACTGGGGGCACTGGAGGTCCCTGCCCGAGGGCACCCCCCGTGTGTGTCCCCCTCCCAGCTCCCGTGGGTGCCACCGTGCCTGGGGGATGGCCACGAGTGGGGGGTCCCATGTGGGGCTGCCCAGAGCTCCCCGTTCCAGTGCTCCCAGTGCTCCCAGTACCCCCAGGGGCTCCCCATTCCCTCCCCCAGTGCCAGGGGGCACAGGACCCTTGTCCCTCCCATTGCACCCAAAATGCAGCTTTTTGATTAAACCGGGAGAAATGGTTTTTGTTTGTTCAGCTCTGCCTGGTCAGCTCGGATGGAGGAGGGTCCCGGTCAGGTTGTTGAGCAGATGGGTGTGGGATCTGCAGGATTTTTGGGGCTCTCTCAGTCCCTTGGGGACAGGGACAAAATGATCAATTGGGGCATTTCCGGACTGGTTCCCTTGCAGCTGCCCCGCACAGGGGAAGGAGCTGCCGCTCCCTGTTTGTCCCCTCTCGGTGACACCGGCCAAGGGCTCGGGGACCTGCGGCGGTGCTGCCCCGTGGCCACGGGCACCGATCCCGCAGCTGCCAAGCCCATCAGGCTGAGCTGGAGCCCTGGGATGGAGCCGGGAGTGGACAGGGGTGTCCCCAAATCCCACTCCAAAGCCCGCCTCAGTTCCAGCCCTGTGCCCCCGGTGCCCCCGGTGCCCAAAGCCCCGCACTTGGCACTCCCCGAGCGGCGTCTGAGCCCCGGAGCTGCTGAGGAACCTCTGCCGGACCCGGCCCTGGGGCGGGCGGGGAGCGCCGGGAGGGAGGTGCCGGGAGGGCAGAGGGGACCAAGGAGCCCGGGGAGGAGCCCCCGGCACTGCGGGAGCCGAGTCCTGGCCTCGGGTCACTGTCGCAGGGCGCGGCTGCCATCGCGCTGCCAGGGCCGGGACTGTCCTGGGCTGCGGGCACCCACGGTGGCCATGTGTCCCGAGCGGCTGTGACAGCGTGTCCGAGGTCACTGTCGCGATGTGTTCGGACCGGCTGTTACCATGGCAACGGGACCAACAGCTCCGGCCGCTCGCGGGGTGTCCAGCTGGGGTCACCTCCCCCAGCCCCAGCACGGCCGCGGGGCAGCGCCACTGCTCGATCTTCCCACGCTGGTCCCCAGGACAGGACCCCCAGGATGTGTCACCCCCAGGATGTGTCACCCCCAGGATGGGTCACCCCAAGAACAGGGACACCCCTGAACAGGGACAGGACTCCCTGTATGTGCCTCCAAGGACTGAGCCCGCCTCCCCCATCTGACTCAGCACAAATGGCCTTTTCCTTCTGCTGCAGGAGAGAGAAAGTGAAAGTGTTGGGGGGCACAGCCGGACATCCCCAGCCCCAAACCACCCCACCTTCCCTACAGCCCCAGCACCCCCTTTCCCCCTCCCCAGGTCCCCCCAACCCTGTACCGGCTCAGGAGCTCCCCAGGATCACCCAGCCATGAACTGAGGGTGTAAAAGTGGCAGAAAAAAGGAAGGAAATGGAAATGAGGAGAGGAAAAAGCCTCAGGGGGGTGGGGAGAGAAACTCGGAATCCACCTGGGGTGACTCCCCCAAACCACAAGCAAACCGGGGGGGCTGTGCTGGGCCTGGGGTCACCCCAAAATCTGAGGCACCCAGGGAAGGAGCTGTGACCCACGGGCGCACCCAGCCACTGCCCATCCCTGGCACCCCCATTTCCCTGGGAACCCAATCATGGCACCCCCATTCCTTGTACCCCCCCTTCCTGGGACCTCCATCCCAGTACTCACATTCTCCACAATCTCCATGGCCCAGGACCCCATTCCCAAGAAACTCTCTCCCACTCATTCTATCCCCTGAAATCCCCCTTCACTCAGGACCTTCATTCTTCAAGGAATCCCCAACCCCACAGTACCCCCCCATTCCCCAGGCACCCCACCCTTGGCACACCCTTGGCACACCCACACCTCCATGACTCCAAATCCCTGAAGCCCACGTTCCCCTGGGACTCCCAGCTCTGAGTTCCCCCAGCCCTGGGGACCCCATTCCCATTGCACCCCCATCCCCAGTGACTCCCCCTCCTCAGGACCCCCATTCCCCAGGGACCCCAGACCTGGGAACCCCACATTCCCCTGGTCACCCAAATCTGGCTCCCCAAACCCCCTGAGCCCCCCACTCCTGAGAACCCCATGTCCCACCGTGTGCCACCCAGCCTTGTCCCCAGCCTGTCCCCACCCTGCCCACAACCTGTCCCCAGCTTGTGGCCACCCTGCCCACACAAAGGGCCACCCATACATGAATATGAGACCTGACCTCACTTCCTTCCCCATTCTTCCGAAGAGCCACCACCCAGGGGAGAGCCACCCCTGGCAGTGATTGACAGCCAGCCTGGATGGCCGGGGACACGGGGATGGCCGGGAAGGTGGCGCTGCTCCTGTGGGGTGAGTGCCCCGGGCACGGGCCTGAAACACCGGGGATGGGCCCTGGTGAGGCAGAGAGCAGTGGGGAGGGGGGGTGTCTCCTGAGGTCCCCAATGCCAGCAGAGCCAGGGCATGAGGTGGCCAGGGTTGTGGGGTGGCCATGGGGAAAGAGACAAGGTGACAGGGATGCAGGGACAGGGACAGGGACAAGGCAATGATCACCATACAGATGAGCCATGGGGACAGAGGCCATGGGACTGGTGGGGTGACCTGTGCCAGCACAGGGTCCCCATGCCTGGGGTGTCCACAATGTCCCCATGTCCTGCCTGAGCAAAGGGTGGCCGAGACATCTGTGCCACATCAGTGCCCCCACAGGGACAGTTCAAGGACAGACCCCACACCCTGAACTCTGGGTGCTGCTGTCCCTGCAGTGCCACCCCCACCCAGCCCTGTCCCTTCTCCCTTCCAGCCCAGACCCTCGGCCTCGCTGGTGAGTCCTCAGGGGATGCCATGTCCCCACCCCGCTGTCCCCAGCCCCGTGGTGGCCCTGGCAGGCTGGTGTCCCCTGTCACCCACAGGTGCCCAGACCACCCAGCTCCTGGTGGAGCCCCCCTGGAGGCCGGCGGTGCTGTGGGACCGGGTGACACTGACCTGCCAGGGCTCGGGGACCGCCGGTGCCACCACCTGGTACAAGAACGGGCGGCAATGGGGGCAGGAGGGACCTGACCTCGTTGTCACCGAGAGGGGCTCCTACACGTGTTACAGAGCTGACACTGGGTACCGCCCCTACATGAGCGTGTTAAATGGTGAGGGGGGTTTGGGTGTCCCCACCCTGGCACCTGTGGTGACCCTGAAGGCTCTGGGCTGGCTTCGCTCAACGGGTCACTCCCCGCTGTGACCAGAGCCTGTCCCTTGTACACAGGGACATTCCAGAGCACCCCAGTGTGGAGTTGGGGATATGGGGACTACTGTTGCACTGCGTGTGACACAATGGGTGGTCCCCATTAGAACGGTGTGACACGTCCCTCTTGTCCCACAGACCGGCTGGTGCTGCAGGTGCCGGCTCGGCCGCTGCTGGAGGGGGACACGGTGACACTGCGCTGCCGGAGCCGGCCGGACACTTCGGTCACCAAGGTGCGATTTTACCATGGGGACAAGGAGGTGAGGATGTCCCTCCGTGGGACTGAGCTGTCCCTGTCCCCTCTGCAGCAGAACCACAGCAGTGACTACTGGTGCAGGGGCCATGTGGGAGCTGGCCAGTTGACCTCAGCACGGGTGACAGTGACAGTGCACGGTGAGCACCCCAGAGCCACCACTCTGACACCCCCACAGCCCCTCCCCAGGGACTCGGGGTCACAAATCCCCCTCCCCTCTCCTTCCCTGAGCTCTTCACGGTGCCAGTGCTGGAGGATCCCCCGAGCCCACCAAGGCTCAATCTCAGCTGCCTCAGCACCCCCAGCCCCCTGCGGCCCCCAGCCCCCCTTCTTCACCTCTTCTACCAGTACGGGCACTTGGTGGGGGGCCTGCAGAGGTCCCTGCAGCTCTTGGTGCCCGCCGTGGGGGTCTCCCACTCGGGGAATTACAGCTGCCAGGTGCGCTCTCAGGGCGGGGCCGTGCAGAAGAGCCGTGCCTGGGTCTGCACCGGTAGCCCCCACAGCCTCCCTGGGTCCCCTGGCTGAGGACACTCAGCCTGGCCTGGGTAACCCCAGCCCCTCCTGACACCATTCCCGGGACTCCCCATCACTGCCCGGGTCCCTCCCCAGGTCCTTCCATCATTTCCCAGGTCCCGCATCCGTGTCCCGAGTCCCTCCATCGCTTCTGGGATCCTTCCTTGACACCTTCACCGATGTCCCCCCATCCCTTCCAGGATCCCACCCCAGCTCCCCCCATCCCTGTCCCCTGTGCCTCCCCAGGTCCCTCTGTCCTTTCCCACGTTCCATCTCAGGTCCCCCATCCCTGCCTTGCATCCCCTCATCTCTTCTCTGTCCCCCCAATCATTCCCCAGTCCCACGCTGGGTCCCCCCATCCCTTTCCAGGTTCCCTCCACCCGTCCCCGCAACCCGCCATCCCCTCCCTGTGTGCCCACATGCTCCCTGGTGTCCCCCCCGATTCCTCTCCAGGTGTCCCTTCCCTGAATCCCCCATCGTTCCTTCAGGGTTCCTTTCCGGCCCACCCCCCACCAGCTCTGTGCCCCTCTTCCTCACTGGGGTCCCCCTGCCACTCTCTGCCCACCACCCATGTCCCTCACTGTCCCTTCATATCCCCCCTTCACCCACAGGGCTCCCCCTCTCAGGGGTGTCCCTGTGGGTGCAGCCCCCTGAGGGACAGGTGGCACTGGGGGACCGCCTGGTGCTGAGCTGTGTGGTGGCCTCAGAGGACAGGTCCCCTTTCCTTCACCTGGCACCGGGGGGGATCAGGGGCACAGCAGGGAACTGGTCCCCCCCTGGAGCTGCGCTACGTTGGGGACAGTGACAGCGGCCACTATCACTGCTGAGTCAGCATTGGGAACAGCATGGCCAAGAGTGTCCCCCTGAATGTCGCCGTCGTTGCTGAGGGGGACTCTTGGGCTGGGGGTGACCACGGCACCCTCATCCCACCTCGCCTGGTGCCAGCCCTGTCTCTGTCCCCACAGTGCCCGTGGCCAATGCCACCATCACCCCCAGTCCCCTGGCACACCAGGTGCACACAGGTGACCCCGTGACCCTGCGCTGCTCGGTGCAGGTGGGCTCAGCCCCTGTCACCTTCACCTGGCTGCACAATGGGCAGGAGGTGGCCCGGGGTCCCATCCTGGATCTTGGGAATGTCAGCGTGGGACATTCGGGCACCTACCAGTGCGTGGCCACCAACCAGCTGGGACAGGACGGGCACCGCGTGTTCCGGGCACTCAGCCCTGAGCTGGCCCTGGAGGTGACATCGCAGGGACACTGGAACAGAGGTGGGGTCACACAGGGTCATTGGGATGGCAGGACCCCCTGGAGTGACAGCTGACCCTGACATGTTCCTTCTGTCCCCAGCAGTGGTCACAGGGGTTGGTGTGTCCCTCCTGTTCCTGGTCCTGCTCGTGGGTGTAGCTGTGGGCTGGCACTGGTGGAACAACATGGGTGGGTGACAATGGGGACAACGGGGCCCTGGGGAGGTGGGAGGACACCTGGAATGTGGGGGTGATGGGCAGCACCCACAGCCCCTGACTTGGGCAGTGCTGAGTGCTCAGGACCTTTGCTCAGGGTCCTCAAAGATTTGGGGTGGTGTTGGAGGGTCTTGCAGGGATTTTGGGGCTTCTATTGGAGGTTTTTGGGGAATTCAGAGGCTCCCACTCTTTGCCAGGTATTGGGTTCTTGGGGTTTAGGGTGTTAGGGGATGTGGGGTAGTTCACTGGTTCTGGAGGGCTTCTGGGAAACTGGGGTGACCTGGGGGGAATTCAGGGTCTGGTGGTGATTCAGGACTCCCATGGCTGGATGGGGCCCCTGGGACTCCAAAGTCACCCCTCCAGTTTTCCTTTGCAGCTGCCAGGAAGCACCAGGAAAGGTGAGGGCAGCCTCCAGCCATGATACACCTTTCACCCAAACCCCCAGGACCTCCCATCCCCTTCCACAAACCCCCTTATTCCCACAGGGCCCCCCCGGAGCCCCTGGCACCCCCTGGGGAGGATCCTCAGGCGACCTACATGGAGCTGCGGGGGCCACATGGGCAACCGTGGGAACCCAGTGACATCTATGAGAATCTCCAACAGAAGCTGTGACACTCTGGGAAGCGGGAGGCACTGGGTGACACTGGGGCTGCTCCCTCCATGGCTCCTGTGCTTGCCCATCCTTCCAAGGGAGGTGGTGATGAGTCAGGGGGAGGCTACCCAGGGCACCCTGTGCTCCCCATTTCCTCTCCCAGTCCCCCCAGGGGCTCCCCCATCCCCTTCCCAGTACCTGCAGGGGCTCCCCAGCCCCCATCCGAGTGCCCCAAGTACCCTCAGTGATTTCCCCATTCTCTCCCCACAGTGCTCGCAGCACACCCAGGGGTTCCCCATTCCCTCTCCCACTCCCCCTGTCTGGTACCACTGTGAAAGGGGCAGTTGGGGAGGATTCCTTCTGATCAATTTCTTGGATGAAAATGAAGTACATAAGTGGCAATGTTATATCTGAGAACTGTTTATTGATGAAGGAGGGTAAGTGTTTTTACCAATGGGGGATTAGAAGAGAGGGTAAAGAGGGAAGAAGAGAGTAAGAGAAACAGAAGACAGGGACAGCGTTACCACAAGAACATTGAGTGCTCTGTTGGCATCAGCTCGGCAGACGGAATGTGTGTGCAAGGAGCCCTCGTGGCTTTTGTGAGTGGCTGGGTGTGGTTTCCAAGCGGTGGCACCTGCGTGTCTCTGGTGTTGGCGAGCGATGGCTGCAGGCTGGCTGTGGGCTAGTGCATCAGCACTGGTGGCTATGGGCTGTCTGCCATAGGCTCGTACTGTGGTGTTCTGGAGCAGCAGGCTCATTGCTGTGGGCAACAGGGGCACCACAGCAGCGGTGACGGGTTCTTGCAGGCAGCCTCCACTCCGCCAGGGCAGTGGTGGAGCACCAGGTTGTGGCTGGCTGGAACAGCAGGCAGTGGGGGAAGCCCTGGTGGCAGCAGCCACAGCTGGCTGCAGGCAGCATCTGCTCTGTTGGAGAATGGTACAGCACCAGGTTGTGGACAGGGAAGAAGATCCACAGGGAGGAAAATGCAAAGGGAGGGGGAGGAGGGCCAAGCTGACCATCTGAGTGAGCCCCTGGTCCCTCCAAGAAACCCAAAGCAAAATGGCTCCTGTTGTGTCACAGTTAACTGCTTTTATTTGCTAAGGCTCCTCTCACAGCCCGATTTCCCAGGCATTTTTTTCCGGGCATTTTTCCCAGATATTTTTTCCGGGCATCCAGGCATCTGTCCCACCAGGCAGCGAATGGGTCACTCACAGCCCACTCATGGAAGCTTTCTCTCTCCTGATTGGCTGTTACATGAAGCCTCCAAGGGACAGGGTTCCCAGCACAGGTACAGCCCCTGGAGTCACTTTTTACCTCATGTATAGCGTATGATGAGACGTAATGAAAATCAGATTGGTTCCTCTCAGCCCCCATGCTCCCAGTGGTCCTGCAATCCCTCTCCCCATGCTCCCAGTACACCAGGTGTCTTACTGTTGCCCGTCCCAGTTCCATAGGGGCACAGGACCTGGTTCCCTGCTCCTGGGACAAAAATGCATCTTTTTGGTTAAACTGGCAGCAATGGTGTTTCTTTGTTCAGCTCTGTCAGGCTTTAGGAACGGGATTCTCCAATTTTGGGCTGCCAATATGTCTTGGTTTGAAAGACAGGTGTCTGCCAAGGAAGGTGGGAACCTCCTTTGGAATGGAAAATATGACTGCCTTCCCTCTGAATTATTGTAACTTTGAAATTAAGGAGCTTTCAGGCGAAGATATGGGAACAGGAATAACAGTTCTGTACTAGTATATATTGTGAGAAACAAGTTAATGGAAATTGACTTTTGCTGGGTATTATATGAATTGATATCACATTATTAATTATATTGTTGATTAAATATTGTAATGTTGTTAGTGGTGGGGTAATGATATGTGTTGTGCAGTGGTTGATGTTCTTGAAGTGGCCCCGTTGCAGCAAGGTTCATTTCTGTGGGGATGGTTTTGTGTGTTGCGGTGTGGGTTTTGTGGGTTTACATTGGATGGACTGTTGCTGGCCAGGCCTTTGAGACATGACCTTGAAAGGAGCAGAACTTCATCCAGTGATGGCCCTGAGGACCACGGTGACAAAAGTGAGTTGGCACTGAAATGAGTGACAGGGGCTGAGACTGTGTAAGATCAAAATGAATATGCATCAAGCTGATGCAGCACCAGGGGTCTAAAAGGCAAAGCCACCATTTTGTAGACAAGCCTTTTGCTTTGTGAATTTTTTTATTGTTCTCAAAAAAACTTCTATAACTCATTCTCACTTGGGGTCTAAATGTTTAATAACATATATATATAGATAGATATGGATAACGAGGCAAACAAACAACAATAGTGGTGACAAAAAGAACTAGAAACTCAACAATAGCTGCAGGCACCTTTCCCTCCAGTGCTGTTCCGGGCACAGCTGGCAGGGGCGCTGGTGGCTCCTGGCCGGGCAGGGTGGGTGTGATGATTCCCCCACACCTGCAGGAGGTGCTGTGGCACCAGCTCAGCTCTCTCTCTTGCGCGCTCTCTCTCTCTCTCTTTCTCTCCATGGTAATGGCAGGCACAGCCGGCACAAGGAGTGGAAAAGCGGCTTCCTTTAAAAACTCACAGTGGGGAATTTGACCCTTTTAACCCCCACGGATAGTGAAATGTGCTGTAGCAGGAACCTCGTAAGCAGCAAGCTGGAATGGCAGAGGTGAGCAGACCCCAGAGTGGCAAAACAAAAAGGAACAGAAACTCTGCAGCTGTTGAGTTGTGCCATAGGCTGTCCCAGCAGGCACGCGGTGCTGGATTCCAGTGTAGCAAAAAAACCCAGCAGAGAAAAAGTAGAAAAACGGCGGGGCTGGGCAGTGCCAGCCTGGCTCCCAGAATGCAACCAGGAGAGGCTTCCTAAGAAGAGGAGGGGCTCGGGGTCCCGGGTTTTCTCCTGAGGAGTTGGTGTGGGTTCTTTCCAGTCAAAGTGGATGTTAATAAGGTCGCAGCTGGATGGCTGCTCTTCTAAGCTATTGGGGCTTAGATTTGTTTCTTTTTTTTTTTTTAACCTATAGAATTTTTCCCATAACCTACTAGGAAACTAACTGCTGGGTCCTTAGAGATACTCAAGCAGAACAAAGGGGCCAAAGATAGGAATTGTAGCACCTGGCTACACTTCTTTTGTCTCTGGGAGTTTCTCTCAGAGAGGGGAAGATAACGCGAGTTTTGGGGCAGGCAAAGGACAGGGCTGGGGGCAGCTTCGCTCTCTTGCTCTCAGCATTGAAGAGAGGACGGCCACGCTGCTGCTTGGGTAGGAGGAGTTCACTGTCCCACCGGGTCTGGTCCTGAGAAATCTGCCATCATCTGCTCATGTGCCTCAGAATTCTGAGCTCACCTTCTCCTGCCCTGCTGGGCCGGCCCTGTTTGCCGCTTCTTCAGTGCTGCTTTGAGGCTTTTTGCTACTCTGTGGCCCCACACTCCCCCTGCTCTGCTGGGACATCCCTGCCGTTCCAGCTACCATCGCAGAGCTTCTGATCTCGTCCACCAGCCCAGGATTTTCCATCATTCCAGCTTGGTGCTCTCAGAGTCATGCCAGGGGCACCAAGATCAGACTGCCCCAGGCTTTGTGAAAAAAAGAAAAAAGCCCCTCGAGGTTCCTGGTTCTGTTTATTATTAATGCTGTAGTTGTTGTTGTTTGTTTGCCTTGTCATACATAATAGTAAAGAACTTTTATTCCTATCCCCATACCTCTGCCTGAAAGCCCCATAAATTTTCTAAATAATAATTTGGTAGGAGGGGATTTGAATTCTCCATTCCGAGGGAGGCCCTGCCCCTCCCTAGCAGACACCTGTCTTTCAAACCTGGACAGGGTCCCATGGGAATGTGGATCCCAAGGGGTGGGAGGAGTCGGGGATGAGGGAACCAGAACAACTCGGCCTGCAGGGATTTGTGATTAAGGGATGGGGGCCAAGGGATGAGGGTGCCAGGGGAAAGGGGGGCCCCCATGATAATGGGGGTCCTGGAGGAATCAAGGTCTCCAAAGGAAGGGGGTTCTAGGGGACAGAATTACTGGGATGCGGGTCCTTGGAATGGAGAATTTGGGAAATGGCAGTCAAGGGATGTGGGTCCCAGGGAACAGGGGACAGAAGGAATGGGGGCAACATGGTTGCGTTTCAAGGAGAATGAGGGTCCCAGGAAAAGGAAGGGGCTGGGTGGACACAAGGGTCACAACTCCTTCCCTGGGTGCCTCAGATTTTGGGTGACCCAGAGCTAACCATAGCCCCCCCGGTGTGCTCATGGCCTGATGATCACCGCAGGCAGATTCTGAGAGCCTCTAGGTCTGTTTCCCCCCAACTCCTGGGGCTTTTTACTCTCTTCATTTCCATTTCCTTCCATTTATCCCTCAATTTCAAAACTCCCCAGTTCTTGCCTTGATGATCCTGGGGAGCACCTGAGCAGGGAACGGGTTGGGGGAACCCCAGGGTGGGGGAAGCAGGGGTGAGGGGTCTGCAGGGAGGGGTGGGAGGCTGTGGGGGATGGGGGTGTCCGGCTGTGCCCCCCAACACTTTCACTTTCTCTCTCCTGCAGCAGAAGGAAGAGGCCGTTTGTGCTGAGTGTCACACGGGGGGGCGGGTTCTGTCCTGGGGGGCACATCCAGGGGGTTCCTGTCCTGGGGGGATCCTGTCCCGGGGGAGAAATATGCTGTCCAACGGGGTCCTGTACTAGGAGATGGTAGCCCCAGCTGGCAGCCAGCACCTGAGCCAGGTCCCCCTCCCCCGCCCACCCCCTGGGCTTTGATTCTGGCAGCTTTGGAGCTGCTGCAAAGGTGAGAATTGTGTGGGGGAAGAAGGCGTGCCTGTGGTTTGCTCAGCCCTGCAAGAAGCACAGAAGGCAATGGGAGCCCAAGCAGTGGCTCTGTGGGGGCCTTGGATGGTTTTCAGAGCAGGGCTGGCTGGAAACCCCCCCTGCAGGGGCAGCTGTGAGGGAAGCAGTGCGGAAATGCAGCAATTGATCATTTGGTCCCTGTCTGCCCAAGGGGCTGAGAGAGCCCCACAAGTGCTGCAAATCCCACACCCATCTGCTCAACAACCTGACCGGGACCCTCCTCCTCCTTCCTGCCTTGCCGTGCATGGACAGTGGCCGGATGCCCCGCACCCACCAAAGCCGCTCTCTCACTGCCCTCTGCCCCTGGACCAGGAGGGAAATTTCAGGGAAGGGTTCCTGGGTTGAGACAAGGTCCAGAAGAAATTGCTCATCAAATCCTGTCATGGACAAAACAGCATTGGAATTAGAGATATGAATTGAATTCATTGCTGACAAAATCAGGGCAGGATAAGGAGAAGTCAAAGAAACCCTTCAATGCACCTTCCCCCTGTTAGAAATAACTATGTAGTCATTGGCTTTCGCTATTATATTGGCTTTTGCAAATTATTTTGATATATTATGATTTGTATTCACTTTTAAACTGCTTTTGATAGAGTAGAATTTGTCAGCCTTTTGACTCTAATCCCGGTGTCAATAATATATTTTAGTGTGATAAATATATATTTGTTTAGGTTCTCACAAAATATCAAAATAGAGACCATGTGCTGTGTGTTATAACATTAACTGTAGTAATGTAACTGTAACTGTAGTAACTGTAGTAGCTAATGCCTTTATTGCTGTAACTAACTGACAATGGTGAGAATAACTCAGATAATTTTCTGAAATAGCTGATTTAAATGTACTGGTGGAATATCTTATCTGTATGATAACATTGAAAAGAAGTAAGTAAATAAACATCAAATGAAAGAATGCAAAGAGGAACTCACCACTGACTCTTCAGTTACCAAGATCTGTCAAACCACAGACCAGAGGGCCTTGGGAGGAAGTAAAATATATCAATTTCATCTGCAGTATTGCATGTATTTTAAGAAAATGGGTCAAGGGTCAAATGAAGCAAAAGAATTCCCGGAACATGTAAACTCGAGAGAATGTTTGAATATGTATAATCTTCTTGAATATGTATTTAACCAATACAATGAAAAGGTACAAAAGAAGAATTGTTATAGATAACCGTGTGCCTCTGGTAGTTGCCAAGCACCCAGCATGCTTTTTGCTGTCCATTTTATCCTGTATTAAACATTTAAAAATTTGAAAGAGTGAGCCTTGTTTCTCACACAGTTGAATCAAATTGCTGAATTTTGGGTACAATAAGAAGGAAAAGGGTCATGTGCCCACCTGGCACTAGGTGGGAATGAGGAGCTCCATGGAGGTCTGTGAAGAGGAAGAAGGGACCACTGAGGGGAATCGATGCCCCCCAGTGCTGCCAGTGTCCCCAAGTGTCACAGCACACTCTCAAAGGTGTCATGGGGGTCCCACTTCCCCTTGTGGGGTCCTGGCAGCTCCACGTTGGTCACTTGTGGATCCCGAGGTGGGGCAGGGCCAGGGGACATCTGTGAGGGCCCTGAGAGTGACACCTCTGTGGAGACCTGGGTGGGGGGTGACACCCGTGGGTGTCGTGTTCCTGTTCCCCCCTTACTCACCCTCTGCCTGCTCAGAGCCCACGACATGGGGGTCCAGCACCACCCCCTCCTCTGGGCAGGTCCTGTAGGGGATAAGGGGGGGTTGGAGGGGTGTCTGGGGAGGGGGAAAGGGGAGTCCCAGTGGGAGGCCCCCACTCACCTGTCCTGGGGCATCCTAACAGGTGCAAGGAAAAAGGGAGGGGGTGATTGTGGGGACCCTGGCACCCCTGAACTTTCCTGGGACCATGGCAGCTCCAAACACCCATGGGATCCCCAAATCTCCACTGGACCCCTGATTACCAGAACCACAAACCTGGCAGGGTGGGGCACCCCCCAAACTCCCCCAGGAACCCAGAAAGATAACCCAACATTGCTGCATGGCCCTCCAAGAGCTTCCAAAACTTCCACGAGCTCCCAAAGCCTCCCCAATGTTCCTCAAAGCCCAACCAGGGATGGCCCTGGAGCCCAACCAAGACGCTCCAAATTTCCCCCAAATCCCCCAGGATCCCCAGACGAGGTCACTGTGGGCTCCGTTTCCCCCAGCTCAGGGGCCCTGGGTGCTGCCCCATCTCTGCCCCCACTCTGGGGGCTTCCCCTCACTCCAGGAACCCCATCCCCCCCCATTGTCACCCACCCCGGCAGTGCCAGCAGTGACAGCCCCCGATGACAGCCAGGAGTGGGACCAGGAACAGGAGGGTCCTGCCAACATTCACTCTGGGGACAGAGGGGGACACATCGGGGTCACCAAGAACCCCAGAGGGTCCCTGACACCCCTGTGACCCCGTGTGACCTCACCTGTGACCCAGAGTGAGCCAGGGGTCACCACCAGGGCCAGCTCAGGGCTGAGTGCCCGGAACACGCGGTGCCCGTCCTGTCCCAGCTGGTTGGTGGCCACGCACTGGTAGGTGCCCGAATGTCCCACATCGACGTCCCCAAGCTCCAGGACAGGACCCTGGGCTCATGACTCGAGTCCTCTTGATAATGAGGCAAAGAGCCAGGTTTAGTGTTTGGAACCTGCTTATAAAGGGAGTTCAAAACTTCTGGATCTAGACACTGATTGGTCTGGGCCTTTACATGGCCCAGCTCCCTGGCCAATGATACATCTGCATATCGGGTTGGGCGGGATTGGTCTCTGTTAGAGTTTAAATCTATCCCATGACTGTTCACCTAGGGAATTGTTTATCAAATCAAGGAGTGCCTAACTGGGTTTCTTATTATAGCCAGATTTATCTGTCCAGCTCCAGACTGTACTGTGACAGACTAGCGAGGCTTCTCTTCCAGCCTCTGCTGACACGGCACTCCGCCATCTTGAGCAGGCACCTCCTGCGCCATGTGGCGAGCGCCATCTTGGGTGAGTGACTCTCCCTACATGTGCTCTCCGCCATCTTGGGGTTTTTCGGCAGGCTGTGTCTGTGGCACATTCTGGGGTGTGGAGCCCAAAGATGGTCTCTGTAGCTGGGGTGTGGGGGACCCTGGGCATTCCAAGGATGCACCTGGTGCCGGTTGCAGTGGGGGACCTCTGGCAAATAACAGCCACTCCCCCCTCGGTTTTTCACCCTCCGCTCTGCCCCACTCTGCGTCCTTGGTGGGTGTTTCAGCAGGGGGTGTCCACAGCATCTTTACTGCCATCTCTGCATCCCCCTGAGCTTCCAACCACCCCAGCAAGTCCAAAACAGTTTTCCAGGGCTTTATAGCGTTCAGTCTGTGGTTCCCAGAGCACACCAGCAAGGCTAGCAATGACTGTTGCATATACTTTACTCCCCATTTCGGTAAAAGGAGAATCAATACCTTGACAATGGGGTTTTCTTCCAGTGAAATCCATCCTCCCATGTCTTCAGCACCATTTTCTATTTACAATGTTTAAATACCATTATGGGGTATTCACAAAAAAGGAATCCAGATTTTGGTCAGCTCTTCACAGAATTTTCGTTGATTCTCCTTGCTGTTTTGGCAGCTCTCCTCGCTCGACATCTTTTTATACAGCCTCATGGGCTGTTCTGTCTCCCTCCACTCTGCTGTCGGGATGGCTGTTGTCCTCACACGAGGGTGCCACGTGTTAGGTGCAGTCATAGGCTGGAGACAGAAATCATGACTTGAGTCCTCTTGATGACATGAGGCAAACAGTCGGTTTTATTGTTTGGTACCTTCCTATATAAGGAGTTCAAAACTCCCTGATCTAGGCACTGATTGGTCTGGGCCTTAACACTGCCAGCTCCCTGGCCAATGATACATCTGCATTTAGGGTTGGAAGGGATTGGTTGAGGCCTCTGAGTTTCAATCTTTCATATGGTTGTTCACTTAGGGACTTGTTTATTGAACTAGGAGAGCCTAATTTGGTTTCTTATTATAGCCAGATTTATCTGTCCAGCTCCAGACTATCTGTACTGTGACAGACTACCAAGGCCATCCCCTGACAACAATACAAGGGGCAGGGGAAAGAGAACTATGGGAGGATTCACCACAATAACACAACTATACATCAATAAAACTTCTCTTAACACACACATAATGTTCATCCCTTAATTGTGAGAGCAAACCATTGCATTGCTTGTCTATAACATGAAGGCTGTGCTGGGCCCTGGGTCACTCCAAAATATGAGGTAGCCAGGGAAGGAAATCTCCACGGGGTTCGTCTACTGCCCAGGGGCTTGTTTGGGGGTATATTTGCTGATATCTCTTCACTTCCTTCTTTTCTCCTTGGGGATTCTCTACTTGCTCCCAGTCCTATCCTGACAGCCAATCACAGCTCTCCTGAAAGAACCCGCCTTCCCAACCAGCCAATCACAGGCCTTCCAAACCAAACCTGCCTGCCCAACCAGTCAATGACAGACTCTCTGGACAAGGTCCGCCTTCCCAACCAGCCAACCACAGACCTTCTTCACAAGGCCTGCCATCCCAAGCAGCCAACTACAGGCCCACCTGACAAGTTACCCATCAGCTAGAAAAAAAAAAGGAAAGGAAAAAAAGGAAAGAAAGGAAAGGAGAGGGAAAAAAAAAAAAAGAAAAAGAAACCTTACCTTCTCCCTGGAAAACAAAAGCAAATAAACAACTCACCTGCTATCTGGGGACTCCCGTACCATTGGGTCAGTTCTGCTGGGTTGGCGAGTGCCGAGAGTTACTGTGCTGGGTCCCCTCTCACCACTACCCACTGATATGCAGAATAACTTTAAAACCCAAGACAAGTGAGTTTTAAAGTAGGTATGTATTTTATTCAGCAGCTGGACACATGGAGGATAATTCTCTCAAAATACGTGCGCGCCGACTCATTTGTTGCCTTCTCTTTTATCCTCTAAAAATTAGATATTCATTAAGTTTCACAATACCCCATGCATATTCATTCCCCAGCTCCACCCTGTTCTGTTTCCATACGCTAGTTATCTTATCAGTCCTTTGTGCCTGCACAGTTCTCTCTGGTGGTCATCAGTGGTCGTAAGGAGAAAGTAATGAAGCCTTTTTTGGAGAACAAACTTCTGACCCCCTCTGCTGGCGCATTCTCGGTGATCCCTTGGTCACAGTCCAAGCTAGATGGTCAGTCTAATCTCAGACCCAGGAACTTAGAGAGTCTTGCTATGTTACGACCTGTTGTTACATCTGTTACGACCCGTTCAAAGTGAACTAAGTTCGTATTTAGTTTCTTAGAGTACAAAGGAGGCCAAAAATGCTGTTTAACCAAAATCAGTATACTTTATTCAATATCAATGTACCCACCAAAGCTGATATACTTTATTCAATGTACCCACCAAAAATGATATGCAATAACAAGAGAAAGAAATGGGAGAGAGAAAGCTATATAGATAAAAGCAAAAGAGAAAAGAGAGATAGGACAGATAGGATATAATTACCACAGAGAGAGACGAAGTCCTCACAGCAGTCCAATAGGTTCGCCTTCACAAATCCTCGTAGCGCGCCGCTAATAGATTTGTCTTCGCAGAACCCTCGTGGAGCTGATAGATCTTCGTCTTCTGTGGGGAGGTCCTCAAAAGGGGTCTCTTCTGAGGCAGAATATACAGTTCTCCAGAGTGGGGGGAGAAATCTCGTGAGTCTAGGCCCAATGCACAAGGAGAGGGGGGAGAAGTCCCGTGATGGAGTCCAGGCCCATGCACAATGCGAGGGAGGGGGAGAACAGGGCAAGCTGTCCTGCTACACTTCAGGCACAGGTGGTACAGAATCCAGGGGCAGTGTAGCGTGCTGCGACTACCATTGTTTCAGCAGGATGTATGTCGGGGAACTCAGTTCCCAAGCAAACACACCTGAGCAAAATGGCAATTCTCGTAGCAGTTACATCAGCTCTTGAGGTTTCCCTCTCGTTCTCCCCAAAGTCCCCACGACGAAAAACGTGAGACAAAATTGAGGGTCTTTGGGCCGACTGTCACAGCATCCTTGGGGCTCAGGATGTTTGTATCCTGTTCCGGTGGTCGTCCTTCTCCTTATCGCCCATCCTTGCATTCCTTCATGTTGTTCTCATACATCCTGCTTTCCTTTCCCAGATGGTGAGTATAGTGAAATGCAGCAAATATCAAGCAATATGCGTCTTCTAAATGTCTATTTCCTCATTGCTACCCTTCCAATTTCTTACCCCACGTCTCACAATGGGCGCTCCCACGGCTCCTCTGCACCACCTGGCTGCCCCTGCCATCAGAGGCCCCTCACCCCGGACAAGCGCGGCCTGCGTCACTTGGATGCCTCTGCCTCCGATGGCACTACGTGCTCAGAACCTCCTGATACAAGCATGGTTACCACCAATCTTACATCTCCTAAATCCAGTAACTCTCAACCTGACATCCTCAGGAACTCTTGAGTCCCATTAAAACTGGTGACCCTCCACCTGGTGTCCCCAGGTGCTCTTAAATCTTCTCTTAATCAGGCGACTCTTTAGAGTGTCACACACACTCTAAGCACACTCCCTGACTCTCACACACACACACAAATACTCACAGTCTTCCAGATCATCTGCAGTTTTTTCCCCCAGAAGGCTTTTTTTCTTCCACCTTTATTTTTTGTTATTCAGTCTTCTGCTGCCCCAGAGTTTCGACCAGCGATCACCGATGGTCCCAGGAGGAATCAACTGAGTCACCGAACTCACAGCAGGGCACGCTTCTCTTTTAAAAACTCCTAGGGCCACAGATGTCACAAAGGAGCCAGTCACTGTGATTAGGTTAACTCGGGGGTTTTTTATTGAACAGAACAACAACTGGAAACAGGGACCTGGGACAAGCTCAAGGTCCCCAGCGACAAAGCAGACTTAAATAAAAAAAAGGACAGCACGCGTGCTGGGTGCTCCTTTAGTTTCGAGTAGCTCCAGAGGACCCCACCTCTCCCTGGGGTTGTCCTTTTATAGCCTCCAGGTGGATCCAAATCATCTGTTTTCTAATTGGCTCCATCTATGGTTTCTGAATGGTCCAACTCAATGGCGCATTTCTGTCCAATTGTTTGGCAACTCCATCGAGTGATTGGCTGCTGTGTTACGCCAATCCAGTTTCTCTCTGTAGCATCACTCCTTTGGCAAAAACTCCCTCGTGCTATCACCTCTCAGTTCCCCCTCCCTGGTGGTCACTCATCACAAAAAAAGAGAGGAGGTGCATATCCCAGACCGAGTCCCCATTTGTGAGAAACAAAGCTCACTTTTAGAATTTCAAAGGTTTATTAAACCTTAACAAAATACAACAAAAGACTTAAGAAGGAGAAAGAGCAGCTCAGAGAACATGGAACTAAACCGCCATGTGCTCATCTACAAAATGGCTGCACCGCCTTTTATACTCCTGGTGTTACATCAGCCAACTTTGGCCCCTCCCAAAGCCTGTCAGTCAACTTCTCTTTGCCATCCATTGGTGGAGACTGCTTTTTTGCAATTTGATTGGAGGTCAGGTGTTGCCATGCCACGCCTCCTAGGAACAAGCCGGCCCTCCCCCAATGCCCCGCCTACCAAGGCCATCCCCTGACAACAATACAAGGGGGACGGGAAAGAGGACTATGGGAGGATTTACCACAATAACAGAACCATACATCAATAAAACTTCTCTTAACATGCACATAATATTCATCCCTTAATTGTGAGAGCCAACCATTGCATTGCTCATCTATAACATGTGGGCTGTGCTGGGCCCTGGGTCACCCCAAAATCTGAGGCACCCAGGGAAGGAGCTGTGACCCACAGGCCCACCCAGCCACTGCCCATCCCTGGGACACCCATTCCTTATGTCCCTCTCTCCCTTGGACTCTCATCCTGGGACTGTCATTTCCCAGGATCTCCATGTCCCAAGGAACCCTCTCCAATTCATTCCATCCTCTGTAATCCCCCTTCCCTCAGGACCTTGATTCTCCCAGGACCCCTCATTCCCACGGGACCGTCCATTCCCCTCACACCCATCCCATGATCCCAAATACCTGGAGCCCACATTCCCCTGGGACTCCCAGCCCTGAGTCCCACCATTACCAGGCACCCCCATCCCTGGTGACTCCCTCTCCTAGGGACCCCCATTCCCCTGGACACCCATCCCTGGGACCCCAAAACCCCTGAGCCCCCCACTCCTGAGAACCCCATGTCCCACTGTGTGCCACCCAGCCTTGTCCCCAGCCTGTCCCCACCCTGCCCAGAGCCTGTCCCCAGCTTGTGGCCACCCTGCCCCCAACAAAAACCACCACGACGTGAGGACGAGGCCTGACCTCACTTCCTTCCCCTTTGTCCGAAGAGCCGCCACCCAGGGGACCGGTGGCCACAGCAGCGAGTGACAGCCAGCCTGGATGGCCGGGGAAACAGGGATGGCCGGGAAGGTGGCACTGCTGCTCCTGTGGGGTGAGTGCCCCAGGAACGGGCCTGACACCCCGGGGATGGGCCCTGGTGAGGCAGAGAACAGTGGGGAGGAGGCACAGAAGGGCTGCAGGGTCCCCTGAGGTCCCCAAGGCCAGCAGAGCCAGTGCATGAGGTGACCGGGGTTGTGGGGTGGCCATGGGGAAAGAGACAAGGTGACAGGGATGCAGGGACAGGGACAAGGGGATGAGCACCATACAGATGAGCCATGGGGACAGAGGCCATGGGGCTGATGGGGGTGACCTGTGCCAGCACAGGGTCCCCATGCCTGGGGTGTCCACAATGTCCCCATGTCCTGCCTGAGCAAAGGGTGGCCGAGACATCTGTGCCACATCAGTGCCCCCACAGGGACAGTTCAAGGACAGACCCCACACCCTGAGCCCTGGGTGCCGCTGTTCCTGCAGTGCCACCCCCACCCAGCCCTGTCCCTTCTCCCTTCCAGCCCAGACCCTCGGCCTCGCTGGTGAGTCCTCAGGGGATGCCATGTCCCCACCCTGCTGTCCCCAGCCCCATGGTGGCCCTGGCAGGCTGGTGTCCCCTGTCACCCACAGGTGCCCAGACCACCCAGCTCCTGGTGGAGCCCCCCTGGACGCCGCCGGTGCTGTGGGACCGGGTGACACTGACCTGCCAGGGCTCGGGGACCGCCGGTGCCACCACCTGGTACAAGGATGGGCAGCGCTGGGAGCAGGAGGGACCTGACTTCACTGTCACTGAGAGTGGTGACTACAGGTGTTACAGACCTGGCACTGGGCACAGCCCCCCCGTGAGAGTCTTAAATGGTGAGGGGGGTTTGGGTGTCCCCACCCTGGCCCCTGTGGGGACCCCAAGGGCTCTGGGTGGGCTCTGCTCCATGGGTCACCCCCTGGTGTGACCAGAGCCTGTCCCCTGCACACGGGGACATCCCAGAGCATCCCAGTGTGGAGTTGGGGAATTGGGGACCCCTGGTGCACTGGGTGTGACCCAATGGGGGGTCCCCGTTAGAACAGTGTGACAGGACCCCCTTGTCCCACAGACCGGCTGGTCCTGCAGGTGCCGGCACGGCCGCTGCTGGAGGGGGACACGGTGACACTGCGCTGCCGGGCCATGCAGGACATGTCGGTCACCAAGGTGCGATTCTACCATGGGGACAAGGAAGTGAGGATGTCCCTCAATGGGACCGAGCTGTCCCTGTCCCCTCTGCAGCTGCACCACAGCGGCACCTACTGGTGCAGGGTCTGGGTGAACTCTGAGCAATCACCGTGGGCCAGCTCAGCACGGACAACACTGACAGTGCACGGTGAGCACCCCACAGCCACCACCCCGACACCCCCACAGCCCCTCCCCAGGGACTCGGGGTCACAAATCCCCCTCCCCTCTCCTTCCCAGAGCTCTTCACGGTGCCGGTGCTGGAGGGTCCCCCCGAGCCCACTGAGGGTTCCCCCCTCAATCTCAGCTGCCTCAGCACCCCCAGCCCCCTGCGGCCCCCAGCCCCCCTCCTGCACCTCTTCTACCAGGACGGGCACTTGGTGGGGGGCCCGCAGGGGTCCCCGCAGCTCCTGGTGCCCGCCGTGGGGGTCTCCCACTCGGGGAATTACAGCTGCCAGGTGCGCTCCCAGGGCGGGGCCGTGCGGAAGAGCAGCGCCCGGCTCCGCGTCACGGTGCGCAGTGAGTGCGGGGATGGGCACGGGGAGCCCCCACAGCCTCCTCGGGTCCCACAGCCCTGCCTGGGGACCCCCATAACTGCCTGGATCCCCCATCCCTGCTGCCGGTCCCACATCCTTTCCTGAGTCCCTCACCAGGTCCCCCAGACCTTCGTGGGTACCCCCATCTTTTTTTAATTTTTCACCACTTCCTCCCCCATCACTGCTCCCATCCTGCTCCATGTCCCCCTATCCCTCACTGGGTCTCATCCCCATCCCTGGCTCCATCCCACCCCTTCCTGGGTCCCCCCAAAGTCCGCAGGTCCCACCATCCCCTCCCTGCATCCCCACACCTTCCCTGGGGCCCCCTCCATCCCTCTCCCAGTGTCCCCTCCCTGAACCTCCCATCCTTCTTTGGGGTTCCTTTTCAGGCCCTGCCCCAGCTCTGCGCCCCCTGTGCCTCACTGGGGTCCCCCTGCACCCCACTGACTCCCCCCGTGTCCCTCACTGTCCCCTGGTGTCCCTCCCTCCTGCAGGGGTCTCTCTCTCGGGGGTGGCCGTGTGGGCACAGCCCCCTGGGGGACAGGTGGCACTGGGGGACCGCCTGGTGCTGAGCTGTGCAGTGGCTGCAGGGACAGGTCCCCTGTCCTTCACCTGGCACCGGGGGGGCTCAGGGGCACTGCTGGGCACCGGCCCCCACCTGGAGCTGCAGCACGCTGGGGACAATGACAGCGGCCACTATCACTGCCGGGTCAGCAATGGGGACAGCGTGGCCGAGAGTGTCCCCCTGAATGTCACCGTCCTGGGTGAGCAGAAGCAATGGGCTGGGGGTGACCCCACCCACAGAATCCCTCATCCCACCTCGCCAGGTGCCAGCCCTGTCTGTGTCCCCACAGTGCCCGTGGCCAATGCCACCATCACCCCCAGTCCCCCGGCACACCAGGTGCACACAGGTGACCCCGTGACCCTGCGCTGCTCGGTGCAGGTGGGCTCAGCCCCTGTCACCTTCACCTGGCTGCACAATGGGCAGGAGGTGGCCCAGGGTCCTGTCCTGGAGCTTGGGGACGTCGATGTGGGACATTCGGGCACCTACCAGTGCGTGGCCACCAACCAGCTGGGACAGGACGGGCACCGCGTGTTCCGGGCACTCAGCCCTGAGCTGGCCCTGGAGGTGACCCCTGGCTCACCCTGGGTCACAGGTGAGGTCACATGGATTCACTGGGTTTTTCAGGACCCCTAGGGTTCAGGGTGACCCTGATGTGTCCCTCTCTGTCCCCAGCAGTGGCTGTGAATGTCGGCAGGACCCTCCTGTTCCTGCTCCTGCTCCTGGCTGTCATCGGGGGCTGTCACTGCTGGCACCGCCGGGGTGGGTGACAATGGGGGGGGATGGGGGTCCTGGAGTGAGGGGAAGCCCCCAGAGTGGGGGCAGAGATGGGGCAGCACCCAGGGCCCCTGAGCTGGGGGAAACTGAGCCCACAGTGACCTCGGCTGGGGATCCTGGGGGATGTGGGAGAATTTGGAGGGTCTTTGGCTTCCAGGGCATTTCTGGGTAGGCTTGAAGAACATTGGGGTGGTACTGGGAGTTCTTGGAGGATTTAGGGAGCTCTTGGAGCTCTTGGAGGGTGGTGCAGGGATGTTGGAGGATCTTTCTGGGGTCCTGGGGAAGTTTGGGGGGTGCTCCTCCCTGCTGGGCTTGGGGTTCTGGGGCTCAGAGGGTCAGGGACGCTGGGGGGGTTTGGAACACTGCGGTGGTGCAGAAGTTCTGGGGGTTCAGGAATGCTTGGGGTGTCCAGGAGGGAATCAGGGGTTCAGAGAGAATCAGGGCTCCAGGAAGGATTTGGGGGTCTGTGGGTGGTTGGAGCTACCAATGTCCCAGGAAGGTTCAGGGGTCCCATGGTCCCCATTGTCACCCCCTCCCCTTTTCCTTGCAGCCACCAGGAAGCCCCAGGACAGGTGAGTGGGGGGCTCTGACCGGGACTCCCCTTTTCCCCTCCCCAGACACCCCTCAGACCCCCCCTTATCCCCACAGGACCCAGCCAGAGGAGGGGGCAGTGCTGGACCCCCACATCGTGGGCACCGAGCTGGCAGGGGGTGAGTACAGGGGGGGACAGGGACACGTCACCCATGGGTGTCATCCCCCACCCAGGTCCCCACAACTGATTTCACTTACAGGGACCCCCCTGGTGTCCTCTGGCCCTGCCCCACATCAGGGTACAGAAGTGACCAACGCGGAGCTTCCAGGACCCTACAGGGGACAGCAGGACCCCAGTGACACCTTCAAGAGTGTGCTGTGACACTTGGGGACACTGGCAGCACTGGGGGGCATCAATTCCCCTCAGAAGTCCCTTTTTCCTCTTCACAGCACCCCACAGGTCTCCTCATTTACCCTCTAAGTGCCAATGGGGCACACAAACATTTTCCCTGTTATTGAACCCTAAATGCAGCTTTTTGATTAAACTGGGAAAGTTTTTTGGGTTTCTTTTTGTTCAGCTCTGTCTGTTCATCTCAGGAAGGAGAAGGGTCCCCGACAGGTTGTACTGTAGGTTGTTGTTGACTTTGCAGCACTTGTGGGGCTCTCTCAGCCCCTTGGGCAGACAGGGACCAAATGATCAATTGCTGCATTTCCGCACTGCTTCCCTCACAGCTGCCCCTGCAGGGGGGGTTTCCAGCCAGCCCTGCTCTGAAAACCATCCAAGGCCCCCACAGAGCCACTGCTTGGGCTCCCATTGCCTTCTGTGCTTCTTGCAGGGCTGAGCAAACCACAGGCACGCCTTCTTCCCCCACACAATTCTCACCTTTGCAGCAGCTCCAAAGCTGCCAGAATCAAAGCCCAGGGGGTGGGCGGGGGAGGGGGACCTGGCTCAGGTGCTGGCTGCCAGCTGGGGCTGGCCAGAGCAGGGCTGGCCAATGCCCATCCCTGTGCCCTGGGGCTGGGCCATGGCTGGGCCCCACCCTTGCATGGCCACTGGCTTCAAGGAGGAGCACTTGGGGAGCTCCTTCCTGCCTGCCTGGGGCTCCATTCCCAAGCTGCTCTTGCCGGCTCAGATCCTGCAGGGGACCAGCAAGGATGGAGAAGTCTGGACCCCTCCCGGAGCTGCCATCCCCCAGGACAGGACCCCCTTGGCCAGCATGTGTCCCCCCCCAGGGACAGGATCCCCCCAGGACAGGACCCCCCTGGATGTGCCCCCCAGGACAGAACCCGCCCCCCCGTGTGACACTCAGCACAAACGGCCTCTTCCTTCTGCTGCAGGAGAGAGAAAGTGAAAGTGTTGGGGGGGCACAGCCAGACACCCCCATCCCCCACAGCCTCCCACCCCTCCCTGCAGACCCCTCACCCCTGCTTCCCCCACCCTGGGGTTCCCCCAACCTATTCCCTGCTCAGGTGCTCCCCAGGATCATCAAGGCATGAACTGGGGGATTGTGAAACTGATGGTTATAAGGAAATGGAAATGAAGAGAGGAAAAAGACCCAGGGGATGAGGGGACATAGACCCACAGCCCCTCAGAATCTGCATGGGGTGATCCGCAGGTCACCAGAACCTTGTGGGAGGCAGCGCTGGGCTCTGGGTCACCCCAAAATCTGAGGCATCCAGGGAAGAAGCTGTGACTCATAGGCCCACTGGGCCAATCCCCATCCCTGGACCCTCCATTCCCCTGGGAACCTAAGCATGGGACCCAAATTCTTTTTGCCACGCTTCCTTGGGACCCCATCCTGGGACTGCAATTTTTCAGGATCTCCATGGCCCAGGACCCCATTTCCAAGGAACCCTCTCCCACTCATTCCATCCCCTACAACCCCCTTCACCCAGGACTTTTATTTCCCCAGGACCCCCCAGTCCCACAGGAACCTCCTTCCCCTGCCACACCCATCCCATGACTCCAGATCCCTGGAGGCCATGTTCCCCTGGGACTCCCATCCCTGAGTCCCCCTAGAAATGGGGGCCCCAATTCCCATTGCACCCCTATCCCCAGTGACTCTCCCTCCTCAGGTCCCACATTCCCCAGGGACCCCAGCCCTTGGCCCCCCATTCCCCTGGACACCCATCCCTGGCTCCCCAAACCCCCTGAGCCCCCCATGCCTGAGAACCCCATGTCCCACTGTGTGCCACCCAGCCTTGTCCCCAGCCTGTCCCCACCCTGCCCACAGCCTGTCCCCAGCTTGTGGCCACCCTGCCCCCACCAGGCACCACCTACGCATGAGGATGAGACCTGAGCTCGCTTCCTTCCACCCTGGCCGAAGAGCCACCACCGAAGGGGACAGCCACCCCTGGCAGTGAGTGACAGCCAGCCTGGATGGCCGGGGACACGGGGATGGCCGGGAAGGTGGCGCTGCTCCTGTGGGGTGAGTGCCCCGGGCATGGGCCTGACACCCCGGGGATGGGCCCTGGTGAGGCAGAGAGCGGTGGGGAGGGGGCACAGGGGGGCTGTGGGGTCCCCTGAGGTCCCCAAGGCCAGCAGAGCCAGTGCATGAGGTGACCCGGGGTTGTGGGGTGGCTGTGGGGACAGGAGAGGGGGGACAGGACTGGAGGGACAGGAATGTAGGGGGAGGAATTATGAGGCTGGTGCATCTGTGGGCACAAGGACAGTGGCACAGGGGTGTAGGGACATGGACAAGGGGACAAGCCCCATGCAGATGGGCCATGGGGACAGAGGCCTTGGGGCTGATGAGGGTGACCTGTGCCAGTATGGCTTGGCCCTGGCATCCCCAGTTGTGGGGTTTCCACAGTGTCCCTGTGTCCTTATGGAGCAAAGGGTGCCCATGGTGTCCCTGTCCCCAGGAGGTCCATGCCACACAAGCACAGTCTGTGGACAGGACCCATACTTCTTGCCCTGGTGCAACTGTCCCCATGCTGCCACCCCCACCCAGCCCTGTCCCTTCTCCCTTCCAGCCCAGACCCTCGGCCTCGCTGGTGAGTCCTCAGGGGATGCCATGTCCCCACCCTGCTGTCCCCAGCCTTACAGTGGCCCTGGCAGGCTGGTGTCCCCTTGTCACCTGCAGGTGCCCAGACCACCCAGCTCCTGGTGGAGCCCCCCTGGAGGCCGGCGGTGCTGTGGGACCGGGTGACACTGACCTGCCAGGGCTCGGGGACCGCCGGTGCCACCACCTGGTACAAGGACGGGCGGCGATGGTGGGAGGGACCCGACCACTTCACTGTAACTACCAGTGGCACCTACACGTGTGACAGACCCGGCACTGGGCTCAGTGACGCCGTGACAGTCTTAAATGGTGAGGGAGGTTATTAAATGTTCACAGTTTTTCCCTGATAATTCTGGGTGGGCTCCACTCCATGGGTGGCCTCGCACCCCTTGTGTGGCAAGAGCCTGTCCCCTGCACAAGGGGACATCCCAGTGCATCCCGGTGTGATGGGATGTTTCTCCTGGTGTCCCTGGAATTGTCCTGTGCAGTGGAGACTCAACCCAGATGTCCCCAGTGCCATGGGAACCCACCTTGGACCTGTCTTGAGCCCCTCAGTACCATGGGACCCTCCTGTCCCACAGACCGGGTGGTGCTGCAGGTGCCAGCACAGACGCTGCTGGAGGGGGACACGGTGACACTGCGCTGCCGGGTCATGCAGGACAAGTCAGTCAGCAGGGTGCGATTTTACCAGGATGAGAAGGATCTGGGGGAGTCCCTCAATGGGACCGAGCTGTCCCTGTCCCCTCTGCAGCTGCACCACAGTGGCCGCTACCACTGTAGGGGCTGGGTGAAATATTGGGCATCAGAGCAGTGGAAGAAGTCAGTGCCAGTGACAGTGACAGTGCACGGTGAGCACCCCACAGCTGGAACACCGACACCCCCACAGCCCCTCCCCAGGGGCTCGGGGTCACAAATCCCCCTCCCCTCTCCTTCTCAGAGATCTTCATGGTCCTGGTGCTGGAGCTTCACCCCGGGCCCACCCAGGGCTCCCCCTCAATCTCAGCTGCCTCAGCAGCCCAAACCCCCTGTGGCCCCCAGACCCCCTCCTGCACCTCTTCTACCAGGACGGGCACTTGGTGGGGGGCCCGCAGGGGTCCCCGCAGCTCCTGGTGCCCGCCGTGGGGGTCTCCCGCTCAGGGAATTACAGCTGCCAGGTGCGCTCCCAGGGCGGGGCTGTGCAGAAGAGCAGCGCCTGGCGGCGCGTCACGGTGCGCAGTGAGTGCGGGGATGGGCACGGGGAGCCCCCACATCCCTCCCAGCTCTCCCATCCTTGCTCAACCCCCTGCTTGCCGCCCTGCTTTCCCAGGTCTCTCCCTGGCTCCTCCCATCACCTTCCCTGGTGCCTGCATCCCTTACTAGATCCCCTCAGCCCTCCCTGGTTGCACCTCTCCCTCTCTGAGGTCCCTCCATTGTCCACAGGTCCCACCATCCCTGTCTGCATCCCCCAAAGCTTCCCTGTGGTTCCCTTCAACCCTCTCCATGTGTCCCCTGGCTGAATCTCCCACCCTTTCTTGGGGTCCCTTCCAGCCATTTCCAAGACTCTCCCCCATCTCTGGGCCCCCTTCTTCCTCACTGAGATCCCCCCACCCCTCTATGATTCTCCCCCAACTCACATCCATCACTGCTCCCTGGTGTCCCCCACTCCTCCGATGTCCCCAATCCCTCCTATGTCCTCCTGCAGGGATTCTGCTCTTAGGGTGTCCCTGTGGGTGCAGCCCCCTGGGGGACAGGTGGCACTTGGTGACTGCCTGGTGCTGAGCTGTGTGGTGGCCATGGGGACAGGTCCCCTGTCCTTCACCTGGCACCGGGGCAGCACAACCACACTGCTGCACACTGGCCCCCACCAGGGGCTGCGGCACGTTGGGCACAAGGACAGCAGCCACACCTGTGCTGGGCAGGTGATGGGGACAGTGTGGCCAAGGGCCCCACATTGAACGTCATTTTCCTGAGCGAGCAGCAGCCTTGGGCTGAGGGTGATCCCACCCACAGCATCCCCAATTCCACACATTCCCATTCCAATTAAACTCCCCCACATATTATCCCCAGTCCACCCCATATCACAGCCCCCACCACTGGGTGCCACAGCCCAGGGTCACTGGCACCCTCTGGCTCCAGGTATCCCCACCCAGGACATCCAGGCCATGCATCCCTAATGCCAGCTGTCACATGCCCCACTCCCCATCAGGTCACATTCACCCTCCTGAGCGTGACCCTCCCAGGGCAGTGAGACCCTTGGGATTGGGGTGATGCCCCCGTTGATTTGCCTCATCAGACCCAGCACATCCCACCCACGCCATTCCACGCCCCCCACGAGGTGACGGCCATCACCACCCTTGGACACAGCAGCCCTCATCCCACCCTCACCTCACCCTCATCCCATCCTCATCCCTCACCCCTCATCCATCCCATGCCCTCATCCCACAGCACAGGATGGCCCCACCACCATGGGGTCACTGTCCTGGGTGAAGGAGACCCTCTGTCTCCAGGTGCCACCATGCAGACTCCCTCATCCCCCCATGCCTGGTGCCAGCCCCTCCTGCTGGCCTCAGCCCTGTCTGTGTCCCCACAGTGCCCGTGGCCAATGCCACCATCACCCCCAGTCCCCTGGCACACCAGGTGCACACAGGTGACCCCGTGACCCTGCGCTGCTCGGTGCAGGTGGGCTCAGCCCCTGTCACCTTCACCTGGCTGCACAATGGGCAGGAGGTGGCCCAGGGTCCTGTCCTGGAGCTTGGGGACGTCGATGTGGGACATTCGGGCACCTACCAGTGCGTGGCCACCAACCAGCTGGGACAGGACGGGCACCGCGTGTTCCAGGCACTCAGCCCTGAGCTGGCCCTGGAGGTGACACCGCAGGGACACTGGAACAGAGGTGGGGTCACACAGGGTCAGTGGGATTGCAGGACCCCCAGAGTGACAGCTGACCCTGACATGTCCTTTCTGTCCCCAGCAGTGGCCACAGGGGTTGGTGTGTCCCTCCTGTTCCTGGTCCTGCTCGTGGGTGTAGCTGTGGGCTGGCACTGGTGGAACAACATGGGTGGGTGACAATGGGGGCAAGAGGGGCCCTGGGGAGGTGGGAGGCCACCTGGAATGGTGGGTTGATGGGCAGCACCCACAGCCCCTGACTTGGGCAGTGCAGAGTGCTTAGGACCTTTTCTCAGTGTCCTCAAGGATTTGGGGTGTTGTTGTTGAGCCTTGCAGGGATGTTGGGGGTTTTCTCAGTGATCCTGGTGGAATTTGGAGGATCCCTCTCCCTGTGAGGAGAGGGCACTCAAGGGGTCCAGAGCTCTGGGTTTGTTCAGTGGTTCTGGGGGGCATCAGGGATGCTCAGGGGTCATGTGAGAAACTGAGGGGCCAGTGAGGTTTCAGGATTCCTGAGGGGGCCTTGAGGACCCTACAGTTACCCCTCCCCTCTTTCCTTTGCAGCTGCCAGGAAGCACCAGGAAAGGTGAGTGGGGGGCTCAAACCACACTGTCCCCTTTGACCCCAACCCCCAACACCTCCCATTCCCCCCCACACATCCCCTTGATCCCCGCAGGGCCCTTCCAGATCCCGTGGCCCCCCCAGAGGAGGGGGAGGTGCTGTACACCCACGTCGTGAGCACCAAGCAGATGGGGGGTGAGTACAGGCTGGGACACACACAGAGGGACACGGCACCCACGAGTGTCACCCCCACCCAGATCCCACAGCCAGTGTCTCTCGCAGCGTCCCCCCGTGCCACCACACTCCAGGATCCCCAGGTGACCTACGCGGAGCTGCGGGGACCCCATGGGCGACTGCGGGAACTCAGTGACATCTACGGGAATGTGCTGTGACACTCGGGGCACGGGTGGGCACTGGGAGGCTCTGGGAGAGCTGGAGGGCAGTGGGGGACCCCACCCATGGGCAGCCACACATGTGTGTCCCCCCACTGCTCCCATGGGTGCCCAACATTCACGGGTAGGTGGGCACAAGTGGGGGTCACATGTGAGGCTGCACAGGGCACCCAGAGCTCCCCAGGCCCCCAGAACCCCCAAGGGCTTCCCCATCCCCCTTCCACTACCACCAGTGCCTCCCCATTCCACATCCAGGTGCTCCCAGCACCCTCAGAGACTTCCCCATTCCCTCCCCACAGTGCTCCCAGTACCCCCAGGAGCTCCCTATTTCCCCTCCCAGTGCCTCTCCATTGCTCCCAGTAGATCCAGGTGTTTCCCATTCTGTCTCCCAGTACCCCTGTACTCCCAGTGGCTCTGCAATCCCCCTCTCAGCACTCCCAGTACACCCATGGCTCCTCCTCTCTCTTCCCAGTGCCAGGAGAACACAGGACTCATTTCCCTGTTATTGGCACCAAAATACAGCTTTTTGGTTAAACTGGCAGAAATGGCGTTTCTTTGTTCAGCTCTGTTTGGCTTTAGGAATGAGATTCTCCAATTCTGGGCTGCCACTAAAAACCAGGGGCTGCTGCCCCTCCCTCTGCCAGTGGAGGCACAGAAGGCAAAGATCCCAAAGGACTGAGAGAAGAACAATTTCCTGCAAACAGCAATGAGAGAACAAAACCAACAGCAGCAGCATCAAGGTTCAGAATTCAAAGGGTCACAAAAGGATCGATTTCCAGGGAAAGCCCCTGAAAAGGAACAAACGCCAGACCCTTGCCCCAGCACATTTCCTCCCCCAGGAGAAATCTGGCAGGGCCCTGGACCTTCATTGCTCTGATGGCCAAAGTGGCCTTCAGGAGGCTCTGGAATCTGTTATCCCGTGTCCCAAACCACTCCCCTGCCATGTACCTCACATGATTTTGTCATCAAAGCCCTGCGGGTGTTCTTAAGCCTTCCACTTTTTCAGGGCAGCCAGGATCAGGCCATGGCACAAGGTGGGGCTGAGTTTGCAGTCAGTTCCAGGAACTCTGGATGCCCCTCCAGGTCAAGGCAAACTGTGCCCTGCAAACTCTGCTGCCAAAGGGATGGTATCCGTCTTCAAACGTGCCTGCCAGAGAAGGCTGGAAAATCCCTTGGAATGGAAAATATTACCACCATCTCTCCAAAGTAATATAATGTTTAAATTACGGGGCTTCCAGACAAAGATATGGGAACAGGAACAACAGTTCTTTACTAGAATATAGATAACAAGGAAAACAAACAACAACACTGCCAGCAACAACCAACAAAACCACAAACCCAGTCCCAGCCCTCTCTGGGCTGCAGGCCCTTCCCCTCCGGTGCAGTTCCGGGCACAGCCGGCAGGGGCGCTGGTGGCTCCCGGCCGGGCAGGGCGGGTGCGATGATTCCCCCGCGGCTGCAGGGGGCGCTGTGGCGCCAGCTCGGCTGTCTCTCTCCATGGTTAATGGAGACTCAGCCGGCGGGAGAGAGAGAGAAGCTTCCTTCCCTCACTGCCAGGGCTGGGGGGCAGCCGGGAACGGTGCCACTGCGGATGGCAAAATGGGCTGCAGCAGGAACCCTTGGAGTGGCAGCTGGAACAGGATGGGGAGGCACACCCCAGGGTGGCAAAGGAAGTGTAGCAAAAACTCCGAAGCTGTAGCAGGAGCTGCGGGGCTCCAGTGGGACATGGGGTGTCGGGTTAAACTGCAGCAAAAAGGCCAAAGCAGCAGCAGAAAACAGTGGAGGTGGGCAGTGACAGCCAGGTTCCCACAAACAGCTGCCACACGCAGTCAGGAGACGGCCTCTGGGAAGGGAGAGGGGCTCTGGGTCCTGGGTTCTGCCCTGAGGCACTTGAGTATCTGGTGAGGGTCCTTTCCAGTGCGATTGGGAGTTGAAAAAGTCCTGTTTTGGTTTTGAAAAGACAGGTATCTGCTAAAGAGGGGCAGGGCCTCTCTTGGAATGGATAATTCAAATCCCCTCGCCCCAAATTATTATAATTTAGAAAATTAAAACAGCTGTCAGGCAGAGATATGGGGATACGAAAACCAGTTCTTCACTAATATGTATAACAAGGCAAACAAACAACAACAATTACAGCATTAACAGTGAACAGAACCAGGGAGGCTTTGTTTCACAAAACCCGGGGCAGTGCAATCTCTTGGGACTTCGAAAAGCACCAAGCTGGAATGGTGAGGGATCCTGGGCTGGTGGATCGGATATATCCTGAGCTCCATGCGTGGTCACTGGAGGGGCAGGGATGTCCCGGCAGGACGGGGCAGTGCAGGGCCACAGCGTGGCAGAAAAACCTCAAAGCAGTGCTGAGAAAGCAGCGGTGGTGGGCCAGGGCCGGACCAGCTCCAGCAAGGCAGCAGGAGGAGAGCTCAGGATTCCTGGGCACACAAGCAGAATCATGGTAGCTTTCCTCAGGATCTGACTCGGTGGTGCCAGTGAAACTCCTCTTGTAGCAAGCAGCAGCCTGACTGTCCTCTCTCCAATGCCGAGAGGAAGAGAGTGAAGCTGCCCCAGTCCTGTCTTTTTCCTGCCCCCAAAACCTCGTGTTACCTATCCCCTCTGAAGAGGAGAAAATCCGGAGACAAAAAAAAGTGTAGCCAGGTGCCTTATGTCCCACCTGAGTATCTATAGGCATCCAGTAATTAGTTGCCAAGCAAGTCTTGGGTAAAATTTCTATAGGTAAAAAAAAAAAAGAAACAAACCTAATCCCCAACAGTGCCAGTTCAAGGGCTGCTCCTATGAACAAAGCCTCCTGTCACGATCCGAAAGGGAATCGTGATAGGTTCATGTGATCTTAGAGTGCAAAAAGTACTCAAGGGGACAAATATTTAATTACACACACAAATGCACCTTTATTGATGCCAACAACACTTACGATAGAGGGGGTGAGAGAGGAAACATAGGATACAGAGTGAGGAAAGGGGGGGTCAGGGGGTATATCGCTACCATGGCTGAGCAGTGTCCTCGTGGCATTGTGCCAATGGATCCATCGTCCTCACCGTGGGGAGATCTCAAAGTGTGAGTCACAGAGGGGCAGCTTTTATTGTCTTTTCAGAAACGGGGGACACTTGGCCAACATGAGCAGAAGCAGGAGGCACCCAAGAGTCATTGTGTACAGGCCCGTTGCTCTGGGAACCAGGTGCAACTGTTCAGAGTTCGATCAAGCAGGTTTGGGACAAGCAGGCCTTAGCCTTAACTGCTGGTAAGCACAGGCTGTCCAAACTGTCCATTGTCCTCATACAAGTTCCCATGGGAGCAGCCAGCTCCGCTCCAGTGGACATACCTGCAGTTCAATGCTTGCCAAACACACACCGTGGCTTTAGGCCTGAGCCCCTTGCCTTCTTCCTTGACAAAGGGTGGTGAGGCAAAACCAGGGACCACCAAGTCCTGACTCTTACAGATGGCAACCACAGAAGCCCAGGGGGAGGGGATCCCCAGTGTCTCCCAGTGCCCCCCAGTTTCCTCAGTGTCACGGCACACTCTTGTAATTGTCACTGGGGTCCTGTGGTCGTCCATGGGGTCCTGGCAGCTCTGCATAGGTCACCGTGGTGTCCTTGGCGGGAGTGGCACAGTGGGGCCCTGTGAGAGACACTGGTTGGGGGGACCTGGCTGGGAGGTGACACCAGTGGGTGACGTGTCCCTGTATTTCCCTGTCCCTGTACTCACCCCCTGCCTGCTCAGTGATCACAACATGGCTGTACAGAACCTCCTCCTCCTCCTCCTGGGGGGCCAGGGGCTGTGGAAGTGCCCTGTGGGGATAGAGGGACTTTGGGAGCACATGGGGGGTTTGGGGTGTGAGAGCAGAAGAGGGGTTGTGACTGGAGCCCCCCACTCACCTTTCCTGGTGCTTCCTGGTGGCTGCAAAGGAGAGGGAAGGGGTGACTGTGGGGTCCCCAGGGCCCTGACCACCCATGGGAATCCTGAACTCCCACCTGACCCTCAGTTTCTCCAGGACCCCTGAGCATCTCTAAAGACGCCCAGAACCCCTGAACCGGGCCCTGAGCACCCAGAACCCCAAGCCCAGCAGGGAGGGGGACCCTCTAAAATCCCCCAGGACCCCAAAAGAAAACCCAACATTGCTGTGTGACCCTCCCACACCTCCTCCAATTCTCCAGGACACTCAGCCAAGGTCACAGGGAGCTCAGCCTGACCCAAGTCAGGAGCTGTGGGTGCCACCCTATCACCCCTTCAGTCTGGGGGCTTCCCACCCCTCTCTGGGAACCCTGTCCCCCCCATTGTCACCCACCAATGTGGTGCCACCAGTGCCAGGCCACAATGACACCCAGGAGCAGGACCAGGAACAACAGGGAGCCACTGACCCCTGCAGCCACTGCTGGGGACAGAGAGGGACACAGAGGGGTCACCTGTCACCCCAGGGGTCCTGCAACCATTGTGACCTCAGGTGACCCCTCCTGTGTCATGTTCGTTTATGTCACTGCTGGGAAGAGAGGGGGGGCAAACCGAGGTCATTGACAACCCAGGGGTGTCAGACAACAATGGTGACCTTGTGTGACCTCACCTGTGCCCCCAGGTTTCTGTGGTGTCACCTCCAGGGCCAGCTCAGGGCTGAGTGCCCGGAACACGCGGTGCCCGTCCTGTCCCAGCTGGTTGGTGGCCACGCACTGGTAGGTGCCCGAATGTCCCACATCGACGTCCCCAAGCTCCAGGATGGGACCTTGGGCCACCTCCTGCCCATTGTGCAGCCAGGTGAAGGTGACAGGGGCTGAGCCCACCTGCACCGAGCAGCGCAGGGTCACGGGGTCACCTGTGTGCACCTGGTGTGCCGGGGGACTGGGGGTGATGGTGGCATTGGCCACAGGCACTGTGGGGACAGAGACAGGGCTGAGGCCAGCAGGAGGGGCTGGCAGCTGGCATTGGGTGACTGGGACAGGGTGGATGAGGGTGGGATGAGTGTGGCCATGTAGGATGTGAGGGTCACATGGCGGATGCTGTGGCTGGGGACATGGACAGACAGAGGGTCCCAAGGTGGCCGTGGTTGTGGCCATCAGTGGATGTGGGAGGAGGGGATGCCAGGGGTGCACTGAGGATGGAGTGAGAGTGGGATGGGGCAGGCTGGGGCAGGCTGTGGCTGGAATCAGCCCAATCACGAGGGTCCCGCTGACCTGTGAGGGTGACACACAGTGGCAGTGACGGTGACCTGGTGTGGGGGATGGATGTGACAGGTGGGAGGAGGGAGCCATGGGTGGGATGTCCTGGGTGGGGGACCTGGAGCCTGAGGGTTCCAGTCACCCAGGACCCTGATCTGCAGTGGTGGGGGCTGTGACCTGGGACAGGACAGGGATGGTGTGGGGAAGATGAGGGTTGGGTGAGGTTGGGATGGGTGGGATGGGGGTTTCCAGAGGTGGGGTCAGCCCCAGCCCAATGGTCCTGCTCCCCAGGATGGTGTCGTGCAATGGGGGCTCCCAGCCATGATGTCCCCATTGCTGATCTGGCAATGGTAGTGGCTGCTGTCACTGTCCCCAATGTGGCACAGCTCCAGGTGGGGGCTGGTGCCCAGCAATGTCCCTGAGCCTCCCCAGTGCCAGGTGAAGGACAGGGGACCTGTCCCGTTGGCCACTGCCAGCTCAGCACCAGGTGGTCCCCCAGTGCCACCTGTCCCCCAGGGGGCTGCACCTACAGGGACACTCCTGAGAGAGGGACCACTGTGGGGGGACACAGGTGGGATTGGGAACAAGGGAGGGGTGGAGACATAGGGAGGGGAAGGAGGGGGCTTAGCAGGAGGACAGAGAGAACCTCAGGGAGCGAGAAGGGTACAAGGAGGGGTGCAGGGACCCCAGAGAAGGATTAGGATGACAAGGGAGAGTGGGGTTTGGAGGACCCAGGAAACAAAAGAAAATCAGGGGACGGAGCATGGAACTGAGAAGGGATGTGAAATGTCAGGGAGGGATGGGGGTCCCCAGGAAGGGCAGAGGATCCGAGGAGGCTGTGGGGGCTCCCCGTGCCCATCCCCGCACTCACTGTGCACCGTGACGCGGAGCCGGGGGCTGCTCTTCCGCACGGCCCCGCCCTGGGAGCGCACCTGGCAGCTGTAATTCCCCGAGTGGGAGACCCCCACGGCGGGCACCAGGAGCTGTTGGGACCCCTGCGGGCCCCCCACCAAGTGCCTGTCCTGGTAGAAGAGGTGCATGGAGGGGGCTGGTGGTCGCAGGGGTCTGGGAGTGCTGAGACAGCTGAGATTGAGAGGGGACCCCTCGAGGTCAGGGGAATCCTCCAGCACCGGCACCGGGAAGAGCTCTGGGAAGGAGAGGGGAGGGGGATTTGTGACTCTGAGACCCTGGGGAGAGGCTGTGGGGTGCTCACCGTGCACTGTCACTGTCACCGGCTCTGACTTCTTCCACCCCCAGCCCCTGCAGTGGTAGCGGCCGCTGTGGTGCAGCTGCAGAGGGAACAGGGACAGCTCGGTCCCATTGCGGAGCCCCCCCAGTTTCTCCTCCTCGCGGTAGAATGACACCGAGGTGATCGATATGTTCTGCCAGCCCCGGCAGCGCAGTGTCACCGTGTCCCCCTCCAGCAGCGCCTGTGCTGACACCTGCAGCACCAGCCAGTCTGGGGGACATGAGAGTCCTGTCACACCTGATGCAACCAGGACCACCTATTAGGTCACGCCCAGTGCACCAGGGGCCCCCATCTCCACAACTCCACACTGGGATGCTCTGGGATGGCCCCGTGTGCAGGGGACGGGCTCTGGTCACACCGGGGGGTGACCCATGGAGTGGAGCCCACCCAGGGCTCTTGGGGTCCTACACGTCCCAGGCTGAAGACACCCAAACCCCCAACTCACCATTTAAGACTCTCACAGGGGGGCTGAGCCCAGTGCCAGGTCTTTCACAATTGTAGGTGCCATTCTCGGTGACAGTGAAATTGTCACGTCCCTCCTGCCCCCATCGCTGTCCATCCTTGTACCAGGTGGTGGCACCGGTGGTCCCCGAGCCCTGGCAGGTCAGTGTCACCCGGTCCCACAGCACCGCCGGCCTCCAGGGGGGCTCCACCAGGAGCTGGGTGGTCTGGGCACCTGTGGGTGACAGGGGACACCAGCCTGCCAGGGCCACCATGGGGCTGGGGACAGCAGGGTGGAGGCGTGGCGTCTTCTGAGGACTCACCAGCGATGCCGAGGGTCTGGGCTGGAAGGGAGAAGGGACAGGGCTGGGTGGGGGTGACCCTGCAGGTACAGTAGCACCCAGAACACGGGATGTGGGGTCTGCCCTCGAACTCTGTCTGGGTCAGGGTTAGGGCACTGGTGTGGAGCAGATGTCTTGGGGTTGGAGACAGCGTGGCCACCCCATGCTTAGGCAGGACATGGGGACATTGTGGACACCCCAGGCTGTGCTGGCACAGGTCACCCCCACCAGCCCCACGGCCTCTGTCCCTATGGCACATTTGTATAGACCTTGTCCCTGTCCCAGCATCCCTGTCACCTTGTCTCTCTCCCCTTAAGCCCAGTAATGTCATACACTGGTTCTTCAGGTCTTAGGGACCCCAAGGGACCCCGCAGCCCCCTGTGCCCCCTCCCCACCGGTCTCTGCCTCACCAGGGCCCATCCCCGGGGTGTCAGGCCCGTGCCCGGGGCACTCACCCCACAGGAGCAGCAGTGCCACCTTCCCGGCCATCCCCGTGTCCCCAGCCATGTGCACTGGCTGTCACTCGCTGCTGTGGCCACCGCTCCCCTGGGTGGCGGCTCTTCGGATGCAGAGGAAGGAAGAAAGGTCACAGCTCGTCCCCACGTGTAGGTGGCCCTTGGTGGGGGCAGGGTGGAGGAGAGGTGGAGACACAGGAGGGGACAGGCTGGGGACATTCTGGGACAGTCTGGGGGCTCAGTGGGGGATGGTGTTCCCAGGAGTGGGGGGGCTCAGGGGCTGTGGGGAACCAAGGATGGGTGTCCAGGAGAATGGGGGTGCAGGGGAATTGGGGTCTCCATGCCTGGGGGGATTCAGGGATGGGGGTCCTGGGGGAACATGGTCCCCAGGGATTTTGGGTGATGGGATGTGGGTCCCAGGGTTGGGGGTGCAGGGGAAGAAAGGGGACCCTGGGGAAGAGGGGTTGTGTGGGAAGAAGCAGCCCATGGGATGGGATGAAGGCCATGGTGGTCCTGGGCAATGGGAGTGCTGGGATGGGGGTCCCAGGGAGGAGAGACCAAGGGAATGGGGGTGCCATGGTTGGGTTCCCAGGGCAATGGGGGTCCCAGGGATGGGCAGGGGCTGGGTGGGCACAGGGGTCACAGCTCCTTGCCTGGGTGCCTCAGATTTTGGGGTGACTCAGAGCCCAGCACAGCCCCCACAGTGTGCTCATGGCCAGGGGGGCACCCCAGGCTTGAGGCTCTGGCTCTGTGCCCCACACACCCCGGGGCTTTTTCCCGGCCCCCCCATTTCCTGGCTCAGCCATCCCAGGGAACACCTGAGCAGGGAACAGGTGGGGGGATCCCAGGAAGGGGCCAAGGGAGTGGGGGGTGCAGGCAGTGGTTGGGGGGCTGTGGGGGATGAAAGATTTTCACTTTCTCTTTCCTGCAGCAGAAGGAAGAGGCCGTTGATGCTGAGCCAAGGACGTGGGTTCTGTCCTGGGGGGGCACATCCAGAGGGGTCCTGCCCTGAGGGAAAAGGGCTCCTCTGCTGTGGGGACACCTGGGTCTTGTCCCAGGGTCTTGTCCCAGGGGGTTCCTCGTTCTGGGGATGCCACGTCCTTGGGGATTCCTGTCCCAGAGGTGGCACATCCTGGGCACCTCTGTCCTGGGGGAGCCCTGAGCATTCCTGCTGTCCCCAGTGGGGCCCTGTGACCTCTGGGATTTCCTGACTTAAGGGGGCACCTGATACAACCTTGCCCTGATGATGGAAAACACCAGGACAAATTTGTTTGAATTCCCTAATGCCCAATTCGTTTTTACATAATTTTGCAACCACAGAAAATATGCAAAAATCATCTCCCACACGATTTTTTCTCCAATAAAGAGTAAACTCAGCACTAATCAAACTGACAATGTATAAAATGGTCTGGTTTACAGAATCCTTTTAATTCCTGTTTCCCAACAAGTCACTCACAATAAAACACAAACAAATCACAGAGAAATGAGACTTTTTGGTTCCCTTCAGAAGCCCATTGGTGCATCCAACAGCAGCGTTTGCTGGTGGATCACACAGAGTGTGGAATCTCCCCAGGTGTCCAACAGCTCCATGGGATTGTTCCCTGCCTGCTGGGCAGCACCCCAGCCCTGAGGGAAGGCTTTGCTTGGGCCATATTCAGGAACTCTTCTCATTGTTCTCATTCCCACCCTGAAACTTGATTTACTTCCCATGACTCCTGCTCCCAAAAGAGGAGAAACTCTGTCCATCCTTGGAACAGGGCACAGGAATCCATGGAAATGCCCGTGTGTCCCTCAGGGTCTGCTTCCCTGGGAAATGCACTCCACCCTGCCCTCAATTCCCCTGCCTGGGCACTCCCTGCTCCTGCTGGGACACCCCTGTTCCCCAGATGCACCTGTGCAGCCCCTGCTCAATATTGCCACACTTTTCCCTCTCTTCTGCTGTCCACATGCAGAACCCAAACATTCTTTCTGGGAGGTTCCAAAGGGCTGCAGGTTTTGTTGAAGAAGGAGGGTCCCGGTCAGGTTGTTGAGCAGATGGGTGTGGGATTTGCAGCACTTGTGGGGCTCTCTCAGCCCCTTGGGCAGACAGGGACCAAATGATCAATTGCTGCATTTCCGCACTGCTTCCCTCACAGCTGCCCCTGCAGGGGGGGTTTCCAGCCAGCCCTGCTCTGAAAACCATCCAAGGCCCCCACAGAGCCACTGCTTGGGCTCCCATTGCCTTCTGTGCTTCTTGCAGGGCTGAGCAAACCACAGGCACGCCTTCTTCCCCCACACAATTCTCACCTTTGCAGCAGCTCCAAAGCTGCCAGAATCAAAGCCCAGGGGGTGGGCGGGGGAGGGGGACCTGGCTCAGGTGCTGGCTGCCAGCTGGGGCTGGCCAGAGCAGGGCTGGCCAATGCCCATCCCTGTGCCCTGGGGCTGGGCCATGGCTGGGCCCCACCCTTGCATGGCCACTGGCTTCAAGGAGGAGCACTTGGGGAGCTCCTTCCTGCCTGCCTGGGGCTCCATTCCCAAGCTGCTCTTGCTGGCTCAGATCCTGCAGGGGACCAGCAAGGATGGAGAAGTCTGGACCCCTCCTGGAGCTGCCATCCCCCAGGACAGGACCCCCTTGGCCAGCATGTGCCCCCCCCGGGACAGGATCCCCCCAGGACAGGACCCCCCTGGATGTGCCCCCCCAGGACAGAACCCGCCCCCCCGTGTGACACTCAGCACAAACGGCCTCTTCCTTCTGCTGCAGGAGAGAGAAAGTGAAAGTGTTGGGGGGGCACAGCCGGACACCCCCATCCCCCACAGCCTCCCACCCCTCCCTGCAGACCCCTCACCCCTGCTTCCCCCACCCTGGGGTTCCCCCAACCCGTTCCCTGCTCAGGTGCTCTCCTGGGTAATCAAGTCACAAACTGGGGGGTTATGAAATTGAGGGATAAAAGGAAAGATATGGAAATGAAGAGTGGAAAACGCCCCTGGGGGTTGGGGCGACACAGACCCAGAGCCCCTCAGAATTTACTCAGCATGATATCCAAGCCACAAGCATCTCGGGGGGCTGTGCTTGGCTCTGGGTCATCCTGAAATCTGAGGCACCCAAGGAAGGAGCTGAGACCCCTTTCTGCACCCAGTCACTGCCCATCCCTGCCACCCCCAATTTCCTCAGAACCCAGCCATGGGACTCTAATTCTCTATTCCACCCCTTCTTTGGACCCCATCCCCAGACTGCTTTTCCCTAGGATCTTTGCTGCCCAGGACCCGATTCCCAAGGAACCCTCTCCCATTAAATTCATCCCCTGAAATCATCCTTGCCCCATGAACTTTATTCTCCCAGGAATCCTGTCGCTGTTGGACACACTAAAAAAAATAAAAAGAAAAAAAGAAATTTTACTCAATTTTACCATGAGAACAACAGGCGGCTTTATTTACAATTTCCTTGGTTTCTTTTCTAGCATGCTCTGCTACAAAAGCTGACACCTCTCTCCATTGATTAAGTAACAGAAATAGCAAACAACACCTAGGAGAGCGGGAGTTATGAGAAAAAGGGCATTGTTTACCTAACATGTCATGAGAGAGAAGCAGCTATTTACAAAACTGTTTTGGGAAGAGAGAGAGCTACTGAAAGGGTTCCCTTAGGAAACTAGCACAGCTCTCAGGCTCAGAAATATCAAGCCCACATCTCACCCTTTTTTCTGTTAAAAACAAAACAAAACCAAAAAATCCCACAGAAAAGAAAAAAGAACAAAATGTTCAGCATCTCTTTATGGAGGGACCATCCAAGTGACCACTCACATCTTTGTGCATCTGGGTCATCACTTGAAGGTTCATCCACTTGATGACTTTCATCGCAGTCACGGTCAGAGGTTTGCCTGTTGGCCTGGTTCTGCCTTTGTGGTTGCAGGTCAGGATGAACACACCTTGCAGGTACCCAGGGTACCCCAGTATCTGTGGATACACACGCATACCCACGACCCAAAGCGATGGGCTCATATGGGCCTTCCCACTGCTTGGTGGTTCAATTTAACACCCGAACCTTTGCTTGAGGCTGATGCATCTTGCCTGAAGCCTCCAACAAAAGGACTGCGGCATTTCACCCTGCATTCCCCATTTTAGTTTGTTTGGGTTTTGTTTTTTTTTTCAAAACGCTGCTTCAAAGTACCATGAGCACATTCAACAATGGCATGACCAGTTCCTCTTCCGGGAGGGGCCACTGGTTCTCCCAGATGGGTTTGTCCACCAGACACCGTAAAGGAGGCATAGGACACAGTGCGCCCTTTGTCACAGTGGCCCCCATTAAAAATCTGTCCCAATTCACACCCCCCAAGCCGCCAGTACACCCCAGCCCCAGAGGTCAGCAATAGCTACAGTGACATAAGGCCAAACCACAGCCGACTGTCCCTCTGAGTTTGTGATCAGCACAGGCTGCTGGGTCACAAAGCATTGTGCCGTTCCACCCAATCCCACAATGGACAACGTCACAGGATCCAGAGGCCACTGTGGAGGCCACGCAGAGAAGGAGAGAATGGTCACATTGGCACCTGAGTCAATCAGGCCCCAAAGGTGAATCTCTGACAGGGGGGAACCAGGGAGGCACAGAGTACACCACATCTCAGGATTTTGGTCAGTCAGGACTGCAGTCCAGTGAACCTGAGGCAGCTCGGTAGATCTGAAGCAGCCGTCCCCTTGACACCAGTTCACAGTCCTGGAAACAGAAGACTTCAAGGGCACAAGTGAGCAATGCGTGTTTTCTCAGGGATAGTGATGGGGGGTGGGGTTGGAAACCATGGCAAAAAACTGTCCCGTATAATCTACATCAATGAGTCCTAGATGCACAATGATACCCTGAAGGGTGGCACTAGACCTCCCCATGAGGAGGGCACTTTTTCCCTCACCCAGGGATCCAAAGGCATCCAGGGGGACTTTGTGCACTTTGCAAGAGTCTAAAATGACTGTTGCTGCTGTGCAGACATCAACACCGGCTGAATTGCAGGTGCTGTCTGCGAGCCGGCTAAGTAAGCCAGCATCAGCATCGGGGCTTGGGGAAATGCTTGTGTCTGCAGGCGTTTCCTCTTGGCGCTCCGCTTCCCGTTTCCCGAACCCAGCAAAGGCTGACCAATGGCATCAACCTTCGCCATAGAAATGTCTGCAGTATGACTTGGCTTCCCACACTGACCACACAAAAACAAGGGAGCTTTCACTTTCTGTTTTTTCTTTCCTTGTTTTTTGCTGGCCCCTGCATTCCCCTGCTGTCACTGCCTGCCCTGTGGCACTGCCCAGACCAGCTGCACAGCAGCAGCCATGGCAGGCTGCAGAGCAGCAGCCACAGCCAGCTGCACAGCAGTAGCCACGGCAGCCAGCTTATGATCTGTGGTGCCTGCATTAGCACACACTTTGACCATGTCCATTAAAAATTTCAAAACTTTGGCTGTCACTTCATCCCAGGGATACTTAAGGTCCCCGGGATGGACCATGACCTGACACGGGGGAAGCATCCACAAGGATGATGAGGAAGACCCACGGCCCGGGGGGACCACCAGCCTCCCACCAGTCATGTCACCATTCGTGCCAAAGGCAATCACCGCAGTATCTGCACGTGCCACAGCCCTGGCACCCTCCGGAGACAGGAACTGCTGCCACCACTGCTGCTGGGGCCACTCTAGCCCCAGTGGAGCCCCCTCCCCTGAACAACCCAGCAGTGCTGGCTGCTGCAGCGAGGGCAGGGGGTCCCGTGGAAGGCGCTGATCCCAGCGGAACTCGTGCACCCGGTGCGGCTCAGAGTGGGACCGCGGCCACACCACCCTTCCCTGGAATGGGGGGTGAACGGGACACAGGTTGGGGCCAGGCCAGCGGAGCCACAACTCCGCCCTGTGCCCTGGCCGGCGGTGCAGGCGGGGGGGGGGTGTGACACAGGTGCGCACGGAAGGTGCCACTCGCATTGGGCGGAGGGGAGCGGGCTGACCCCCTGCAGGGACGGAATCTGAGGACAGGTCTACCAAGACTGAGCCTGATGGCCGTCCCGCTGACTGTGCAGGCACTCCCATTGGCTGTGCAGGTGCAGCGGGCAGTGCACATCTGGCAGTGGACCCATCCCCTCCCCTGATGGCAAGGGCCATTAGAAATAATTGGGAAAACAGGGAAGGATGTTTGGGAAAGAAAACTGTTGAAAGTTTTCCCTTGGGAAAGGAGCTAGCAAGTTTGCAGGCTGAAAATTCACTCAGGCCCAGAAATACCGAGCCTACACACAGTGACCCCGAATCTTCTGGGAGGGGCTGTGGAGGTGCAGAGGTGTCAGGTGCCACCTCTGGCAGTGCTCACCATGCACTGTCACTGGCATCGACTCCCACCACAGTGGCAGTGCGTGCTCACCCCTCTCCCGCAGTGGTAGCGGCCGCTGAGGTGCAGCTGCAGCGGGGTCAGGGACGGCTCTGTTCCCCAGAAGAACACACTCAGATTTTTCTTCTCATGATAAAATCACACCCCAGTGACCAGCTTGTCAAGCCAGCCCTGGCCGCACAGTGTCACCACGTCCCCCTCCAGCAGAGCCCCCGGTGGCACCTGCAGCACCAGCCGGTCTGTGGGACAGACGGGTCCCATCACAGGAGGGTTCTGTGGCGTCCCGTTGGCACCAAGATACACCAGGGGCCCCTCATTGCACTAAGGGTGTCCAAAAACGCTGGGATGCACTGGGATGTCCCCATGTGCAGGGGACAGGCTCTGTCACACCAGACCATGCAGAACCCTGGGGAGGGCACCCATCCCTGTCCCCGCCCTCACCATTTGAAATGCTCACAGCAGGACTGAGCCCAGTCCTGGGTCTGTCACACCTGTAGGTTCCACTGGCAGTGACAATGAAGTTGTCAGGTTCCTCCTGCCCCTAGAGCTTCCCATCCTTGTGCCAGGTGGTGGCACTGGGGTCCCCGAGCCCTGGCAGATCAGTGTCACCTGGTCCCACAGCACCGCCGGCATCCAGGGGGCCTCCACGAGGCAGCAGCTCTTTGGAATGCCTTGGAAAGAATATTTGGGTTCTGGCTGCAGCTGCCAGATGAGAGGAAAAAGTGTGGAAAGATCAAACAGGGGATCAGCTCCACGGCCGTGCTGGGGCTGGAGGAGGTCACCCCTCCAAGATGGCAACAGGGTCCTCGGACACGCTGTCACAGCCGCTCAGGACACATGGCCACCGTTGGTGCCCGCAGCCTGGGACAGTCCCTGCCCTGGCAGCGCGATGGCAGCCGTGCCCTGTGACAGTGACCCGAGGCCAGGACTCGGCTCCCGCAGTGCCGGGGGCTCCTCCCCGGGCTCCCTGGTCCCCTCCGCCCTCCCAGCACCTCCCTCCCGGCGCCCCCCACCTGCCCCAGGGCCGGGCCCGGCAGAGGCTCCGAAGAAGCTCCAGGGCTCAGACGCCGCTCAGGGAGTGCTGGGTGCAGGGCTTTGAGAACCAGGGGCACTGAGCAGGGCTGGAGCTGAAGGGGGCTTTGGGGTGGGATTTGGAGACACCGCTGTCAACCCTCAGCTCCGTCCCAGGGCTCCAGCTGGGTCCCAGGGGCTCTAGGGTCTGCAGGATTGGTGCCCGTGGCACAGGGCAGCACCACCACAGATCCCCGAGCCCTTGGCCGGTGTCACCGAGAGGGGACAAACAGGGAGCGGCAGCTCCTTCCCCTGTGCGGGGCAGCTGTGAGGGAACCAGTCCGGAAATGCCCCAATTGATCATTTTGTCCCTGTCCCCAAGGGACTGAGAGAGCCCCAAAAATCCTGCAGATCCCACACCCATCTGCTCAACAACCTGACCAGGACCCTCCTCCGTCCGAGCTGACCAGGCAGAGCTGAACAAACAAAAACCATTTCTCCTGGTTTAATCAAAAAGCTGCATTTTGGGTGCAATGGGAGGGACAAGGGTCCTGTGCCCCCTGGCACTGGGGGAGGGAATGGGGAGCCCCTGGGGGTACTGGGAGCACTGGGAGCACTGGAACGGGGAGCTCTGGGCAGCCCCACATGGGACCCCCCACGCGTGGCCACCCCCCAGGCACGGTGGCACCCACGGAGCCAGGGGGAAACACACACACGCGGGGTACCCTCGGACAGGGATCTCCAGTGCCCCCAGTGCCCCCAGTGTCACAGCACATTGTCATAGATGTCACTGGGGTCCTGCTGTCACCTGTGGGGTCCCGGCAGCTCCGCGTAGGTCACCTGGGGGGATGTGGCACGGGGGGGCCCTGCAAGAGACAGCGGTTGTGGGGACCTGGGTGGGGGCGACACCCGTGGGTGTCGTGTCCCTGTGTCCCCCCCTGTACTCACCCCCTGCCCGCTCGGTGCTCACGACGTGGGTGTACAGCACCTCCCCCTCCTCTGGGGGGGCTGGGGGATCTGGGGGGGCCCTGCAGGAATAAGGGGGTGTCTGTAGGGGGTGCGGGGTTTGTAAAGAGGGTAAAATGGAGGGGTTCAGACTTTCAGCCCCCTACTCACCTTTCCTGCTGCTTCCTGAGGCCTGCAAAAGAAAGCAGGGAGGGGTGACTCTGGGGTCCTCAGGGCTCTTGAACACCTTCAGGGCTCTTGAGCATCCCTGAGACCCCCAAAAACCTTGAACCACCCCTTGAACCCCCTAAGCAGCCAGAGCACCCAAACACCAGCAGAACCCTTGACAGAATCCCAAAAATCCCTGCAAGACCCTCCAGGACCTCCCCAAATCCCCCAGGATCCTCAGCCAAGATCTCTAGGGACTCAGCTTACCACCCAAGTCAGGAGCTGTTGGTGCCACCCTAAGCCCCTGTACTCTGGGGGGGCTTCACCCCAACCCCTGGGACCCCCATTGCCCCCCACTGTCACCCACCCAGGCGGTGCCACCGGCGGCTGCCCACGATGACAGCCCCAAGCAGGACAAGGAACAGGAGGGACCCGCTGACCCCTGCGGCCACTGCTGAGGGAAGAGAGAGACAGTGGGGTCACCCAGAAACCTGAGGGTCCTGAACACTCTGTGTGACCCTCTGTGACCCCACCTGTGTCCCTGTGTCCCTGGGGTGTCACCTCCAGGGCCAGCTCAGGGCTGAGTGCCCGGAACACGCGGTGCCCGTCCTGTCCCAGCTGGTTGGTGGCCACGCACTGGTAGGTGCCCGAATGTCCCACATCGACGTCCCCAAGCTCCAGGACAGGACCCTGGGCCACCTCCTGCCCATTGTGCAGCCAGGTGAAGGTGACAGGGGCTGAGCCCACCTGCACCGAGCAGCGCAGGGTCACGGGGTCACCTGTGTGCACCTGGTGTGCCGGGGGACTGGGGGTGATGGTGGCATTGGCCACGGGCACTGTGGGGACACAGACAGGGCTGGCACCTGGCGAGGTGGGATGGGGATGATTTGGGTGGGGTCACACCAGCCGGTGGGTCCCACTCACCAAGGACGGTGACATTCAGGGGGACACTCTCGGCCACGCTGTCCCCATTGCTGACCCGGCAGTGATAGTGGCCGCTGTCACTGTCCCCAACGTGGCGCAGCTCCAGGTGGGGGCCGGTGCCCAGCGGTGCCCCTGAGCCCCCCCGGTGCCAGGTGAAGGACAGGGGACCTGTCCCCATGGCCACTGCACAGCTCAGCACCAGGCGGTCCCCCAGTGCCACCTGTCCCCCAGGGGGCTGCGCTGACAAGGAGACTCCTGAGAGTGGGACCCCTGCAGGAGGAAGGGACACCAGGGGACAGTGAGGGACACGGGGAGAGTCAGTGAGGTGCGGGGGGGCCCCAGTTAGGCAGAGGAGGTGCAGAGCTGGGGGGGCCCTGGAAAGGAAGCCCAAGGAGGGATGGGAGGTTCAGGAGGGGTACACTGGAAGAGGCAGGCGGGGAGACGCCAGGGGGGATGTGGGGATCCAGGGAGGTGTTGGTGAGACCTGGGGACTGTTGGGGGAGGTCAGAGATGGGTGGGGTTGTCCCAGGGAGGGAAGAAGGGACCCAGTGATGGGGTGGGGGGACACAGTGCGGGATTGAAGCAGTAATGAGGGGATGTGGAACACGTTTACAGGAATGATGGAGGTACCCATGAAAGGCTGGGGGACTCGGTGAGAGGCCTGGGAAAGGATGGGAAACCATGACAGGAATGAGGGATCCGGGCAATAATGGGCGTCCCCAGGAAGGGCAGAGGGACCAGAATAGGCTGTGGGGGCTCCCCGTGCCCATCCCCGCACTCACTGTGCACCGTGACGCGGAGCCAGGAGCTGCTCTTCTGCACGGCCCCGCCCTGGGAGCGCACCTGGCAGCTGTAATTCCCCGAGTGGGAGACCCCCACGGCGGGCACCAGGAGCTGCGGGGACCCCTGCGGGCCCCCCACCAAGTGCCCGTCCTGGTAGAAGAGGTGCAGGAGGGGGGCTGGGGGCCGCAGGGGGCTGGGGGTGCTGAGGCAGCTGAGATTGAGGGGGGACCCCTCGGTGAGCTCGGGGGGACCCTCCAGCACCGGCACCGTGAAGAGCTCTGGGAAGGAGAGGGGAGGTGAGGACTGTGACTCTGAGTCCACTGGGAAGTGGCTTTGGGGGTGTCAGGATATTGGAGTTCCAGCCATGGGGGTGCTCACCGTGCACTGTCACTGTCACTGGTGATGACAGGGATGGCCTGAAGCGCAATGAGGCCTTGCAGTGGTAGCGGCCACTGTGGTGCAGCTGCAGGGGGGACAGGGACAGCTCCACGCCCTTGAGTGTCTCCCCCAGGCCCTTCTCATCCTGGTAAAATCGCACCCTGCTGACCGACATGTCCGGCATGGCCCGGCAGCGCAGTGTCACCATGTCCCCCTCCAGCAGCGTCTCTGCTGGCACCTGCAGCACCAGCTCGTCTGTGGGACAGGAGGGTCCCATGGCACTCAGGGGCTCGAGACAGGTCCAAGGTGGGTGCCCATGGCACTGGGGACCCCTGGATGGAGTCTCCATTGCATGGGAGGATCCCAGGGACATCGGGGGATCACTATGGCACAGGTGTTGCCGTGGGGGTCCCATCCCACTGGGATGCACTAGGATGTCCCTGAATTCAATGGACAGGCTCTCACCAGACTAGAGGTGTGAGGCCAGTCATAGAGTAGAGCCAACCCAGACGTATCAGGGAGCCCCCCCCATCATTTAAGAAGCCCCCTCACCATTTAAGACTGTCACAGGTGCACTGAGCCCTCTGCTGTTTCTGTCACACTTGTAGGTTCCACTCTCAGTGACAGTGAAGCGGTCCCATCTGGTCTGCTCCCAGCGCTGCCCATCCTTGTACCAGGTGGTGGCACCGGCAGTCCCCGAGCCCTGGCAGGTCAGTGTCACCCGGTCCCACAGCACCGCCGGCCTCCAGGGGGGCTCCACCAGGAGCTGGGTGGTCCTGGCTACGGCAGGTGACAGGGACACCAGGCTGGCAAGGGCCACTCATGGGGCTGGGGACAGTGGATGGGGACATGCATCTCCGAGGACTCACCAGCGAGGCCGAGGGTCTGGGCTGGAAGGGAGAAGGGACAGGGCTGGGTGGGGGTGGTCTTGCAGGGAACACGGCACCTTGGGATAAGGTGCAATGTCCTGTCCCCCAGACTGGTCCCCAATGGAACACTGGTGTAGCATGGAGCCTCTTAAGGAAACAGGACACCTCCTGTCATCCTAGGATTGAGGCAGGGACATGGGGACACTTTGGACACCCATGTTTGCAACAAGTCACCTTCCACCAGCCCCAACAGAATCTGTCCTCAAAGCCACATCCCCATGGTCCCATGCCTGAGATTTCCATCTGATGCCACCTGTCCCTTAAGCCCAATCCAGTCATGCTATGTAGCCCTTGAGCCTGTTCATGCAACCTTGTTCCCCTGTCCCTGTCGCCACTGCTGCCCAAGCCCCAAGGATCCTTTGGCACATTCTTGTCCCCACATCTCTATCCCATTGTTCCTGTCCCCACAGCCACGCTGGTCACACTGGGCTCCATGCCCATGCACTGGCTCTGCTGGCCTTGGGGACCTCAGGGGACCCCACAGCCCCCCTGTGCCCCCTCCCCACCGGTCTCTGCCTCACCAGGGCCCATCCCCGGGGTGTCAGGCCCGTGCCCAGGGCACTCACCCCACAGGAGCAGCAGTGCCACCTTCCCGGCCATCCCCGTGTCCCCAGCCATGTGCACTGGCTGTCACTCGCTGCTGTGGCCACCGCTCCCCTGGGTGGCGGCTCTTCGGATGCAGAGGAAGGAAGAAAGGTCACAGCTCGTCCCCACGTGTAGGTGGCCCTTGGTGGGGGCAGGGTGGGGGAGAGGTGGAGACACAGTAGGGGACAGGCTGGGGACATTCTGGGAGAGTCTGGGGGCTCAGTGGGGGATGGTGTTCCCAGGAGTGGGGGGGCTCAGGGGCTGTGGGGAACCAAGGATGGGTGTCCAGGAGAATGGGGGTGCAGGGGAATTGGGGTCTCCATGCCTGAGGGGATTCAGGGATGGGGGTCCTGGGGGAACATGGTCCCCAGGGATTTTGGGTGATGGGATGTGGGTCCCAGGGTTGGGGGTGCAGGGGAAGAAAGGGGACCCTGGGGAAGAGGGGTTGTGTGGGAAGAAGCAGCCCATGGGATGGGATGAAGGCAATGGTGGTCCTGGGCAATGGGAGTGCTGGGATGGGGGTCCCAGGGAGGAGAGACCAAGGGAATGGGGGTGCCATGGTTGGGTTCCCAGGGCAATGGGGGTCCCAGGGATGGGCAGGGGCTGGGTGGGCACAGGGGTCACAGCTCCTTGCCTGGGTGCCTCAGATTTTGGGGTGACTCAGAGCCCAGCACAGCCCCCACAGTGTGCTCATGGCCAGGGGGGCACCCCAGGCTTGAGGCTCTGGCTCTGTGCCCCACACACCCCGGGGCTTTTTCCCGGCCCCCCCATTTCCTGGCTCAGCCATCCCAGGGAACACCTGAGCAGGGAACAGGTGGGGGGATCCCAGGAAGGGGCCAAGGGGGTTGGGGGGTGCAGGCAGTGTTTGGGGGGCTGTGGGGGATGAAAGATTTTCACTTTCTCTTTCCTGCAGCAGAAGGAAGAGGCCGTTGATGCTGAGCCAAGGACGTGGGTTCTGTCCTGGGGGGGCACATCCAGAGGGGTCCTGCCCTGAGGGAAAAGGGCTCCTCTGCTGTGGGGACACCTGGGTCTTGTCCCAGGGTCTTGTCCCAGGGGGTTCCTCGTTCTGGGGGTGCCACGTCCTTGGGGATTCCTGTCCCAGAGGTGGCACATCCTGGGCACCTCTGTCCTGGGGGGGCCCTGAGCATTCCCGCTGTCCCCAGTGGGGCCCTGTGACATCAGGGGTGCCCAGACTGAAGGGGGCACCTGATAGAACCTTGCCCTGATGATGGTAAATGCGAGGAAAAATTGGGTTGAATTCCCTGATGCCCAATTGCTTGAGACAAAATTATACATCCAGGAAATAAAGGCAAAAATCTCTTTCCACATCATTTTTTTCCCCAAAATAAAATAAACTTATCAAAAAACAAACTGACAATGTACAAAATGATCTGGTTGATAGAATCCTTTTAATTGTTCCTCTCCCATGAAGTCACTCACAATAAAAACACAAACAAATCACAGAGAAATGAGACTTTTTGGTTCCCTTTAGGAGCCCATTGGTGCATCCCACAGCAGCGTTTGCTGGTGGATCACACAGAGTGTGGAATCTCCCTGAGTGTCCAACAGCTCCATGGGATTGTTCCCTGCCTGCTGGGCAGCACCCCAGCCCTGAGGGAAGGCTTTGCTTGGGCCATATTCAGGAACTCTTCCCATTTTTCTCATTCCCACCCTGAAACTTGATTCACTTCCCATGGCTCCTGCTCCCAAAAGGGGAGAAACTCTGTCCATCCTTGGAACAGTGCACAGGAATCCGTGGAAATGCCCGTGTGTCCCTCAGGGTCTGCTTCCCTGGGAAATGCACTCCACCCTGCCCTCAATTCCCCTGCCTGGGCACTCCCTGCTCCTGCTGGGACACCCCTGTTCCCCAGATGCACCTGTGCAGCCCCTGCTCAATATTGCCACACTTTTCCCTCTCTTCTGCTGTCCACATGCAGAACCCAACCATTCTTTCTGGGAGGTTCCAAAGGGCTGCAGGTTTTGTTGAAGAAGGAGGGTCCCGGTCAGGTTGTTGAGCAGATGGGTGTGGGATTTGCAGCACTTGTGGGGCTCTCTCAGCCCCTTGGGCAGACAGGGACCAAATGATCAATTGCTGCATTTCCGCACTGCTTCCCTCACAGCTGCCCCTGCAGGGGGGGTTTCCAGCCAGCCCTGCTCTGAAAACCATCCAAGGCCCCCACAGAGCCACTGCTTGGGCTCCCATTGCCTTCTGTGCTTCTTGCAGGGCTGAGCAAACCACAGGCACGCCTTCTTCCCCCACACAATTCTCACCTTTGCAGCAGCTCCAAAGCTGCCAGAATCAAAGCCCAGGGGGTGGGCGGGGGAGGGGGACCTGGCTCAGGTGCTGGCTGCCAGCTGGGGCTGGCCAGAGCAGGGCTGGCCAATGCCCATCCCTGTGCCCTGGGGCTGGGCCATGGCTGGGCCCCACCCTTGCATGGCCACTGGCTTCAAGGAGGAGCACTTGGGGAGCTCCTTCCTGCCTGCCTGGGGCTCCATTCCCAAGCTGCTCTTGCCGGCTCAGATCCTGCAGGGGACCAGCAAGGATGGAGAAGTCTGGAACAGGTTTTCTCCCAAAACCCTAGGAACCCAAAATGTCCCAAGCCCTCAGGACAGAAACCCCATTCGGGATATAGTGTGGATCAGGAGAGAACACGGGCAGCCACCAAGAGCTTTAGCCAATCCCGACACTCTGAGCCGTTCAGCATCAGACATGGGCCATGTAAAAGTTTTTACATCCAGTGTAAAAACTGCAGTTTTTACAGTGGTGCAGGGGAGGGGTCAGAAGTCTTGTGTGTTGTCGATGCTTCGGAAAGCATCTGGGATTTGTTCCTTGTTGGGAGCTTTTCCTCAAATTCATTCCTTTTTTTACCCTTTGGATTCTGAACCTCATTGCTCTTGCTGTTGGTTTTGTTCTCATTGCTGTTCCAGTAAATCGTTCTTCTCTGAGCCATTTGCTATCTTTGCCTTCTGTGCCTCCACTGGGTGTAGCAAAGGCAGCAGCCCCTGCTTCTCAGTGTGTTGGATGTTTGTAGTGGTGCATTTGTATTCTTTGTTAAAAATATATTAATGCTGTTAAATGGTTTGTTCCATGTGCCCCCATTGCTACCCCATTTGGTTCTTACCCAGTTGTTTACTCCTTTTCGGTTATCTGTCAATCTATTGTTCTCCCCACTGTGGAACCTGTCCATCATATCGTGGCCCTTCCCTGGATCTAGAAAATTCCAGGAGGGACGTCGTGTGATGGGCCAGGACCAGAGGAAGTCCCACCTTTCCCTAGGAGATTGGTCCACTGAGGTTTCCCTTATCCTCAGGGCCACTCCCTGATCACCCCTGATCGAATCTCTCCTTTACCCTTCCCCTTACTCCTCCCCCATATAAAAGGTACTGTATCAAGTCATTTGCGGCTCTGCTGAGGCAGATTCCCTGAGGTGAGGCTGCTCCATCAGGGGCTCCAATCAACTTGTGTGGCAACCCCTCTGCAGAGTCCTCCTTTATCCTCGCCGTGGTCACAGCACACCAGAGCCAAGATTGGTGTTGCTCTGAACCCACCGGATTGGCCCAGGTTGCCAGCATACCTGGCTGTACCGAGGCTTATTGTGGTGCCAGGGCTGGCTTGGGAGAGCACACCCCCAGAAAGCACAGCAATAGATGTTCAGGATTTTTCCTCTCGTTTTCTTTCTCTCCAGGAATTTTCTCCCAGCTGTTTCAAAAAGAGAATAATGACCATCCATAAGAGAGACTAAAGAAGTGGCCAAGGTGGAGGAAGGGGTGCAGCTGGCTGGAGCCTCTCAGCCTGTGGGGATTTTCTCTTGGGAAGGGCAGAGATACGGCAAGATTTTGGCTTTGGAGTGAGGGGCTGGGCTCAGCTGCCAGCTCTGTCTCCATCTGGGGATCAGAAGGAACAGTCAAACTGCTTACAGCAGGGAGAATTCACTGCCCTGTACTGCTTCTTCCTTACTGTGGGTGAGCCTTTGCTCGGAAGAACAGCCATCAAACTGCGACCTTATTAACATCCACTTTGACTGGAAAGAACCCTCACCAACTCCTCAGGCACCTCAGGGGAAAACCTGGGACCCCGAGCCCCTCCTTCTCTGAGGGAGCCTCTCCTGGCTGTGTTTGGGAGCCAGGCTGCCACTGCCCGGCCCTTCCATTTTTCTTCCTTAGCTCTGTTTTTTGTTGTTACACTGGAAGCCAGCACCATGTGCCTGCTGGGACAGCCTGCGGGTCTTGCTACAGCTGCAGAGTTTCTGTTCCTTTTTGTTTTGCCAATTTGGGGTCTGCTCACCTCTACCATTCCAGCTTGCTGCTTCTGAGGTTCCTGCTACAGCACATTTCACTATCTGGAGGGAAACCGGGATAAATTCCCCACTGTGAGTTGGCAAAGGAAGTCGCTTTTCCACCCCATGTGCCGGCTGTGCCCACCATTACCATGGAGAGAGAGAGATAGAGGAAGAGCCGAGCTGGCGCCACAGCGCCCCCTGCAGCTGTGGGGGAATCATCGCACCCGCCCTGCCCAGCTGGGACCCACCAGCGCCCCTGCCGGCTGTGCCCAGAACTGCACCGAAAGAGAAGGTGCCTGCATCCGTTTTTGAGTTTCTGTTTCTGTTTGTCGCTGCCATTGTTGTTGCTTGTTTGCCTTGTTATCTATCTATCTATCTATCTATCTATCTATCTATCTATCTATGTTATTAACAACTCAGACCTCAAATGGGAATGAACTATATAAGTTTTATTGAGATCAATAAAAAAATTCACAAATCAAAAGGCTTGTCCACAAAATAGTGGCTTTGACTTTTATACCCCTGGTCCTGCATCAGCTTGATGCATATTCATTTTGATTTTACACAGTCTCAACCCCTGTCACTCTCCTTATCGCCAACACAGTTTCGTCACTGTGGTCCTCAGGGCCATCACTGGATGAAGTTCTGCTCCTTTTAAGGCCATGTCCCAAAGGCTTGGCCAGCAACAGTCCATCCAGTGTAAACCCACAAAACCCACACCACAACACACAAAACCATCCCTGTGAAAACCAACCTTGCAACCGGGCCACCGCAAGAACATCAACCACTCCACAACACATATCACTATCCCAACACTAACAACATCACAATATTTATTCAACAATATGATCAGTAATGTAATATCAATTCATATAATACCCAGGGAAAGTCAACTTCCATTAACTTGTTTCTTACAATATATACTAGTGCAGAACTGTTATTCGTGTTTCCATATCTTTTCCTGGAAGCCCCTTAATTTCAAAGTTACAATAATTTGGAGGGAAGGGGGTCATATTTTCCATTCCAAGTGAGGTTCCCACCTTCCTTGGCAGACAATATGTCATTCAAACCAAGACATATTGGCAGCCCAAAACTGGAGAATCCCATTCCTAAAGCCTGACAGAGCTGAACAAAGAAACACCATTTCTGCTAGTTTAACCAAAAAGTTTCATTTTGTCCCAGGAGCAGGAAACCAGGTCTTGTGCCCCCCTGGAATTGGGATGGGCAATGGTAAGCCACCTGGTGTACTGGGAGCACTGGGAGGGCAATTGCAGAACCACTGGGAGCATGGGGGTTGAGAGGAACTGTCACAATAGGACACGAAAAGACGACACGGAGACCAGAGCTTTTCAGCGAGGACCAGGAGAAGCCCGAAGAAGAAGAGTTTATTTTGAAACTTCAGCATTTACAGTTTTAGAAAAATGACTGCGGATTGGAGGGTGGTTGGTCAAACAGACTATCAATCAAGATTCTCCTCCTACTACAAAATATGTAAACAATGATAGTAGTTGTAAAAACAAAGAATTGTTTATGTGAAAGAAGCATGAGAAAGTAAGAACTCTGACTCCAATATGAGAACAATCAGAAAAATCAGGGCAACAAGGAACCAATTTGATTTTCATTTATGGTTTAATATACACTATACATGAGGTGAAAAATACTCCAGGGGCTCTACATGTGCTGGGAACCCTGTCCCAGGGAGGCAGCACATAACAGCTGATCATGGGAGAGAAAGCTTCCATGAGCGGGCTGTGAACGACCCTCCACTGACTGGTGGGACCAATGCCTGGATTACCTGGGAAAAATGTCTGGGAACAATGCCCAGGAAATTGGGCTGATTTCCTGCAAATGAAAGCAGTTAACTGTGACACAACAGGAGCCATTTTGCTTTGGGTTTCTTGGGGGGATCAGAGGCTTGCTCAGAGGGTCAGCTTGGCCCTCATCCCCGCCTCGGCTTTTCTTCCCTTTGGTCCTTCTTCCCTGTCTGCACCCTGGTGTGTGGAGGATGAATTCCTCCAGAGATGGGGGCATGTGAGCAATCCAGCCTATGTGAAAGAATAGGCCTGTAACCATTTCAAGGAGAAAGCAGTCACACCAGGGATAAGAAGATGTGGAGAGTCACGTATAAAGAAGAACAAAGGATGGTAAACAACTTCAGAAATGTGGGAATCGGAAGAAAGCCAGAAAAACAATATGCATAATTTTGCTGTGTATGTAAGAGTTAGCCAATAGAGACTAAAAGGTTAATGCGTGCTTTTAGGTGTAGCCAATTGTAAAGTAGCATGTAATGCGTGATTAAGGCTAAGAATTGTATAAAAGAAGCTGGAAAAACTATTAAAATAGCCTACTTCGATCATATTGATCATGGAATACTGTCCCGTTTTTCTTTTCGCACTGGTGCTCCACCATTCCTGAACAGAGCAGACACTGCCCGCGCCAAGCTGTGGCTGCTGCCACCAGGGTTTCCCTCATTGCCTGCCGTGCCAGCCACAAGCTGGTGCTCCCCCACTAGCACAGCGGAGCAGAGGCTGCCTGCATGCACCTGCTGTCTCTGCTGTGGTGCCTGTGTTGCCCGCAGCAACAAGCCTGCTGCTCTGCAGTAGCAGACATGGTAGCCAGCCCATAGCCACCAGTGCCGCAGCACTATCCCGCAGCCAGCCCGCAGCCAGCCCTCAGCCATCCCTCACTGATGCCAGAGACACGCAGGTGCCTCCACTTGGAAATCATGCCCAGCCACTCACAAAAGCCACGAGGGTTCGCCACATGCACACTCCATCTGCCGAGCTGATGCCCACAGAGCACCCAATGTTCTTGTGGTAACGCTGTCCCTGTCTTCTGTTTCTCTCTCTGTCTCTCTTTTTCCCTCTCTACTCTCTCTTCTAACCCCCTTTCGGTAAGAACACTTACCCTCCTTTATCAATAAACAGTTCTCAGATAAAATATTGCCTCATTTGTGCTTTGTTTTCATTCAAGAAATTGATCACAAAGAATTTTCCCCGACTGCCCCTTTGAGAGTGGGATGGGCCAGGGGGAGTGGGAGAGGGAATGGGGAACCCCTGGGTGTGCTGCGAGCACTGTGGGGAGAGAATGGGGAAATCACTGAGGGTACCTGGAGCACTTGGATGGGGGTTGGGGAGCCCCTGCAGGTGCTGGGAAGGGGATGGGGGAGCCCCTGGGGGGACTGGGAGAGGAAATGGGGAGCACAGGGTGCCCTGGGTAGCCTCCCCCTGACTCATCACCACCTCCCTTGGAAGGATGGGCAAGCACAGGAGCCATGGAGGGAGCAGCCCCAGTGTCACCCAGTGCCTCCCGCTTCCCAGAGTGTCACAGCTTCTGTTGGAGATTCTCATAGATGTCACTGGGTTCCCATGGTTTTCCGTGTGGCCCCCGCAGCTCCATGTAGGTCGCCTGAGGATCCTCCCCGGGGGGTGCCAGGGGTTCCGGGGGGGCCCTGTGGGAATAAGGGGGTGAGTGTAAGGGGATGGGAGGTCCTGGGGGTTTGGGTGAAAGGTGTATCATGGCTGGAGGCTGCCCTCACCTTTCCTGGTGCTTCCTGGCAGCTGCAAAGGAAAACTGGAGGGGTGACTTTGGAGTCCCAGGGACCCCCATCCACCCACAGGAATCCTGAACCACCACCAGACTCTCAATTCCCCCCAGGTGACCCCAGGATCCCTGGTGCCCCCTAAACCCCTGAACCAGCCCAGTGCTCTGGACCCCCTGAGCGCCCAGAAGCCCAAGCCTGGCAGGGAGGGGAACCATCTAAATTCCCACAGGATCACTGAAAGGACCCCCAGCATCCCTGCAAGACCCTCCAACACCACCCCAAATCCTTGAGGACCCTCAGCAAAGGTCCTGAGCACTCAGCGCTGCCCATGTCAGGGGCTGTGGGTGCTGCCCATCACCCCCACATTCCAGGTGGCCTCCCACCTCCCCAGGGCCCCCGTTGTCCCCATTGTCACCCACCCATGTTGTTCCACCGGTGCCAGCCCACAGCTACACCCACGAGCAGGACCAGGAACAGGAGGGACACACCAACCCCTGTGGCCACTGCTGGGGACAGAAGGGACATGTCAGGGTCAGCTGTCACTCTGAGGGTCCTGCAATCCCACTGACCCTGTGTGACCCCACCTCTGTTCCAGTGTCCCTGCGGTGTCACCTCCAGGGCCAGCTCAGGGCTGAGTGCCCGGAACACGCGGTGCCCGTCCTGTCCCAGCTGGTTGGTGGCCACGCACTGGTAGGTGCCTGAATGTCCCACATCGACGTCCCCAAGCTCCAGGACAGGACCCTGGGCCACCTCCTGGCCATTGTGCAGCCAGGTGAAGGTGACAGGGGCTGAGCCCACCTGCACCGAGCAGCGCAGGGTCACGGGGTCACCTGTGTGCACCTGGTGTGCCGGGGGACTGGGGGTGATGGTGGCATTGGCCACGGGCACTGTGATGAGACAAGGCTGGCATCAGGAGAGGTGGGATGGGGGTACCATGGGTGGGGTCACCCCAATCCCGTGGGTCCTGCTCACCCAGGACGGTGACATGCAGTGGGACACTCTCGGCCACGCTGTCCCCATTGCTGACCCGGCAGTGATAGTGGCCACTGTCATTGTCCCCAGCGTGCCGCAGCTCCAGGTGGGGGCCGGTGCCCAGCGGTGCCCCTGAGCCCCCCCGGTGCCAGGTGAAGGACAGGGGACCTGTCCCAGCAGCCACTGCACAGCTCAGCACCAGGCGGTCCCCCAGTGCCACCTGTCCCCCAGGGGGCTGTGCCCACACGGACACTCCTGAGATTGGGACCCCTGCAGGAATGGGGACACCATGGGACAGTGAGAGACCTGGAGGCGGTCGGAGGTCAGGTAGACCCCAGTGAGGAACCAGTGGTGCAGAGCTGAGGGAGGGCATGGAAAGAAACACCAAGGAAGGATGGAGGTAAAGGGAGGGGACACCTGGAGAGGGATGGCAGGGACACCAGAAAGGGGATGGTGGGACCTGGGGATCATGAGGGTTGATCAGAGATGGGTGGGGTTGACCCAGGGAAAGGCAAAGGGAACCAGTGACGTATGGGGGGAAAGAGAGAGGGAACAGAGCAGACATGGGGGGACATGGAAAATGTTTTCAGGAAAGATGGCAGTAGCCATGAAGGGCCGGGGACCTCAGTGGTGGATCCGGGAAAGGATTGGGGAACAGTGACAGGGATGGAGGGTCCGGGCAGTTATGAGGGTCCCCAGGCAGGGCTGGGGAACCCGAGGAGGCTGTGGGGGCTCCCCGTGCCCATCCCCGCACTCACTGCGCACCGTGACGCGGAGCCGGGCGCTGCTCTTCCGCACGGCCCCGCCCTGGGAGCGCACCTGGCAGCTGTAATTCCCCGAGTGGGAGACCCCCACGGCGGGCACCAGGAGCTGCAGGGACCCCTGCGGGCCCCCCACCAAGTGCCCGTCCTGGTAGAAGAGGTGCAGGAGGGGGGCTGGGGGCCGCAGGGGGCTGGGGGTGCTGAGGCAGCTGAGATTGAGGGGGGATCCCTGGGTGGGCTCGGGGGGACCCTCCAGCACGGGCACCGTGAAGAGCTCTGGGAAGGAGAGGGGAGGGGGATTTGTGAATCCCTGGGGAGGGGCTGTGGGGGTGTCGGGGTTGGGGCTGTGAGGGTGCTCACCGTGCACTGTCACTGTCACCGGCGCTGACTCCTGCCACCCCCGTGATACGCCGGATTTCGCCCAGCCCCTGCAGTGGTAGCGGCCGCTGTGGTGCAGCTGCAGAGGGGACAGGGACAGCTCGGTCCCAGGGAGGGACATTCTCACCTCCTTGTCCCCACGGTAGAATCGGACCTCGGTGATCAACATATCCCGCCAGCGCCGGCAGCGCAGTGTCACCGTGTCCCCCTCCAGCAGGGGCTGTGCCGGCACCTGCAGCACTAATGGGTCTGTGGGACAAGGGGGTCCTGTCCCACTGGGGGGTCCCGTTTTCATGGGGACTCCCCATTGGGTCACACTCAGCACACCCAAGATCTCCAATTCCACAAACAGGGTCCCTCCACAGTGGGACGCTCTGGGATGTTCCCATGAGAAGGCAAAGGGCTCTGGTCACAGCAGGAGGTGACCCATGGAGCAGAGCCCCGCCAGAGCCCTCGGGGTCAAGCAGGTGCCAGGCTGGGGAAACCCAAAACCCGAACTCACCATCTAAGACTGTCATGGGGAGGCTGAGCCTTGTGCCATGTTTCTCGCACGTGTAGGTGCCACTCTCAGTGACAGTGAAGTGGCCGGGTCCCTCCTGCCCCAATCGCTGCCCATCCTTGTACCAGGTGGTGGCACCGGCGGTCCCCGAGCCCTGGCAGGTCAGTGTCACCCGGTCCCACAGCACCGCCGGCCTCCAGGGGGGCTCCACCAGGAGCTGGGTGGTCTGGGCACCTGTGGGTGACAGGGGACACCAGCCTGCCAGGGCCAGCGCAGGGCTGGGGACAGCGGGGTGGGGACATGGCATCCCCCGAGGACTCACCAGCGAGGCCGAGGGTCTGGGCTGGAAGGGAGAAGGGACAGGACTGGGTGGGGGTGGCCCTGCAGGGACAGCAGCACCTGGGGATGAGGTGTGCTGTCTGTCCCCAAACTGTCCCCATGGGAACACTGGTGTAGCACGGAGGTCTTGAGGACAGGGACACCTCAAGTGTCACCCTGGGTTGAGGGAGGACATGGGGACACTGTGGACACCTCATGTTTGCACAGGTCTCCTCTACCATCCTCACAGCACCTGTCCCAATAGCCACATCCCCTTTGCCCTGTGCCCGTGATCCCATTCCAATGGCACCTGTCCCCATGCCCCATCTGCATGGTACATGGCCCTTGCCCCGGTAACTGAATTCTAGCTCCCCAGTCCCTGTCCCCACAGCTGCCACAAACCAAAGGTTCCTCTTGCCACATCCTTATCCCCACATCTCTATCCCCTTGTTCCTGTCCCCACAGCCACCTCATGACTCTGGTCACATTGGCTCCATGCTCATGCACTGGCTCTGCTGGCCTTGGGGACCTCAGGGGACCCCACAGCCCCCCTGTGCCCCCTCCCCACCAGTCTCTGCCTCACCAGGGCCCATCCCCGGGGTGTCAGGCCCATCCCCGGGGCACTCACCCCACAGGAGCAGCAGTGCCACCTTCCCGGCCATCCCCGTGTCCCCGGCCATCCAGGCTGGCTGTCACTCGCTGCCAGGGGTGGCTGTCCCCTCTGTGGTGGCTCTTTGGAAGAATGAGGACGGAAGTGAGGTCAGGTCTCACCCTCATGGGTAGTTGGAACCTGGTGGGGGCAGGGTGGCCACAAGCTGGGGACAGGCTGTGGGCAGGGTGGGGACAGGCTGGGGACAAGGCTGGGTGGCACACAGTGGGACATGGGGTTCTCAGGAGTGGGGGGCTCAGGGGGTTTGGGGAGCCAGGGATGGGTGTCCAGGGGAATGGGGGGTCCCAGGTCTGGGGTCCCTGGGGAATGGGGGTCCTGAGGAGGGGGAGTCACTGGGGATGGGGGTGCAATGGGAATGGGGTCCCCATGTCTGAGGGAACTCAGGGCTGGGAGTCCCAGGGAATGTGGGCTCCAGGGGTTTGGAGTCATGGGATGCGTGCTCTAGGGATGGGTGTCAGGGGGAATGGGGAGTCCTGGGAGAATAAACTTCCTGCGGGAAGGGAGATTTCAGGAGATGGATTGAATGGGAGAGGGTCCCTTGGGAATGGGGGTCCTGGGCCATGGAGATTCTGGGGAATGGCCGTCCCAGGAGAGGGATGCAAGGGCTGGGGGACATAAGGAACAGGAGCCTGAGGGGTGGGCAGTGGCTGGTTAGGACCCTGAGTAAAAGGTCCTTCAAGGGTTGTGCCTCAGATTTAAAGTGACCCAGGGCTCAGCAAAGCCCCCCGAGGTGCTCCTGGCTGGGAGGTCACTCTGGGAGGGAAAATTCTCATAAGATCTGAGTCTGTATCCCCCCAAACCCTCCAAACCCCCAAACCAGGGGCTTTTTCCTCTCTTCATTTCCATTTCCTTCCTTTAATGTCTCAATTTCAAAAGCCCCCAGTTCATGCCTTGATGATCCTGGGGAGCACCTGAGCAGGGAACGGGTTGGGGGAACCCCAGGGTGGGGGAAGCAGGGGTGAGGGGTCTGCAGGGAGGGGTGGGAGGCTGTGGGGGATGGGGGTGTCCGGCTGTGCCCCCCCAACACTTTCACTTTCTCTCTCCTGCAGCAGAAGGAAGAGGCCGTTTGTGCTGAGTGTCACACGGGGGGGCGGGTTCTGTCCTGGGGGGCACATCCAGGGGGGTCCTGTCCTGGGGGGATCCTGTCCCAGGGGGGGACACATGCTGGCCAAGGGGGTCCTGTCCTGGGGGATGGCAGCTCCGGGAGGGGTCCAGACTTCTCCATTCTTGCTGGTCCCCTGCAGGATCTGAGGCGGCAAGAGCAGCTTGGGAATGGAGCCCCAGGCAGGCAGGAAGGAGCTCCCCAAGTGCTCCTCCTTGAAGCCAGTGGCCATGCAAGGGTGGGGCCCAGCCATGGCCCAGCCCCAGGGCACAGGGATGGGCATTGGCCAGCCCTGCTCTGGCCAGCCCCAGCTGGCAGCCAGCACCTGAGCCAGGTCCCCCTCCCCCGCCCACCCCCTGGGCTTTGATTCTGGCAGCTTTGGAGCTGCTGCAAAGGTGAGAATTGTGTGGGGGAAGAAGGCGTGCCTGTGGTTTGCTCAGCCCTGCAAGAAGCACAGAAGGCAATGGGAGCCCAAGCAGTGGCTCTGTGGGGGCCTTGGATGGTTTTCAGAGCAGGGCTGGCTGGAAACCCCCCCTGCAGGGGCAGCTGTGAGGGAAGCAGTGCGGAAATGCAGCAATTGATCATTTGGTCCCTGTCTGCCCAAGGGGCTGAGAGAGCCCCACAAGTGCTGCAAATCCCACACCCATCTGCTCAACAACCTGACCGGGACCCTCCTTCTTCAACAAAACCTGCAGCCCTTTGGAACCTCCCAGAAAGAATGGTTGGGTTCTGCATGTGGACAGCAGAAGAGAGGGAAAAGTGTGGCAATATTGAGCAGGGGCTGCACAGGTGCATCTGGGGAACAGGGGTGTCCCAGCAGGAGCAGGGAGTGCCCAGGCAGGGGAATTGAGGGCAGGGTGGAGTGCATTTCCCAGGGAAGCAGACCCTGAGGGACACACGGGCATTTCCATGGATTCCTGTGCACTGTTCCAAGGATGGACAGAGTTTCTCCCCTTTTTGGGCGCAGGAGCCATGGGAAGTAAATCAAGTTTCAGGGTGGGAAAGAGAACAATGTGAAGAGTTCCTGAATATGGCCCAAGCAAAGCCTTCCCTATGGGCTGGGGTGCTGCCCAGCAGGCAGGGAACAATCCCATGGAGCTGTTGGACACTCAGGGAGATTCCACACTCTGTGTGATCCACCAGCAAACGCTGCTGTGGGATGCACCAATGGTCTCCTGAAGGGAACCAAAAAGTCTCATTTCTTTGTGATTTGTTTGTGTTTTTAGTGTGAGCAACTTGTTGGGAAAGAACAATTAAAAGGATTCTTTCAAACAGATCATTTAAAACATTTTCAGTTTGATTTTTCCTGACTTTATTTCATATTAGGGGAAGAAAAAGTGTAGGAAAATATTTTTTCCTTTATTTCCTGAAAATATAATTTTGTCTCAAGAAATTGAGCATCAGGAAATTCACCCAAAATTGGCCTGGCATTTACCATCATAAGGGCAAGGTTGAATCAGGTGCCCCTTTATGTCTGAGTACCCCAGAGGTCACAGAGCCCCATCTGGGGACAGCGGGAATGCTCAGGGCCCCCCCAGGACAGAGGTGCCCAGGATGTGCCACCTCTGGGACAGGAATCCCCAAGGACGTGGCACCCCCAGAACGAGGAACCCCCTGGGACAAGACCCTGGGACAAGACCCAGGTGTCCCCACAGCAGAGGAGCCCTTTTCCCTCAGGGCAGGACCCCTCTGGATGTGCCCCCCCAGGACAGAACCCACGTCCTTGGCTCAGCATCAACGGCCTCTTCCTTCTGCTGCAGGAAAGAGAAAGTGAAAATCTTTCATCCCCCACAGCCCCCCAACCACTGCCTGCACCCCCCACCCCCCTTGGCCCCTTCCTGGGATCCCCCCACCTGTTCCCTGCTCAGGTGTTCCCTGGGATGGCTGAGCCAGGAAATGGGGGGGCCGGGAAAAAGCCCCGGGGTGTGTGGGGCACAGAGCCAGAGCCTCAAGCCTGGGGTGCCCCCCTGGCCATGAGCACACTGTGGGGGCTGTGCTGGGCTCTGAGTCACCCCAAAATCTGAGGCACCCAGGCAAGGAGCTGTGACCCCTGTGCCCACCCAGCCCCTGCCCATCCCTGGGACCCCCATTGCCCTGGGAACCCAACCATGGCACCCCCATTCCCTTGGTCTCTCCTCCCTGGGACCCCCATCCCAGCACTCCCATTGCCCAGGACCACCATTGCCTTCATCCCATCCCATGGGCTGCTTCTTCCCACACAACCCCTCTTCCCCAGGGTCCCCTTTCTTCCCCTGCACCCCCAACCCTGGGACCCACATCCCATCACCCAAAATCCCTGGGGACCATGTTCCCCCAGGACCCCCATCCCTGAATCCCCCCAGGCATGGAGACCCCAATTCCCCTGCACCCCCATTCTCCTGGACACCCATCCTTGGTTCCCCACAGCCCCTGAGCCCCCCCACTCCTGGGAACACCATCCCCCACTGAGCCCCCAGACTCTCCCAGAATGTCCCCAGCCTGTCCCCTACTGTGTCTCCACCTCTCCCCCACCCTGCCCCCACCAAGGGCCACCTACACGTGGGGACGAGCTGTGACCTTTCTTCCTTCCTCTGCATCCGAAGAGCCGCCACCCAGGGGAGCGGTGGCCACAGCAGCGAGTGACAGCCAGTGCACATGGCTGGGGACACGGGGATGGCCGGGAAGGTGGCACTGCTGCTCCTGTGGGGTGAGTGCCCCGGGCACGGGCCTGACACCCCGGGGATGGGCCCTGGTGAGGCAGAGACAGGTGGGGAGGGGGCACAGGGGGGCTGCGGGGTCCCCTGGGGTCCCTAAGGCCTGAAGAACCAGTGTATGACGTTACTGGGCTTAAGGGGAGAGAGACAAGGTGACAGGGATGCCGGGACAGGGACAAGGTCTATACAAATGAGCCTTAGGGACAGAGACCATGGGACTGTTGGGGGTGACCTGTGCCAGCACAGCCTGGGGTGTCCTTAATGTCCCCATGTCCTGCCTAAGCATGGGGTGGCCACGCTGTCCCCAACCCCAAGACATCTGCTCCACACCAGTGCCCTAACCCTGACCCAGACAGAGTTCGAGGGCAGACCCCACATCCCGTGTTCTGGGTGCTACTGTACCTGCAGGGTCACCCCCACCCAGCCCTGTCCCTTCTCCCTTCCAGCCCAGACCCTCGGCCTCGCTGGTGAGTCCTCAGGGGATGCCATGTCCCTGATCTGCTGTCCCCAGCCCCATGGTGGCTCTGGCAGGCTGGTGTCCCCTGTCACCCACAGGTGCCCAGACCACCCAGCTCCTGGTGGAGCCCCCCTGGAGGCCGGCGGTGCTGTGGGACCGGGTGACACTGACCTGCCAGGGCTCGGGGACTGCCGGTGCCACCACCTGGTACAAGGATGGACAGCGATGGGGGCAGGAGGGACGTGACAATTTCACTGTCACCGAGAATGGCACCTACAATTGTGAAAGACCTGGCACTGGGCGCAGCCCCCCTGTGAAAGTCTCAAATGGTGAGTTGGGGCTTTGGGTGTCCTCAGCCTGGGACGTGTAGGACCCCAAGAGCCCTGGGTGGGTTCCACTCCATGGGTCACCCCCCGGTGTGACCAGAGCTCGTCCCCTGCACACAGGGACATCTCAGAGCATCCCAGTGTGGAGTTGTGGAGATGGGGGCCCCTGGTGCACTGGGCGTGACCTAATAGGTGGTCCTGGTTGCATCAGGTGTGACAGGACTCTCCTGTCCCCCAGACTGGCTGGTGCTGCAGGTGTCAGCACAGGCGCTGCTGGAGGGGGACACGGTGACACTGCGCTGCCGGGGCTGGCAGAACATATCGATCACCTCGGTGTCATTCTACCGTGAGGAGGAGAAACTGGGGGGGCTTCACAACGGGACCGAGCTGTCCCTGTTCCCTCTGCAGCTGCACCACAGCGGCCGCTACCACTGCAGGGGCTGGGGGTGGAAGAAGTCAGAGCTGGTGACAGTGACAGTGCACGGTGAGCACCCCACAGCCTCTCCTCAGGGTCTCAGAGTCACAAATCCTCCTCCCCTCTCCTTCCCAGAGCTCTTCCCAGTGCAGATGCTGGAGGATCCCCCTGAGCTCGAGGGGTCACTCCTCAATCTCAGCTGCCTCAGCACCCCCAGCCCCCTGCAGCCCCCAGCCTGCTGCGGCCCCCAGCCCCCTCCTGCACCTCTTCTACCATGACGGGCACTTGGTGGGGGGCCCGCAGGGGTCCCTTCAGCTCCTGGTGCCCACCGTGGGGGTCTCCCACTCGGGGAATTACAGCTGCCAGGTGTGCTCCCAGGGCAGGGCTGTGCAGAAGAGCAGCGCCCGGCTCCGCGTCACGGTGCACAGTGAGTGCGGGGATGGGCACGGGGAGCCCCCACAGCCTCCTCGGGTTCTCTTCCCTTCCTGGGGACCCCTATCTCTCCCTGACATTTCACATCCCTTCTGGGTTCCATGCTCCGTCCCTTGATTTTCTTTTGTTTCCTGGGTCCGCCAAACCCGACTCTCCCCTGTCATCGTAATCCCTCTCTGGGGTCCCTGCACCCCTCCTTGGGTGTCCTTCTTGCTCCCTGAGGTTCCCTGCTAAGCCCCCTCCTTCCCCTCCCCATGTCTCCACCCCTCCCTTGTTCCCAATCCCACCTGTGTCCCCCCACAGTGGTCCCTCTCTCAGGAGTGTCCCTGTGGGTGCAGCCCCGCGGGGGACAGGTGGCACTGCGGGACCACCTGGTGCTGAGCTGCCCAGTGGCCAACGGGAGAGGTCCCCTGTCCTTCACCTGGCACTGGGGAGGCTCAGGGACACTGCTGGGCACCGGCCCCCACCTGGAGCTGTGCCACACTGGGGACAGTGACAGCAGCCACTACCATTGCTGGGTCAGCGATGGGGCCAGTACAGCTGGGAGCCCCCATTGCACATCACCATCCTGGGGAGCAGGACCATTGGGCTGGGGCTGACCCCACCTCTGGAAACCCCCATCCCACCCATCCCAACCTCACCCAACCCTCATCTTCCCCACACCATCCCTGTCCTGTCCCAGGTCACAGCCCCCACCACTGCAGATCAGGGTCCTGGGTGACTGGAACCCTCGGGCTCCTGGTCCCCCACCCAGGACATCCCACCCATGGCTCCCTCCTCCCACCTGTCACATCCATCCCCCACACCAGGTCACCGTCACAGCCACTGTGTGTCACCCTCACAGGTCAGCGGGACCCTCGTGATTGGGCTGATTCCAGCCACAGCCTGCCCCAGCCTGCCCCATCCCACTCTCACTCCATCCTCAGTGCACCCCTGGCATCCCCTCCTCCCACATCCACTGATGGCCACAACCACGGCCACCTTGGGACCCTCTGTCTGTCCATGTCCCCAGCCACAGCATCCCCCATGTGACCCTCACATCCTACATGGCCACACTCATCCCACCCTCATCCACCCTGTCCCAGTCACCCAATGCCAGCTGCCAGCCCCTCCTGCTGGCCTCAGCCCTGTCTCTGTCCCCACAGTGCCTGTGGCCAATGCCACCATCACCCCCGGTCCCCCGGCACACCAGGTGCACACAGGTGACCCCGTGACCCTGCGCTGCTCGGTGCAGGTGGGCTCAGCCCCTGTCACCTTCACCTGGCTGCACAATGGGCAGGAGGTGGCCCAGGGTCCCATCCTGGAGCTTGGGGACGTCGATGTGGGACATTCGGGCACCTACCAGTGCGTGGCCACCAACCAGCTGGGACAGGACGGGCACCGTGTGTTCCGGGCACTCAGCCCTGAGCTGGCCCTGGAGGTGACACCACGGAAACCTGGGGGAACAGGTGAGGTCACACAAGGTCACCATTGTTGTCTGACACCCCTGGGTTGTTGGTGACCTCAGTTTGCCCCCACTCTCTTTCTGGCAATGATGCAATGGGAACAGGACACAGGAGGGGTCACCTGAGGTCACAATGGTTGCAGGACCCCTGGGGTGACAGGTGACCCCTCTGTGTCCCTCTCTGTCCCCAGCAGTGGCTGCAGGGGTCAGTGGCTCCCTGTTGTTCCTGGTCCTGCTCCTGGGTGTCATTGTGGCCTGGCACTGGTGGCACCGCATTGGTGGGTGACAATGGGGGGGACAGGGTTCCCAGAGAGGGGTGGGAAGCCCCCAGACTGAAGGGGTGATAGGGTGGCACCCACAGCTCCTGACTTGGGTCAGGCTGAGCTCCCTGTGACCTTGGCTGAGTGTCCTGGGGGATTTTGGGAGGTGTGGGAGGGTCACACAGCAATGTTGGGTTTTCTTTTGGGGTCCTGGGGGATTTTTGAGGGTCCCCCTCTCTGCTGGGCTTGGGGTTCTGGCTGCTCAGGGCCCGGTTCAGGGGTTCTGGGCGTCTTTAGAGATGCTCAGGGGTCCTGGAGAAACTGAGGGTCAGGTGGGAGTTCAGGATTCCCATGGGTGGTCAGGGCCCTGGGGACCCCACAGTCACCCCTTCCCTCTCCTTTGCAGCCACCAGGAAGCACCAGGAAAGGTGAGTGGGGGGCTCCAGTCACAACCCCTCTTCTGCTCTCACATTCCAAACCCCCCATGTGCTCCCAAAGCCCCTCTATCCCCACAGGGCACTTCCACAGCCCCTGGCCCCTCCAGAGGAGGAGGAGGAGGTTCTGTACAGCCATGTTGTGATCACTGAGCAGGCAGGGGGTGAGTACAGGGACAGGGAAATACAGGGACACGTCACCCACTGGTGTCACCTCCCAGCCGGGTCCCCCCAACCAGTGTCTCTCACAGGGCCCCACTGTGCCACTCCCGCCAAGGACACCACGGTGACCTATGCAGAGCTGCCAGGACCCCATGGACGACCACAGGACCCCAGTGACATCTACGAGAGTGTGCCCTGACACTGAGGAAACTGGGGGGCACTGGGAGACACTGGGGATCCCCTCCCCCTGGGCTTCTGTGGTTGCCATCTGTAAGAGTCGGGACTTGGTGGTCCCTGGTTTTGCCTCACCACCCTTTGTCAAGGAAGAAGGCAAGGGGCTCAGGCCTAAAGCCACGGTGTGTGTTTGGCAAGCATTGAACTGCAGGTATGGCCACTGGAGCGGAGCTGGCTGCTCCCATGGGAACTTGTATGAGGACAATGGACAGTTTGGACAGCCTGTGCTTACCAGCAGTTAAGGCTAAGGCCTGCTTGTCCCAAACCTGCTTGATCGAACTCTGAACAGTTGCACCTGGTTCCCAGAGCAACGGGCCTGTACACAATGACTCTCAGGTGCACCCTGCTTCTGCCCGCATTGGCCAAGTGCCCCCCGCTTCTGAAAAGACAATAAAAGCTGCCCCTCTGTGACTCACACTTTGAGATCTCCCCACGGTGAGGACGATGGATCCATTGGCACAATGCCATGAGGTCACTGCTCAGCCATGGTAGCTATATACCCCTGACCCCCCTTTCCTCACTCTGTATCCTATGTTTCCTCTCTCATTCCCTCTATCATAAGTGTTGTTGGCATCAATAAAGGTGCATTTGTGTGTGTAATTAAATATTTATCCCCTTTAGTACATTTTGCACTCTAAGATCACATGAACCTATCACGATTCCCTTTCGGATTGTGACAGGAGGCTTTGTTCATAGGAGCAGCCCTTGAACTGGCACTGTTGGGGATTAGGTTTGTTTCTTTTTTTTTCTTTTTTTACCTATAGAAATTTTTCCCAAGACTTGCTTGGCAACTAACTACTGGATGCCTATAGATACTCAGGTGGGACAAAAGGATGGAGCGGTAGCACCTGGCTACACTTTTTTTTGTCTCCAGGAGTTTCTCTTCTTCAGCGGGAAAAGTTAACATGAGGTTTTAGGGGCAGGAAAAAAACGGGGCTGGAGGAAGCTTCACTCTCTTGCTCTCGGCATTGGAGAGAGGACAGTCAGGCTGCTGCTTGCTACGAGAGGAGTTTCACTGGCATCACCAAGTCAGATCCTGAGGAAAGCTACCATGATTCTGCTTGTGTGCCCAGGAATCCTGAGCTCTCCTCCTGCTGCCCTGCTGGAGCTGGCTGGGCCCTGTCCCACTGCCGCTGCTTCCTCAGTGCTGCTTTGGGGCTTTTCTGCCACGCTGTGGCCCTGCACTGCCTTGTCCTGCCAGGACATCCCTGCCCTTCCAGTGACCACTGACGGAGCTCCAGATATATCTGATCCACCAGCCCAGGATCCCTCACCATTCCAGCTTGGTGCTTTTCGAAGTCCCAAGAGATTGCACTGCCCCGGGTTTTGTGAAACAAAGCCTCCCTGGTTCTGTTCACTGTTAATGCTGTAATTGTTGTTGTTTGTTTGCCTTGTTATACATATTAGTAAAGAACTGTTATTCCTATCCCAATATCTCTGCCTGAAAGCTGTTTTAATTTTCTAAATTATAATAATTTGGGGGAGAGGATTTGAATTATCCATTCCAAGAGAGGCCCTGCCCGTCTTTAGCAGATACCTGTCTTTCTAAAACCAAGACAGGACTTTTTCAACTCCCAATCTCACTGGAAAGGACCCTCACCATATACTCAGGTGCCTCAGGGGAGAACCCAGGACCCAGAGCCCCTCTCCCTTCCCAGAGGGCGTCTCCTGGCTGCGTGGGGCAGCTGTTTGCGGGAGCCCGGCTGTCCCTGCCCAGCTCTGCTGTTTTCTGCTGCTGCTTTGGCCTTTTTGCTACACTTTAACCCCACACCCTGTGTCTCACACCAGCCCCAAAGATCCTGTTATGGCTTGGGAGTTTTTGCTACATTTCCTTTGCCATCCTGGGGTGTGCCTTCTGCTGCCGTTCCAGCTGCCACTCCGAGGGTTCCTGCTGCAGCCCATTTTGCCATCCACAGTGGCACCGTTCCCGGCTGCCCCCCAGCCCCATCAGTGAGGGAAGGAAGCTTCTCTCTCTCTCCCGCCGGCTGAGTCTCCATTAACCATGGAGAGAGACAGCCGAGCTGGCGCCACAGCGCCCCCTGCAGCCGCGGGGGAATCATCGCACCCGCCCTGCCCGGCCGGGAGCCACCAGCGCCCCTGCCGGCTGTGCCCGGAACTGCACCGGAGGGGAAGGGCCTGCAGCCCAGAGAGGGCTGGGACTGGGTTTGTGGTTTTGTTGGTTGTTGCTGGCGGTGTTGTTGTTTGTTTCCCTTGTTATATATATTCTAGTAAGGAACTGTTATTCCTGTTCCCATATCTCTGCCTGAAAGCTCCGGAATTTCAAAATTATAATATTTTGGAGGGATGGTGGTCATATTTTCCTTTCCAGAGGAAGTTCCAGCCTTCCCTGTCAGACACCTTTAAAGCAGGATACTGTCTCTTTGGCAGCAGAGTTTGCAGGGCACAGTTTGCCTTGACCTGGATGAGTGACCAGAGTTCCTGGAACTGACTGCAAACTCAGCCCCACCTTGTGCCATGGCCTGATCCTGGCTGCCCTGAAAAAGTGGAAGGCTTAAGAATGCCCAAAGGGCCTTGATGACAAAATCATGTGAGGTACATGGCAGGGGAGTGGTTTGAGACAGGGGATAAGATATTCCAGAGCCTCCTGAAGGCAACTTAGCTATCAAAGCAATGAAGGTCCAGGGCCCTGCCAGGTTTCTCCTGGTGGAGGAAACGTGCTGTGGAAGGGTCTGGCGTTTGTTCCTTTTTGGGGCTTTCCCTGGAAATTGTTGCTTTTGTGACCCTTTGGATTCTGAACCTTGATGCTGCTGCTGTTGGTTTTGTTCTCTCCTTGCTGTTTGCAGGAAATTGTTCTTCTCTCAGCCCTTTGGGATCTTTGCCTTCTGTGCCTCCACTGGCAGAGGGAGGGGCAGCAGCCCCTGGTTTTTAGTGGCAGACCAGATTTGGAGAATCCCATTCCTAAAGCCCAACAAAGCTGAACAAAGAAACGCCATTTCTGCCAGTTTAAACAAAAAGCTGCATTTTGGTGCCAATAACAGGGAAATGAGTCCTGTGTTCCCCTGGCACTGGGAGGAGAGATGAGGAGCCATGGGTGTACTGGGAGTGCTGAGAGGGGGATTGCAGAGCCACTGGGAGTACAGGGGTACTGGGAGACAGAATGGGAAACACCTGGATCTACTGGGAGCAATGGAGAGGCACTGGGAGGGGAAATAGGGAGCCCCTGGGGTACTGGGAGCACTGTGGGGAGGGAATGGGGAAGTCTCTGAGGGTGCTGGGAGCACCTGGATGTGGAATGGGGAGGCACTGGTGGTAGTGGAAGGGGGGTGGGGAAGCCCTTGGAGGTTCCGGGGGCCTGGGGAGCTCTGGGTGCCCTGTGCAGCCTCACATGTGACCCCCACTTGTGCCCACCTACCCGTGAATGTTGGACACGCATGGGGGCATTGGAGGGGACACACACGTGTGGCTGCCCATGGGTGGGGTCCCCCACTGCCCTCCAGCTCTCCCAGAGCCCCCCAGTGCCCACGTGTGCCCCGAGTGTCACAGCACATTCCCGTAGATGTCACTGAGCTCCTGCAGTCGCCCATGGGGTCCCCGCAGCTCCGCGTAGGTCACCTGGGGATCCTGGAGTGTGGTGGCACGGGGGGACACTGCGAGAGACACTGGCTGTGGGATCTGGGTGGGGGTGACACTCGTGGGTGCCGTGTCCCTCTGTGTGTGTCCCAGCCTGTACTCACCCCCCATCTGCTTGGTGCTCACGACGTGGCTGTACAGCACCTCCCCCTCCTCTGGGGGGGCCGGGGGATCCGGGGGGGCCCTGCGGGGATCAAGGGGATGTGTGGGGGGGAATGGGAGGTGTTGGGGGTTGGGGTCAAAGGGGACAGTGTGGTTTGAGCCCCCCACTCACCTTTCCTGGTGCTTCCTGGCAGCTGCAAAGGAAAGAGGGGAGGGGTAACTGTGGGGTCCTCAAGGCCCCCTCAGGAATCCTGAAACCCCACTGGACCCTCAGTTTCTCCCAGGACCCCTGAGCATCCCTGATGCCCCCCAGAACCACTGAACCACCCCAGTGCTGTGGACACCCTGAGCGCCCAGAAGCCCAAACCTGCAAGGGAGAGGGACCATCCAATTTCCCCCAGGATCACTGAAAGAAGCCCCAACATCCCTGCAAGACCCTCCAACACCACCCCAAATCCTTGAGGATCCTGAGCAAAGGTCCTGAGCACTCAGGACTGCCCATGTCAGGGGCTGTGGGTGCTGCCCATCACCCCCACATTCCAGGTGGCCTCCCACCTCCCCAGGGCCCCTGTTTCCCCCATTGTCACCCACCCATGTTGTTCCACCAGTGCCAGCCCACAGCTACACCCAGGAGAAGGACCAGGAACAGGAGGGACACACCAACCCCTGTGGCCACTGCTGGGGACAGAAAAGGCACGTCAGGGTCAGCTGTCACTTCAGGGTGTCCGGCCATCCCATCGACCCTGTGTGACCCCACCTCTGTTCCAGTGTCTCTGTGGTGTCACCTCCAGGGCCAGCTCAGGGCTGAGTGCCCGGAACACGCGGTGCCCGTCCTGTCCCAGCTGGTTGGTGGCCACGCACTGGTAGGTGCCCGAATGTCCCACATCGACGTCCCCAAGCTCCAGGACAGGACCCCGGGCCACCTCCTGCCCATTGTGCAGCCAGGTGAAGGTGACAGGGGCTGAGCCCACCTGCACCGAGCAGCGCAGGGTCACGGGGTCACCTGTGTGCACCTGGTGTGCCGGGGGACTGGGGGTGATGGTGGCATTGGCCACGGGCACTGTGGGGACACAGACAGGGCTGGTACTAGGCGAGGTGGGATGGTGATGGAGTTGGTGGGGTCACCCCCAGCCTAAGGGTCTCACTCACCCAGGACGGTGACATTCAGGGGGACACTCTCGGCCACACTGTCCCCATTGCTGACCCGGCAGTGATAGTGGCCACTGTCATTGTCCCCAGCGTGCTGCAGCTCCAGGTGGGGGCCGGTGCCCAGCGGTGCCCCTGAGCCCCCCCGGTGCCAGGTGAAGGACAGGGGACCTGTCCCTGCAGCCACTGCACAGCTCAGCACCAGGCGGTCCCCCAGTGCCACCTGTCCCTTGGGGGGCTGCGCCCACACAGAAACCCCTGAGAGTTGGACCCCTGTGGGGGGACACAGGTGAGATGGGGGACCCAGGAAGGGTGGAGAACATGGGAGGGGAAGGAGGGGGGATTGGAGGGGAGCACAGAGGACCCCAGTGAGCAGAAGTGAACCCTGGGAGGTGCGTTGGGATCTGGGGACAATTCAGACACCACATGGAAAGGTGGAGAAAGCCAGGCATGGATGGGGGAGCACATGAGAGACTGAGGAGACTCAGGGAAGGATGTGGGGTTTAGAGAAGGGCGGGAGAACCAGGGGAGGGGAGGGAATCCAGAGGGTGGAGTGGGGACCTTGGAAGGGGTGCGGGATGCCAGGGAGGGGTTGGGGGGAAAGAGAGAGGGATGAGGGATCTGGAGAGGGAACCAGGCAGTCATGGGGGAAACCTAGAGGGACTGGGGAAATTTGGAGTGGCCCAGGGAAGGGTAAAGGGAGGGATGAAGGCTTTAGGGGGAGGTGGGAAAAACTTTGGAGCATGTCGGGGTTGCCTGTCCCCATCCCCGCACTCACTGTGCACTGTCACTGTCACCACCTCCGACTCCTTCCACAGTGGCACCGCAGCCCTCACCCAGCCACTGCAGCGGTAGTGGCCGCTGTGGTGCAGCTGCAGAGGGGACAGGGACAGCTCGGTCCCATCATGGGGCCCCCCCAGATCCTTCTCTTCATGGTAGAAGTGCACGCTGGTGAGCGGTTTGTTCTGCCAGCTGCGGCAGCGCAGTGTCACCGTGTCCCCCTCCAGCAGTGCCCATGCTGGCACCTGCAGCACCAGCCGGTCTGGGGGACAGGGGGGTCCTGTCACACCAGGGGCATAGGGGGGGTCCTGATGGGACCAGGAGGCACCAGGGGCCACCCATTGCACAGAGAGGAGTCCCCTTGTACTGAGATGCTCTGGGATGTCCCCGTGTGCAGGGGACGGGCTCTGGTAAAACCAGAGGGTGACCCATGGAGCGGAGGCCACCCAGAGCCCTTGGAGTGTCTGAAGGTGCCAGGTTGGGGACATCCAAACCCCCAACTCACCATTTAACACTCTCAGAGGAGGGCTGCGCCCAGTGCCAGGTCTGGCACACGTGTAGGTGCCAATCTCGGTGACAGTGAAGTGGTCAGGTCCCTCCTGCCCCCACCACTGCCCATCCTTGTACCAGGTGGTGGCACCGGCGGTCCCCGAGCCCTGGCAGGTCAGTGTCACCCGGTCCCACAGCACCGCCGGCCTCCAGGGGGGCTCCACCAGGAGCTGGGTGGTCTGGGCACCTGCGGGTGACAGGGGACACCAGCCTGCCAGGGCCACCATAGGGCTGGGGACAGCGGGGCAGGGACATGGCATCCCCCAAGGACTCACCAGCTAGGCCAAGGGTCTGGGCTGGAAGAGAGAAGGGACAGGTGAGGGTGGCACTGAGGGGACAGCAATATGGGGGCACAGAGTGTGGAAAACTTTCCATTTGAGGACACCAGAGTGGCATGGAACTTTCAGGGACTGGAACACTGTAGCTACCAAAAGCTGAGGAAGGACATAGGGACATCTCTGACACCCTAGAAATGGGGATACCACAACCACCTTGTGCTGGCACAGGTCACCTCCACCAGTGCAATAGTCTCTGTCCCCATGGCCCATGTGCCTAGTACTTGTTCCTTTGTCCCTGTCTCTGCATCTTTGTGTCCCTGTGCCTAAAGATGCACCAGTCCCATGATGTCTCCCCACACCCCTGTCCCCCACGATTGATCGTTCAGACCTTTTCCCCTGTCTCCTGTCCCCAAAACAACCCCACAAAACTTGTCAACTCATGGACTGGCTCTTCTGGCCCTAGGGACAACAGGGGACCCTGCAGCCCCCCCGTGTGCCCCCTCCCCACCGCTCTCTGCCTCACCAGGGCCCATCCCCGGGGTGTCAGGCCCGTGCCCAGGGCACTCACCCCGCAGGAGCAGCAGTGCCACCTTCCCGGCCATCCCCGTGTCCCCAGCCATGTGCACTGGCTGTCACTCGCTGCTGTGGCCACCACTCCCCTGGGTGGCGGCTCTTGGGATGCAGAGGAAGGAAGAAAGGTCACAGCTCGTCCCCACGTGTAGGTGGCCCTTGGTGGGGGCAGGGTGGGGGAGAGGTGGAGACACAGCAGGGGACAGGCTGGGGACATTCTGGGAGAGTCTGGGGGCTCAGTGGGGGATGGTGTTCCCAGGAGTGGGGGGGCTCAGGGGCTGTGGGGAACCAAGGATGGGTGTCCAGGAGAATGGGGGTGCAGGGGAATTGGGGTCTCCATGCCTGCGGGGATTCAGGGATGGGGGTCCTGGGGGAACATGGTCCCCAGGGATTTTGGGTGATGGGATGTGGGTCCCAGGGTTGGTGGTGCAGGGGGAAGAAAGGGGACCCTGGGGAAGAGGGGTTGTGTGGGAAGAAGCAGCCCATGGGATGGGATGAAGGCAATGGTGGTCCTGGGCAATGGGAGTGCTGGGATGGGGGACCCAGGGAGGAGAGACCAAGGGAATGGGGGTGCCATGGTTGGGTTCCAAGGACAGTGGGAGTCCCAGGGCTGGGCAGGGGCTGGGTGGGCAAAGGGGTCACAGCTCCTTGCCTGGGTGCCTCAGATTTTGGGGTGACTCAGAGCCCAGCACAGCCACCACAGTGTGCTCATGGCCAGGGGGGCACCCCAGGCTTGAGGCTCTGGCTCTGTGCCCCACACACCCCGGGGCTTTTTCCCATTTCCTGGCTCAGCCATCCCAGGGAACACCTGAGCAGGGAACAGGTGGGGGGATCCCAGGAAGGGGCCAAGGGGGGTGGGGGGTGCAGGCAGTGGTTGGGGCTCTGTGGGGGATGAAAGATTTTCACTTTCTCTTTCCTGCAGCAGAAGGAAGAGGCCGTTGATGCTGAGCCAAGGACGTGGGTTCTGTCCTGGGGGGGCACATCCAGAGGGGTCCTGCCCTGAGGGAAAAGGGCTCCTCTGCTGTGGGGACACCTGGGTCTTGTCCCAGGGTCTTGTCCCAGGGGGTTCCTCGTTCTGGGGGTGCCACATCCTTGGGGATTCCTGTCCCAAAGGTGGCACATACTGGGCACCTCAGTCCTGGGGGTCCCTGAGCATTCCCGCTGTCCCCAGTGGGGCCCTGTTACATCTGGGATGCCCAAACTAAAGGGGGCACCTGATGCGACCTTGCCCTGATGATGGTAAATGCCAGGCCAAATTTGGGTGTATTTCCTGATTCCCAATTGCTTGAGACAAAATTATACATCCAGGAAGTAAAGGAAAAATCCTCTTTCCACACCAATTTTTTCTCAAAATAGAATAAACTCATCAAAAAACAGACAGACAATGTATAAAATTATCTGGTTGATAGAATCCTTTTAATCATTTCTCCATCAACAAGTCACTCACAATAAAAACACAAACAAATCACATAGAAATGAGACTTTTTGGCTCCCTTGAGGAGCCCATTGTTGCATCCCACAGCAGCGTTTGCTGGTGGATCACACAGAGTGTGGAATCTCCCTGAGGGTCCAACAGCTCCATGGGATTGTTCCCTGCCTGCTGGGCAGCACCCCAGCCCATAGGGAAGGCTTTGCTTGGGCCATATTCAGGAACTCTTCACATTGTTCTCCTTCTCACCCTGAAACTTGATTCACTTCCCATGGCTCCTGCTCCCAAAAGGGGAGAAACTCTGTCCATCCTTGGAACAGTGCACAGGAATCCATGGAAATACCCGTGTGTCCCTCAGGGTCTGCTTCCCTGGGAAATGCACTCCACCCTGCCCTCAATTCCCCTGCCTGGGCACTCCCTGCTCCTGCTGGGACACCCCTGTTCCCCAGATGCACCTGTGCAGCCCCTGCTCAATATTGCCACACTTTTCCCTCTCTTCTGCTGTCCACATGCAGAACCCAAACATTCTTTCTGGGAGGTTCCAAAGGTCTGCAGGTTTTGTTGAAGAAGGAGGGTCCCGGTCAGGTTGTTGAGCAGATGGGTGTGGGATTTGCAGCACTTGTGGGGCTCTCTCAGCCCCTTGGGCAGACAGGGACCAAATGATCAATTGCTGCATTTCCGCACTGCTTCCCTCACAGCTGCCCCTGCAGGGGGCGTTTCCAGCCAGCCCTGCTCTGAAAACCATCCAAGGCCCCCACAGAGCCACTGCTTGGGCTCCCATTGCCTTCTGTGCTTCTTGCAGGGCTGAGCAAACCACAGGCACGCCTTCTTCCCCCCACACAATTCTCACCTTTGCAGCAGCTCCAAAGCTGCCAGAATCAAAGCCCAGGGGGTGGGCGGGTGAGGGGGACCTGGCTCAGGTGCTGGCTGCCAGCTGGGGCTGGCCAGAGCAGGGCTGGCCAATGCCCATCCCTGTGCCCTGGGGCTGGGCCATGGCTGGGCCCCACCCTTGCATGGCCACTGGCTTCAAGGAGGAGCACTTGGGGAGCTCCTTCCTGCCTGCCTGGGGCTCCATTCCCAAGCTGCTCTTGCCGGCTCAGATCCTGCAGGGGACCAGCAAGGATGGAGAAGTCTGGACCCCTCCCGGAGCTGCCATCCCCCAGGACAGGACCCCCTTGGCCAGCATGTGTCCCCCCCAGGACAGGATCCCCCCAGGACAGGACCCCCCTGGATGTGCCCCCCAGGACAGAACCCGCCCCCCCCGTGTGACACTCAGCACAAACGGCCTCTTCCTTCTGCTGCAGGAGAGAGAAAGTGAAAGTGTTGGGGGGGCACAGCTGGGCAACCCCATCCCCCACAGCCTCCCACCCCTCCCTGCAGACCCCTCACCCCTGCTTCCCCCACCCTGGGGTTCCCCCAACCCGTTCTCTGCTGAGGTGCTCCCCAGGGTCATCAAGGCACAAACTGGGGTGTTTTGAAATTGAGACATTAAAGGAAGGAAATGGAAATGAAGAGAGGAAAAAGCCCCTGGTTTGGGGGTTTGGAGGGTTTGGAGGCATACAGACCCAGATCTTATGAGAATTTACTCTGCAGGAGTGACCTCCTGGCCAGGAGCACCTCGAAGGGTTTTGCTGAGCCCTGAGTCACCTTAAATCTGAGGCACAACCCTTTAAGGATCTGTTACTCAGAGTCCCAACCAGCCACTGCCCACCCCTTAGGCTCCTGTTCCCTATGTCCCCCCGCCCTTGCATCCCCCTCCTTTAACAGCCATTCCCCAGAATCTCCATGGCCCAGGACCCCCATTTCCAAGGAACCCTCTTCCATTCAATCCATCTCCTGAAATCTCCCTTCCCGCAGGAATTTTATTCTCCCAGGACTCCCCATTCCCCTTGACACCCATCCCTAGAGCAGGCATCCCATGACTCCAAACCCCTGGAGCCCACATTCCCTGTGACTCCCAGCCCTGAGTTCCCCCAGACATGGGGACACCATTCCCATTGCCCCCCCACCCCAGTGACTCCCCATCCTCAGGACCCCCATTCCTCAGGGACCCCAGCCCTGGGACCCCCCATTCCCCTGGACTCCCATCCCCGGCTCCCCAAACCCCCTGAGCCCCCCACTCCTGAGAACCCCATGTCCCACTGTGTGCCACCCAGCCTTGTCCCCAGCCTGTCCCCAGCTTGTGGTCACCCTGCCCCCATAAAGGGCCCCCTACACATGAGGATGAGACCTGACCTCACTTCCTTCCCTTTTGTCCGAAGAGCCACCACCCAGGGGAGTGGTGGCCACATGTTACGACCCGTTCAAAGTGAACTGAGTTCGTATTTAGTTTCTTGGAGTACAAAGGAGACCAAAAATGCTGTTTAACCAAAATCAGTATACTTTATTCAATATCAATGTACCCACCAAAGCTGATATACTTTATTCAATGTAGCCACCAAAAATTATATGCAATAACAAGAGAAAGAAATGGGAGAGAGAAAGCTATATAGATAAAAGCAAGAGAGAAAAGAGAGATAGGACAGATAGGATATAATTACCACAGAGAGAGACGAAGTCCTCGCAGCAGTCCAATAGGTCCGCCTTCGCAAATCCTCGTAGCGCGCAGCTAATAGATTTGTCTTCGCAGAACCCTCGTGGAGCTGATAGATCTTCGCCTTCACAGAGAGAGACAAAGTCCTCGCAGCAGTCCAATAGGTCCACCTTGGCAAATCCTCGTAGCGCGCCGCTAATAGATTTGTCTTTGCAGAACCCTCGTGGAGCTGATAGATCTTCGTTTTCCGTGGGGAGGTCCTCAAAAGGGGTCTCTTCTGAGGCAGAATATATAGTTCTCCAGAGTGGGGGAGAAATCTCGTGAGTCTAGGCCCAATGCACAAGGAGAGGGGGGAGAAGTCCTGTGATGGAGTCCAGGCCCATGCACAATGTGAGGGAGGGGGAGAACAGGGCAAGCTGTCCTGCTACACCTCAGGCACAGGTGGTACAGAATGCAGGGGCAGTGTAGCGTGCTGCGACTACCATTGTTTCAGCAGGATGTATGTCCGGGAACTCTGTTCCCAAGCAAACACATCTAGCCAGGAATGGCAATTCTGGTAGCAGTTACATCAGCTCTTGAAGTTTCCCTCTCGTTCCCCCCCAAAGACTCCACAACGAAAAACGTGAGACAAAATTGAGGGTCTTCGGGCCGACTCTCACACCACCCCGTGGCTCACGATTGACGTCTGGCAGCAGGATTCATAGTGTTGATATGATGTCTTCAGGACTCTATCATCTCTCATTGGTAATATATCCCAGGAAAAGTAGAAGACAGGACAGTAGGGAAAAAAAAAAAAAAAAAAAAAAAAAAAGAGAAAAATTGCAGAAAAAAGAACAAAAAGGTGGGCACTAATCATTCAATTACAATTAATCTCATAATTATAATAATTATATTAATTCAAAATTTTCACAATTTAAAACAAAATTTTAAACTCCATTAATTAAAACAAATATCATCACAATTATAACAATTGTATTAATTTAAAATTCTCACAATTTAAACTCAATTAATAAAAACAAATAACATATTAAATTAATCAATAATTATATTAATTCGTTAAAATTAAATTAAAAATTCAAACAATTTTAAACTCATTTAAAACAAATAACATGTTAATTAATCAAAACAAATAACATCAAATCAAAATTCAAACAATTTAAAACAAATAATTGAAAAAAAATCTAAATACAAAATCAAAATAGTAAATAAAGTTAAAAATCTTTAATCTCTAAAATCTATTTAAAATCCATAACTATGGCTTACTTACACGGTCTGTCTTGTGTTAACATCTTTGAACATGTGTATAAGAGGAAATACTTAAATTAAATTGTGTGCATTCATGACTAAAGTTAATCATTTTAGCTGTTTCATCACTTTCTAATTCATAAAAAATAAAGTTGCCAACAAAACAAAGCCAATGAAAACTAAAATCAAAAACAAAAAAGAAATAAATTTATTTTACTTTGTGATGAACAGTTACCAAAATTTTCTGTCCATCTTTTTGATCTTTTCTAAAATTTCTATTAAATCCTGATGATGTAACATTGCTTCACCTGAGTAGGGTTCATACCTATAGCAGTAGGCCATAGCTTATGGATCAGTGTATAATTAAATTGTAAAAGGTAATAAAAATAACTAGAGCTAAACAAGAAAAAATCACAACCTATAATTTTGATAAAATTGCAAACACAAAAATTTAAATAATTTTTAGTGTCTAATATTTCATCACAAGCAGTTCTGTAGCAGGTGAAGTCTGCTGTGACTGTCTCCATTGTTCAGGTTCATGCTGGCAAACACCTGAGAACAGCACTTGGCCGACATCCCACCTCAGCCAGGCCAGTCTGTGTTCCTTGGGGTTTCAGAGCCCGCCCGTCCCTTCAGGGTTCCGCTTTCTGTGTCCTTGGAGATGATTGTGAGGCAAAGTGAGGGATCCTTTGGACAGTCTCTTATACCACCCCGTGACTCATAATCATTCCATCTAAGTCTTCGGAACTCATCATTTTAGTAGCATAACAAAAAAAAAAAAAAAAACCCAAAGGAACAAAACAAAACAACAAAAATATAAAACCAAAAAACAAAATCACAAAACAAAAACTAAACTAACCTAAAACAAAAGATTTCACAATATAATTACAAAGAAGTTTCAATTATAATATGATTTAAAAACAAACAAACAAAAACAAAACAACACAATACAATCAAAAAAAAAATCTTTAATGAGTTTTTTGCTATAAGGGCTATGGCGTTTCTGCCCTCCGTGGGTCACTTGATCAGTGATCCCTTGCCTTGCCCGGCTTCTGGCAGCAGTCGGTAGGGCCACTGGACAATTCTGCAGCAGCCCCCACGCGGTGGGCTTTCTGGCTGGCTAGCACTGGATGTAGATTAGTGGCGATGGCGAAGGGAAAGGAAGGCTCTCTTCTGAGGGTTCACAGGAGATGTTTATTCCTCATCGGTGGTGGGTGAGAGAGAGCGAAAGCCCCGCCCAAGCCCCCTTAAGTAGACAGGCACCAGGGGGCGTGTACATAAACTTTCCACCAATAGGGGGATAGAAAGGGAGGAGTTGGGGGGTAGATTGACACACAAAAGGGCCAATCTCTGGAGAGGAGGGGGGGAGGGGATTCCCAGAACCTGTTCCAATCAGAAGCCCGGTCTCCCCGAGATTTCCAGAAGGGGGAGAGGCTTTTCCTGGATGACTGGCAGGCTCCAGGGGGATGGGGACAAACCACTGCGAATGCAGCTATAAACAGAGGGGTTTAGAAAAGACCCTTTTCCCAACATAAATAACATAAACCCGAAACTTGTGAGCACAGCTCACGCACCGCTACATCTCCCCCTTTCTTTTTATATAAAGATGGTAATTTGAACCATAAACAGCCAGTCGGTGGCCACAGCTCGGGGTCTTCTTCAGGGAGGTCTTTTCCTTCTTCAGCTCTCATTTCTGCTTTCGGTGGAGCTGTGACAACCACGACTAGGCTTGCATATGGGGGGGAGACAGTTAGAGACTAACTTTTTAACAAAGTAGCGAATGCAGGTAACAGTGCCCAGAATACACAAAACCATAAACAGAACAATTAACACAGGACGAAGAATAGATCTTGCCCACCCAGGCAGCCCCCAGTCCTCAAAAAGTCCCTCCAGCCAGTCAGATGTTTGAGGACAGCTTGTTCTTGATGTCTCTGACAATTTTGCAGATTGTGGCACAGGTGTCTCTGCCAAATTTGCTGTTTGTGGCATGGATGCTGGCACTGTCCACGCCACGGCCGGAGACTGCAGGCTGGAGATCAGCAGCAGGGATAGAAATCTGGCTGCTGTCAGTGGGGCCATCGCTGAGTGGGTTTGACCTGGACTAAATAGAATTTGAGACAAGCACATAATTAGAGACAGACCAGTGGGGTAGGGGTAGGACAAATTCTTCCCAGCTCGTCCACTTGTGTCTTTTCCGTCTCCAGGACGCCACGGACACCTGTGAAACCTTAACTCCCTTTCCAGAGGCCTTAGGAATATAGGGTCTCACCCACTTTGAAGGGATCCACCTTAAGCCACTTGGGGTGGACACGCAGGCATACCCACGTCCCCAAGTAACCAGGTGGTGAGGGCCCTCTGTTCCGCCGGTCTCTGGGTCCTTTATAAGGACAGGTGGTCGAACCTTGGTGGAAAACTGGTCGCTGCTGCCGAAGTGCCTGACGACTGGTGGGTTCAAAACCTCAAAAGAACAATTTAGAAAATTGATTGTGAACAGTGCTCTGGACAGGCGGATAGCTGGAGACTCTAATTTCAGGACCTGTTGTTGCTGGCCCAGGACCCTTTAATTTCCCGGTGGGTCCTTTCTACCACCGCTTGACCTGTGGGGGAATGGGGGATGCCTGTTTTATGCTCCACCCCCCATTGCTGCAGGAAACTGCTGAACTCCTTGGATCTATATGCAGGCCCGTTGTCAGTTTTCAGGGCTTTTGGGACCCCCATAAAGGAGAAAGCCTGGATGAGATGGGTAATTGCATCCTGGGATCTCTCCCCTGCGTGGGCAGAGGCAAAGACTGCTCCGGAGAAGGTGTCCACTGAGACGTGCACATATTTCCTCCTTCCAAACTGAGGGATATGTGTCACATCTGTCTGCCACACCTCACAGCTGCCTAACCCTCTGGGGTTGGCACCAGCGCTCAGGGTGGGGAGCGCATGCTGCTGACAATTTGGACAAGTGGCCACGATTGCCTTGGCCTGTTCCCGGGTAAGGTGGAACCGGCGAACTAAACCTGGGGCATTCTGATGGAAAAGCTGGTGACTGATCTTTGCCTGCTCAAACACATTTGGGAGCGGGGCCATCTCTGCAGGGGCAGCAAGTGCATCGGCTCTCCTGTTCCCCTCAGCTATGAACCCAGGCATGTCCGTGTGTGACCTCGTATGCATCACAAAAAAGGGTTGCTCTCGGTGGGAGACAAGCTTAACTAGCTTTGAGAGCAACTTGAACAGGGCAAGGTTGGTCACTTCCTGGAGAACAGCATTTTCAGCTCTGGATACTACACCTGCTACATATGCAGAATCGGTCACCAAATTGAATGGTTCAGAGAACCTCTCGAAAGCCCTGACAACTGCGGCCAACTCAGCAATCTGAGGTGATCCTTCTACCTCAGCGACATCTGACTCCCACCGCTGAGTCTGAGGGTCTTTCCAAGTCACAACTGACTTGTGAGACTTTCCGGACGCGTCTGTAAAAACTGTCAGGGCCTTTAAAGGCCTTTTGCTCTGAACACTTTCTAATTTTAGCACGAATTTTGCTTCCGAATTAAAAATTCTGTGGGCAGGCCGATGAATAGAAATTTGTCCTGTGTAGGAATCCAGAGCCATTTGCAAAATTTTATTCTCCTGGATGTATTTTTCCAACCTTTGCTTTGTAATTGGGCCCGTTTCAGTCCGAATTGGAATGTGAATGCATTTGAAATCACAGCCAGCCAGGTCCCTAATACGGGTTCTGGCCTTCTGGATTAGATCAGCTGCCAGCTCCTGTGGCGTGGTCATTCTTTTGGACCTTTGGTGGCTAAGAAAGACCCACTCTATAATGAGAAGAGGATCTCTCCCGCCTCTGTCCTCACGAGGTATTTTGCTTACCTCCTTGTCCCACTGAAAAATGACTCCGTGGAGGTGTGGCAGATCTCCTAACACAATAAAACTGAAAGGCAGTTCAGGTGCACACCTGTTTGCCTGTCTGGTGGACAGTTTTACCTGGACCTTCTCCAGTGCCTTCTGTGCCTCTGGGGTGAGCTCCCGTGGAGAACTCATCTCCTCTCCCCCTTTCAATAAATTGAAAAGAGGGTCTAGGTCCTTGGTGGTCAGACCTAGCCAGGGCCGCACCCAGGACAACGCCCCACACAGCTGATGGACGTCAGCAAGAGTCCTGATTTTAGTTTTTATTTCCAATTTTTGCGGAACAATGGTCCGCTTACTGATCTCCAGGCCTAAATATTTCCAAGGCGGCACCCGTTGAATCTTCTGCTCCTGCAGCTCGAACCCTGCAGCAACCAATGAAGAGATTGTCAGGTCAAGCGCATGGGACAGTACATCCTCGTTCGGGGCACAGACAAGCACATCATCCATATAATGATAGATGATTGCCTTGTCTGCGGCTGCACGTACAGGGGACAGCAAGGAAGAAACGTACCACTGGCAAATCACGGGCGAGTTTTTCATGCCCTGCGGCAAAACCTTCCAGTGATACCTTTTCCCCGGGGCCTCTCGGTTAAAGGTGGGAACCGTGAATGCGAAGCGCGGGGCATCGTCAGGATGAAGGGGAATTTGAAAGAAACAATCTTTAATATCTATAACTGCCAATTGCCAATCTCGAGGGAGCATTGTCGGGGAAGGCATCCCTGGTTGGAGAGACCCCATATCCTCAATGACATTGTTAATTTGTCTGAGGTCGTGAAGGAGCCGCCACTTGGTCTTGTCAGCCTTTTGGATGACAAAGACAGGGGAGTTCCACGGGGAGGTGGTCTCCTCGATGTTACCTTTGGCTAGTTGCTCTTCCACGAGCTCATTCAGCGCCTTTAATTTTTGTTTTGAAAGCGGCCACTGCTCTACCCAGACTGGAACATCTGTCTTCCAATTCAGTTTTTGGGTAGGGCGCCTCTCAGTGGCCACCGCACAAAAATCCTGTGGGGGGTCTGGAATATCAATCGTGACTCCCCATTGTGCCATGAGGTCTCGCCCAAGCAATGGTTCCTTATAATCTAAAACAAATGGGCGGATATTTGCCAATTGCCCATTTGGCCCCATAATTTGCACAACACTCTTTGACTGTTTTGCCAATTGAATGCCCCCAACACCTTGAACGTGTCCATCCACGCTTTGCAGAGCCCATTGTGAAGGCCACTCCCGGGACGGGATCACGGTTACATCTGCACCCGTGTCCAGGAGGCCTTTGATGTCCACGATCTCCTCCCCCATCTGCATCTGGCATTCCAACTGCGGTTTCGCGGTAGAAATTGCCTGTACCCTCCCCACCGATGGACTTCCTTCCGTGCGGAAATCAGGGATGGGAATTACCTGGGCGATTATCTGCCCCTTCGGGAGAAAAGCAGGAGGGGAAGTACAATGCAGCCAAACCATGAAGCGCTCGGGATCAGAGTCAACGATCCCTGGGGCGACTTCGAGGTCGAACGGGGTGTACTTACAGTCTCCGAGTACCATGTACTTGCATCCTATCCGATGCCAAGTGCCCTGTTCACTGGGGTTTACCGAAACTAAATGCCAGTCGCTGTCCTTCAACAGCAGCGAGTCAGTTAGTTTTAACCTAAACGGCTCATACCGCGAGTCGGTGGTTAAAACCGAATCGGAGAGGTCGATCTCCCTAGGTGTCAAGTCCGGTGAATCAGAGTCCAGGAGGACTCTGGTGTCAGTCCTGGTAGACAGAAAAGAAAGGTCAGCTTTGTTTCCTTTTCCTCCCCTCCCCCTCCTGGTCCGGGCCACCCGTTTTGCATCTTCACGCAGGGTGGTCCCGCGCTCACCCCCTAGTTTTTTGGAGCCGCTTGAAGGCTCCCCTGCAACCCCCCACCTGCACCTGCGCCCCCACCCCCACCCCCTTGAGTGGCCACGAATTGCTGGAAGGCAGCCCGCATCGGGCAAGAGTGCTGCCAGTGGCCGCTTTGCCCACAGAGACTACAGCAATCTTTGCCCACCCGAAAATGATGTTTCTTTGCCGGCTGCTTCCTGGAGAAACCCTGTGAGTCCAATGCTGCAGCTCTCGGATTGGCTCGCTGCAGCTGCCCTGATGACTGCTCCGTTGTAGCAGACATGAAGGGAACCTTTGCCTCACAGACACGGAGAAAGTCCTGCACCGTCGGCGGAGGGTCCAGGGGCAAGCTGAGGATGGCAGCCCTGCACTGGTCATTGGCATTTTTCTGAACCATCACTTCCAACACACTTGCCCTTGCGTCTTCTTTCCACACCTGCGTCTCAACAGCCCTCGTCATCTTCTCCACGAAGGCGACGAACGACTCTGCAGGTCCCTGCCGGATGTCGGCGTAGCTCGGCAAAGGCACTTCTCCCTGCAGCCCTATAAATGCTTTTTCGGCCGCCCGCTTTATTTTCTCCAGCACCGGCGCCGGAATTTTTCCAGCCTGGTCTGAAGCCTTAGCCCATCTGCCCTCCCCACACAAATGATCAAGGGTGATCGGGTCCCCGTCCTCATCTGTAGCAGTTACAGGATCTAGTAATAAACAGGACAATTCAGTTCGCAGCAAATTTTTCCATGCCGCCTCCCGCAGCTGAAACTCTGTGGAGGACATGAGGCAGGAAAAAAGCTGCCGCAGGTCGAATGGGACCGCGACCGTGCCAGCGAGGTTTGCCTTTAACAAACCCCGGAAATACGGGCTTTCCCTCCCGTAATCTCGGTGGGCTTTGCACAGATCCTTAATGACACCTTGCGAAAAGGGTTGCCAGGTCGCCTGCGTGGTGTTCCCACTCCTTGACCTGTTATATGTAACAGGCGCAAGTGAAGGGATTTCACCGCGGCGCGGGCTTTGGGTTCCCGGCCCCCCCCCTTCCGGTTTCCCCACCGTGGGAACCGGATGCTGGACCGTGAGAACCGGAAGACCAACGTGGCTCCGGCGCGGGCATGGGCGTGGCTCCGAGTGCTGACATCACTCGGGGGGTTGGGACTAGGGCGGAGCTTTGGTAGGGAGGAGTTTGGGAAGGGGTAGAAGGAGGAGGGAACAAGGAATCCTGGGAAGAAGAAGGCGCGAAATTTACATGCGACTGCACCATGCGGTCGCCGCCATCTTCCGCTTGGGGAGAGGGGGAGAAAGGGGAAGCGCCGTTCCGTGACGCACCATCCTTTTCGGCGAAACCGAAACGGACTCGGGGTTTTGGCACTGGGTAAGAGCGGGGAAGGGTAGAAACTCGGAAAGCCGAGCCAGGGCTAAGCCGAGCCTCCTGAGCAGTTTGGCTAGGACTGTTCAGGCGGGGGGATTCGGATGCCTGCGGGGAGCCAGGGCCGACAGGAGAGGTTTTTCCTGCCGATGCCCGCAAGTTATCCGTTTCGGGGAAAGAGGGAGCGGTAGAAAGGGAAGGAGAAACGGGGGAAAACTGCTTTCCCTGCTCTTCCTGTACTTTCCGTTTTTCCAAAAGGGCAGATCGAATCTGCATAATCCAATAAATTAATTTTGCCGCGTGTTTGTCCCCTGCTTTGCCTAATTGAAAAAATTTCGAATAGGCTGCATCCCAAAACTGAATGCACACCGCTTGTGCCGGGGGCATTTTTGGAAAATACAGAAAGAGCAGTTTTACGAACTTTTTTAGCTCCTTTTTCGAGATCTTAAACTCGGAGCCTTTCAGCACAAGAACCAATGTTTTACAAACTTCCTTTTCTTCGGTTGAGAGTTTAGCACCCATGCTTCTCAACCGTCACGCGCGCACCTCAAAAACTAAAATAGCAAACAAAAAACAAAAACCCGCGGCTTAAAACCCGAGACCGGGGACCACTTCCCCGCGCCCTCGGAGCGCGGCTAATTCAAACAAAAACCGACAACGGGAAAACGAAACCGTGCCCCACGCAACGGAACCCGCGTCTGAAACAAAACGAGAAAAAAATGAAAGAAAAAAATGCCGCACTCAAGACAACCTGGACCTGGGAGGGCATAAGGCTTCTCCACAGGCGAAACGCGTTTCTTGGCTCTGAAAGAGCCCCCCAAAATTGTCCTAAGGGGAGAGAAAATCCAGTTCCCCTAGGAACCCCAAAATAAAAGGTGAATGTACTCACCCGTCAGGTGCTGGCGAACGAAAAACGAGGTGCTGGCGGTCCTTCGCCTGAAGAAGACTTTCCGGAGTGCAGGAAAGCTGCCTTCTCCTCTTACCAGAAAGCGTACTCCATGGAGCTGCTTTTCTGGTAAGCACGTGGCTGTCTGGAAATCCTGCGGCACTGCGTGGAGGCTTCCAACGCAGGCGAGAATTAAGTCCACGGGGTCTGGCGGTGTTCTCAGACTTTTTTCCCGTGCAGAGAGCTCACGCACCACTGAGTGCTTTGCCTCGTGCTGCAGTAGCTCGTGTCCACGTGGTCTGTCCCACGTTGTGGCGCCACGTATGGCGTTTCTGCCCTCCGTGGGTCACTTGATCAGTGATCCCTTGCCTTGCCCGGCTTCTGGCAGCAGTCGGTAGGGCCACTGGACAATTCTGCAGCAGCCCCCACGCGGTGGGCTTTCTGGCTGGCTAGCACTGGATGTAGATTAGTGGCGATGGCGAAGGGAAAGGAAGGCTCTCTTCTGAGGGTTCACAGGAGATGTTTATTCCTCATCGGTGGTGGGTGAGAGAGAGCGAAAGCCCCGCCCAAGCCCCCTTAAGTAGACAGGCACCAGGGGGCGTGTACATAAACTTTCCACCAATAGGGGGATAGAAAGGGAGGAGTTGGGGGGTAGATTGACACACAAAAGGGCCAATCTCTGGAGAGGAGGGGGGGAGGGGATTCCCAGAACCTGTTCCAATCAGAAGCCCGGTCTCCCCGAGATTTCCAGAAGGGGGAGAGGCTTTTCCTGGATGACTGGCAGGCTCCAGGGGGAGGGGACAAACCACTGCGAATGCAGCTATAAACAGAGGGGTTTAGAAAAGACCCTTTTCCCAACATAAATAACATAAACCCGAAACTTGTGAGCACAGCTCACGCACCGCTACAAGGGCTAGTTCACTCCATTGCTTGTGTGGTTTGTCTTGTACTAATAATTTTAGGGGTATTATCAACAAATGGGTTATCAACTAAACTATGTGCAGTCATTATAGACATCAATTATGTTAACTGTTTCCTTATTTTCTAAAATAGTTGACAACACAAACTTAATCAAAACTAAAATTAAAAACAAAACAATAAGAATGTCACAATTTGTTCAAAATACTTGTACCAGTAAGTAAAACACAAAAAAAAAATTAAAAATTTTTAATATTCACTGCTGCATTTTCTACAAACACTATATCACAAAAAGTTTTCAAACAATACAAAATTCTAAATTAACAATTTACTATTTTCACTAATTTGACAGGCCTATTCCCTATGCTCAAAAAGATAGGGAATAGCTCTATCATAATTCAGTCTTGAATGCAATAATAATAATAATAATAAATTAAATATTAAATAATAAAACATTGCATATGATTAACATAAAAGCCGAAGTTATATTTTTGTAATGGGGTAATAGTTAAAATTCACTAAGTTCAATTAAAGTTAAAATTTTCCTTTAAAAATCATTGGCACTGTCCCAAATTATTGTCAAAATTTTAATAAAAATTAAAACACAGTTAACTGTATCCATAATTAAGCCTGGATGCAGTTAAAAGCAAATAAAATATAACACTAAGTATATCAATTATCAATTTGTTGTCATTCACATTTTACTCCTTTCAATTTTGATAATATGTTTAATAACAGCCACTGATAAATTCTCAAGCTAATCAAAACAACTGCAGTGGTTGTTGTAATTTGGTAAAATCTCTAATTTTAATAGCAAATTTATTCATTAATATTTCTGTTTCAATACTATTTAAAAAATCCAATCATGTTACCACAAAAGTATCACTAGTTTTATCATGATTTACGGGGTCTTCATGTCCCACGGTAGTCTCCTGTAAAAATTAAGCACAACAAAATCTGCCAAAAAGAGGCAGAAGATTAACAGAATCACAGAATTCCAATGCTCTTTCCCTGGACTATCAAAAGCTACACATGCACATTTATTCCAAGGAGGTTTTAACACCAGTGGTCTAGGATAATGTGATGGGTTCTTAAAATCATTTGGTCTCTGTAGTGAGGGAATTGACTGAACATCCTGATTTCTCTCCTGTGGTTTGGCTTGAGGGTTTACTGACCACTCAGGGGAAAATGAAAGATCTACCTTGGCAACTGAGGCAGGTTTATCAATCTGAGCATGCCACTTTCTTACTGAGGCTCTGTGAGCCACCTCGTCAGGCGGGAGAGTCCTGGCAGTGACAGCCTTAATAACTCCAAAAGGGCTTCTCTGGAAAATCGGTTGCTGACTTGCGATCTTCTCAATTACTACCAGAGCTAGACAAATGACAAAAAGCCCCTTTTCCCAGGTAGTGTACCTCTTTTCAGCATCTTTAAAACCATGAAAATAAAAACCAACAGGTCTGGTAGAATCCACAGGAATCAGTTGCAACATGTAAAATGACAATTCCAAAACAACAAAACAACACTGTACTTGAAAACGGTCTATAAAGAAAATCAAACCTAAAACATGAGGAGCAGTTACTTCAAAAATTATCAATTTCAATGCTTTTTCATGAGAATCATTCCATTCCCACTTAACTTTGTTTCTCAGCAGGTTATAAAGTGGTTTGGCAACAGTAGAAAAATCTGGGACATGTTTTTCCCAAAACATCAACAATCCTAAAACAAGTTGTAGGTCTTTCTTGTATTCAGGCATTTTAATTTGATCTGAGGAGTTTAAGGTACTTCCTTTCCACCGAATTCCCAAAAGTTTCACTTCATCAAGATTTTCTAAGTGAGAAATTATTTTTAAACAATTAAGTTCGGCTCTCTGCCCAGATTCTATGAGAGGAGAGGTGCACTGGACAGAACCAGTTGGACCAGTTTGGTCTCTCCCTTCTAAGGGAATTGTGTTTTTTAAATTTATTTCAGGCTGCGTGGGTATGCTGGTGGCTTTGTGAACACTTTCCAAAAATTGGTCAGGTGTATTAACTATATTTTCACTGGCGCAGAAAGCTGTGGACAGTGTCACAGAACCTGTGTCACATTTATGCGACTCAAAATCATCATTATTAACACAATTATGTTCTGTTTCAATGGAGGATGTCAAACAAGAGCAACAGTTTTCTCCACAGTTTTTTACCAATCCCAACTCTGCTTCTCCCTCTTTTTTGGAGTCAGCAGCGTTTGAATTATTAGAACATTCATTTATCAAGGCAGCCCGTAAGAAATTATTTTCTTCCTGCAACAAATGGTTTTTGGTTTTCTCTTTATGTAATTGTTCTTGCAACACTTCAACCAGGTTTTGAAGAGAGTCAATAATTGTTCTCTCTTGCTCACATCGTTTAAAGCGGTTTTCTATAGCAGCTGTAAGGCATGCGCCTAGAACAGAGCAAATTTTTGCTTTATCATGGCGAAATCTAAACTTTGTTTCATGTTGTATTTTATCAATCACACTTTCTAAATTAAACCAATTAACTTTTGCCCATTCTTCTCCCCCAGGAGAGGGTTGGGCATTGTGTTTTGCCAACAAGTTATAAAATGCAGTTTTATCGTTTTTAGTCATTTTTACGGAGGGACAAAACAAACCACCCCAGGGAGGTCAAGCTTAGTTACATGGACATGCACAGCCCTTGCTGTGTTACCCTCCGCTTCCCTGGGTGGGTGAAGAGACCAAATCTGCTTGGAAGGTATGCTTAGTTACTTATTTTGTCTCTTCGTGACAACCAAGCAGTCTACACAACACAATTTAACATACACACACACAAACACACACACACACACAAAAAAAACAATTTCTCCTTTGCACTAAGAAACCTTTTGGTAAATCTCTGAAGACAGAAAAAACAGAACTTCAGTAGGGTTGCTTTTTGCAGACCCCTCTGTCTGATCAGAGATCCTGTCCGTGACGCCAATTAATTTTACGACCCGTTCAAAGTGAACTAAGTTCGTATTTAGTTTCTTAGAGTACAAAGGAGGCCAAAAATGCTGTTTAACCAAAATCAGTATACTTTATTCAATATCAATGTACCCACTAAAGCTGATATACTTTATTCAATGTACCCACCAAAAATGATATGCAATAACAAGAGAAAGAAATGGGAGAGAGAAAGCTATATAGGTGAAAACAAGAGAGAAAAGAGAGATAGGACAGATAGGATATAATTACCACAGAGAGAGACAAAGTCCTCGCAGCAGTCCAATAGGTCCACCTTCACAAATCCTCGTAGCGCGCCGCTAATAGATTTGTCTTCGCAGAACCCTCGTGGAGCTGATAGATCTTCGCCTTCACAGAGAGAGACAAAGTCCTCGCAGCAGTCCAATAGGTCCACCTTGGCAAATCCTCGTAGCGCGCCGCTAATAGATTTGTCTTTGCAGAACCCTCGTGGAGCTGATAGATCTTCGTCTTCTGTGGGGAGGTCCTCAAAAGGGGTCTCTTCTGAGGCAGAATATATAGTTCTCCAGAGTGGGGGGAGAAATCTCGTGAGTCTAGGCCCAATGCACAAGGAGAGGGGGAGAAAGTCCTGTGATGGAGTCAGGCCCATGCACAATGCGAAGGAGGGGGAGAAACAGGGCAAGCTGTCCTGCTACACCTCAGGCACAGGTGGTAAGAATGCAGGGGCAGCGTAGCGTGCTGCAACTACATTGTTTCAGCAGGATGTATGTCCGGGAA
>CAJVGK010000036.1:0-26060 GCA_910950805.1 Acrocephalus scirpaceus scirpaceus
ATATAATATAATATAATATAATATAATATAAATAGAAATGTATTACACAAAATATAAATATAAATATAAATATAAATAGAAATAGAAATAGAAATAGAAATAGAAATAGAAATATACATATCTTATACAAAATATAATATAATATAATATAATAGAAATAGAAATGTATTATACAAAATATAATATATAAGATACATATAAATATAAATATAAATATAAATATAAATATAAATATAAATATAAATATAAATAGAAATATAAATAGAAATAGAAATATAAATAGAAATAGAAATAGAAATAGAAATAGAAATAGAAATAGAAATATATTATTCAAAATATAAAATATAAGATACATATAAATATAAATATAAATATAAATATAAATATAAATATAAATATAAATATAAATATAAATATAAATATAAATATAATATACAAAACACAATATATAAGATACATATATTTTTATATATTATATCTTATCTATCTATAAAACAGATAAGATATAATATATAAAAATAATAAATAAGAAACAAAAAGATTTTAAACAAAGCCTCCTATTGTTCTCGTGGTGAACTTGAGCCAATCTTTATTTCAAAACTATTTTTATTTCAAAACTATTTTTATTTCGTGTCCTGGCAGTGGGCAGCCTTGGCGCTGCCCTGGGCAATTCCAGCTGCCGGGAAGCGCCACCTCCCTGGGGCGTGCCCGGATTTGTCCCCAAGATTGTCCCTGGATTCAGGGGAATGTCCTCATGGACGGGTGTGTCACCGTGGGACACAAAATGATGATGTGAAGACCGGAATTTTTCAGCAAGGAGCAGGAGAAATCCAAGGAAGGGCGATTTATTTTGAAAATATCATTTATCATTTTATAAAAATGACGGATTGGAGGGTGGAATCCTCACCTCTCAACCACCTTGGTCAAGTAATCAATCAGGATTCTCTTCTTACTACAGAATATCTAAAAAATGTCCATCAAAGACTGGAGGAACGTTCTGGAAACGCCCCTGTGTCACCACTGAGCCCCAAGGCCAAGATTTGTCCCCAAGATTGTCCCTGGATTCAGGGGAATGTCCTCATGGACGGGTGTGTCACCATGGGACACGAAATGGTGACACAAAGACCGGAATTTTTCAGCAAGGAGCAGGAGAAATCCAAGGAAGGGCGATTTATTTTGAAAATATCATTTATAATTTTATAAAAATGACGGATTGGAGGGTGGAATCCTCACCTCTCAACCTCCTTGGTCTAACAATCAATCAGGATTCTCTTCTTACTACAGAATATCTAAAGAATGTCCATCAAAGACTGGAGGAACGTTCTGGAAACGCCCCTGTGCCACCACTGACCCCCAAGGCCAAGATTTGTCCCCAAGATTGTCCCTGGATTCAGGGGGAATGTCCTCATGGACGGGTGTGTCACCATGGGACACGAAATGACGATGTGGAGACCGGAATTTTTCAGCAAGGAGCAGGAGAAATCCAAGGAAGGGCGATTTATTTTGAAAATATCATTTATAATTTTATAAAAATGACGGATTGGAGGGTGGAATCCTCACCTCTCAACTGCCTTGGTCAAATAATCAATCAAGATTCTCTTCTTACTACAAAATATCTAAAAAACGTCCATCGAACACTTGGGGAACGTTCTGGAAATTCCTCTGTGTCACCACTGACCCCCAAGGCCAAGATTTGTCCCCAGGATTGTCCCTGGATTCAGGGGAATGTCCTCATGGACGGGTGTGTCACCATGGGACACGAAATGGTGACACGGAGACCGGAATTTTTCAGCAAGGAGCAGGAGAAATCCAAGGAAGGGCGATTTATTTTGAAAATATCATTTATAATTTTATAAAAATGACGGATTGGAGGGTGGGATCCTCACCTCTCAACCTCCTTGGTCTAACAATCAATCAGGATTCTCTTCTTACTACAGAATATCTAAAGAATGTCCATCAAAGACTGGAGGAACGTTCTGGAAATTCCTCTGTGTCACCACTGACCCCCAAGGCCAAGATTTGTCCCCAAGATTGTCCCTGGATTCAGGGGAATGTCCTCATGGATGGGTGTGTCACCATGGGACACGAAATGGTGACACGGAGACCGGAATTTTTCAGCAAGGAGCAGGAGAAATCCAAGGAAGGGCGATTTATTTTGAAAATATCATTTATAATTTTATAAAAATGACGGATTGGAGGGTGGGATCCTCACCTCTCAACCTCCTTGGTCAAATAATCAATCAGGATTCTCTTCTTACTACAAAATATGTAAACGATGTCCATCAAACATTGAGGGAATGTTCTGGAAACGCCCCTGTGCCACCCCTGACCCCCGAGGCCAAGATTTGTCCCCAGGATTGTCCCTGGATTCAGGGGGAATGTCCTCATGGACGGGTGTGTCACCATGGGACATGAAATGGTGACACGGAGACCGGAATTTTTCAGCAAGGAGCAGGAGAAATCCAAGGAAGGGCGATTTATTTTGAAAATATCATTTATAATTTTATAAAAATGACGGATTGGAGGGTGGGATCCTCACCTCTCAACTGCCTTGGTCAAATAATCAATCAAGATTCTCTTCTTACTACAAAATATCTAAAAAATGTCCATCAAAGACTGGAGGAACGTTCTGGAAACGCCCCTGTGCCACCACTGACCCCCGAGGCTGCGCCCTTGCAGACAGGATTTGAGAGAATTTTTAGCTCTTGCTAAATTTTTTAGCTCGATTCCTTTCCCAAGGGAAACTTTTTTAGCAGTTTCTCTTCTTAAAACAGCTTTTTGTAAATAACTGCTCTTCTTAAAATGTTTTAAGTGAACGTTATTTTTTATTAAATGATATATTAAATTTGTTAAATTGTTATGAATAATTATTTATTATAAATACTAAAAAAAAATTATATGTGATTATTTTATATTATATATTATGTATTATATATTATGTATTATATATTATGTATTATATATTATATATTATATATTATATATTATATATTATATATTATATATTATATATTATATATTATATATTATATATTATATATTATATATTATATATTATATATTATATATTATATATTATATATTATATATTATATATTATATATTATATATTATATATTATATATTATATATTATATATTATATATTATGTATTATATTTTATATTTTATATTTTATATTTTACATTTTATATTTTATAGATTATAGATTATATTTTATTATTTATTATATTTTATGTATTATATTTTTATATTATATTTTATTTATTATTTATTATCTTTTATCTTTTATCTTTTATCTTTTATCTTTTATCTTTTATCTTTTATATTTTATATTTATTTTATATTATTTTAGTAAACATAATTTTTTTTTTCCTCATAACAGGCCTCTCTGCAGGTGTTATTTACCACATCTGTACTTTAACAATAAATTTGAGAGGCATCAAACACTATATACCAATATATATTTTCATTTAGAGCAGCATGTATTAAATCCAGGCCGGGATTAAACACTGATTGAACAGAAAAATCTAAAAACCTTTTTTTTAGCTTATTTTTTTTAAAAAGCTTTTTTATAGAGCTCAGTGAATTATAAATAAAACCTTCAATTTTCTCTTCTGAGAGCGTACAATCAACTCATTTCATGTCCTGCCACCACACCCGCTCACAAATTTCTGGCGTTTCCTTGTTTTGCCTGACGAGCTCGGGGCTTCCCCTCCCTCGATAACAGTTCCTGGAGGTGGGTGAGGAACCCGAAATCCTCACCTGGGCGTGCTGCTCCACCTTGCACAACTCCCGGCGTTGGTGCCCCGGGGGAACCGGCGCCCGTCACAGCCGGGAGCTCCGGGAGGGAATAAAAGCGGCCGTGCCCGTCTCAACATCACCCCATTCTCCAACGACTCCTCGCAGGTGAGCAGCGCCTTCCCAGAGTCCTGGAATTTTGGGGTTCCGTTCCACCTCGCGGTGTTTGTCCCTTCCCAGCAGGATGAAAACCGACCTGGAGCTGGCGCTGGAATGCGCCGTCAATGTCTACCACCGGTACGCGGCGCGGCACCCCCTGGATGATTACCTGAGCAGGAAGGAGTTCGCCAAGCTGCTCAAGGAGACGGCGCAGCCGTTCCTCCGGAACACGGCGCCGGTGAGAGCCCGGAGCCGCGGGGTAGGGTGGGTGGGATGGGGTGGGATCAATGGGATGGGATTGGATGGGATCAATGGGATGGGTGGGATGGGATGGATGGGATTGGATGGGATGGGATTGGATGGGATGGGATTAATGGGATGGTTGGGATGGGATAGGATCAATGGGATGGGATGGATGAATGGGATTGGATGGGATGGAATGGGATCAATGGGATGGGATCAATGGGATTTGATGGGATCAATGGGATGGGATGGGATGGATGGGATGGGATGGGATCAATGGGATGGATGGGATGGGATCAATGGGATGGGTGGGATAGGATTGGATGGGATGGGATGGGATGGGATGGATGGGATGGGATTGGATGAGATCAATGGGATGGGATGGAATGGGATCAATGGGATGGGATGGAATGGGATCAATGGGATGGGGTCAATGGGATGGATGGGATGGGATCAGTGGGGTGGGAACAATGGAATTGGATCAATGGGATGGGATCAATGGGATGGGATGGGACGGGGTCAATGGGATGGATGGGATGGGTGGGATGGCATGAGTTCAATGGAATGGGATCAATGGGATGGGTGGGAAGGGGCCTGGAAGATCCTCTCATCCCAGCCATATTGGGCAGGGACATTTCCCACCAGACTGGGCTGCTCAGAGCTCATCCCCGGACACTTCCCAGGATGGAGGAGCCCAATGCGGGCTCCTCAGGGATTGGGGTGGCCATGAGCTTCCCAAAAAGAAAGAAGGGATTTTTTTTGGGGTTCAGCCCTTGCTGGGTGATCCTCATGAGTTCTGCTCCCCGTTGGTGCCCCCACAGCCCAACACCAACACCGACAGCTACATCGAGCAGCTCTTCGCCAAAGCCGACGCCAACCACGACGGCCGCCTCAAGTTCACCGAGTTCCTGACCACGCTGAGCCTCGTGGCCATCGATGCCCACAACAGGTCCCACGAGGACCCTGGTGACCACGGCCACGGCCATGACCACGGCCACGACCACGGCCACGACCACGGCCACGACCACGGCCACCGTCACTGAAACGGTGACGCTCCCACAGCGGCCACAGGACCTCCAGCCCTCCCCGTCACCACCCCTTTGTCACCTCCTCCTCCTCCTCTGTGGCACTGAAATAAAATCTGTCCCCTTGAGCACCAAACCCATCCGTGTTCCGTGTCCTGGGGTCTCCGGGGAGGGGGTGACGCCCTCCGAGGTTGGGATTGGGCAGGGATTGAATGGGAAAAGCAATGGGAAGGGGAGAGTGGCACACGGGGAGGGTTGGTCTGGGCAGAGCGGGGGTCGGGACAAGGTGTTGGGGGGTCCTGGAAGGTGTCACAGCCCAGGGAACTGGGGGTGTCACGTTCTGGGGGTGCTGCATTCTGGGGGTGCCACATTTTGGGGTTGTCACATTTTGGAAGTGTCACATTTTGGGGGTGTCAGATTTTGGGGGTGTCACATTTTGGAGGTGTCACATTTTGGGTGTGTCACATTTTGGGTGTGTCACGTTTTGGGGGTGTCACATTTTGGGGGCGTCACATCCTGGGGGTGCCACATTTTGGGGGTCACATTTTGGGGGTGTCACATTTTGGGGGTGTCACATTTTGGGGGTGTCACAATTGGGGTGTCACATCCCAGGGATGTCAAATCTCAAAGATGTCACAATTTGGGGGTGCCACATTTTTTGGTTACTCAGTGACCAGGAGCCTGTCCTGGGTGAAACCAGGAGGATTTTGGGATTTTGGGGTGGCCACTCAGTGACCAGGAGCCTGTCCTGGGTGAAACCAGGAAGATTTTGGGGTTTGGGGTGGTGACACAGTGACCAGGAGCTTGTCCTGGGTGAAACCAGGAGGATTTTGGGATTTTGGGGTGGCCACTCAGTGACCAGGAGCCTGTCCTGGGTGAAACCAGGAGGATTTTGGGATTTTGGGGTGGTGACTCAGTGACCAGGAGCCTGTCCTGGGTGCAACCAGGAAGATTTTGGGGTTTGGGGTGGTGACACAGTGACCAGGAGCTTGTCCTGGGTGAAACCAGGAGGATTTTGGGGTTTGGGTGGTGACACAGTGACCAGGAGCCTGTCCTGGGTTAAACCAGGAAGATTTTGGGGTCTGGGGTGGCCACTCAGTGACCAGGAGGATTTTGGGATTTTGGGGTGGTCATTCAGTGACCAGGAACCTGTCCTGGGTGAAACCAGGAGGATTTTGGGATTTTGGGGTGGTCACTCAGTGACCAGAAGCCTTTCCTGGGTGAAACCAGGAGGATTTTGGGATTTTGGGTGGTGACACAGGACAGCTCTGACTTTGGGGAGCAGCCCTTGTACCTCGGGGTGAATGTCACTCATTGTCACCCTGGTGTCACTTGGGCACCGCTCCCTTTGCAGGGCTGGGCATGGCCAGCTGCCTCCCTGTTTTTTTAGGGAAAAAACCGGGAAAATTGGGAAAGAGGCTGGAGTGGGAGCTGGGAGCTTCCATGTGAGCAGGGATGTGACAAACAGGTGTTTATTAATGTTTATTAATGTTAACAGGTGTTTATTAATTTTTTATTAAAACTGTTTCAACCAACCCTTTGTTGTTAATGTTTTAAATGTTTTTAATCGCGAACAGTTTGAATGGAGTGTTTTATGTCCGAAATAAATAACTCCAATTCCAAAAGAAATTCCAGTTGTGCAGCAGACACTTTCCCTGCCAGCTGGGGAAAGAGGGGGAAATTTGGGTGTCACTCAATTTGGGATAGGTGACACCCCAATTTGGGGTGGGTGACACTCCAATTTGGGGTGGGTGACACTCCAATTTGGGGTTGGTGACAATCCAATTTGGGATAGGTGACACCCCAATTTGGGGTGGGTGACACTCCAATTTGGGGTGAGTGACACTCCAATTTGGGGTGGGTGACACTCCAGTCTAGGGTGAGTGACAGTGCAATTTGGGATAGGTGACACCCCAGTCTGGGGTGGGTGACACTCCAATTTGGGGTGAGTGACAGTCCAATTTGGGGTGGGTGACACTTCAATTTGGGATCAGTGACAGTCCAATTTGAGATGGGTGACACTCCAGTTTGGGATAGGTGACACTCCAGTCTGGGGTGGGTGACACTCCAATTTGGGGTGGGTGACACTCCAATTTGGGGTTGGTGACAATCCAATTTGGGATACGTGAAAGTCCAATTTGGGGTGAGTGACACTCCAGTTTGAGGTGGGTGACACTCCAGTCTGGGGTGAGTGACAGTGCAATTTGGGATAGGTGACACCCCAGTCTGGGGCGGGTGACACTCCAGTTTGGGGTGGGTGACAGTCCAATTTGAGATTGGTGACAGTCCAATTTGGGATAGATGACACCTCAATTTGGGGTGGGTGACACCTCAATTTGGGGTGGGTGACACTCCAATTTGGGGATAGGTGACACCTCAATTTGGGGTCAGTGACAGTCCAATCTGGGGTGGGTGACACTCCAGTTTGGGGTGAGTGACACCTCAATTTGGGGTGGGTGACAGTCCAATTTGGGCTCAGTGACACTCCAATCTGAGACGGGTGACACTCCAATTTGAGATTGGTGACAGTCCAATTTGGGGTGGGTGACACCTCAATTTGGGGTGGGTGACACTCCAATTTGGGGTGGGTGACACTTCAATTTGGGATCAGTGACACTCCACTTTGGGGTGGGTGACACTCCAATCTGTGATGGGTGACACTCCAGTTTGGGATACGTGACACTCCAATTTGGGATGGGTGACACTCGAATCTGGGGCGGGTGACACTCCAGTCTGGGGTGAGTGACACCTCAATTTGGGGTGGGTGACACTCGAATTTGAGGTGAGTGACACCTCAATTTGGGGTGGGTGACACTGCAAAGAGCGGGAAACAAAAGCAGCAATGCGGTGAGTCAGGGATACCGGAATCCGATCCCTGCAATGCCCTGGGGACACGGGAACATCCCCAAACAGGAATGGGCACCGCTGGCTTGGCTGCTCCTTCCTCTTCCTCCTCCCCATTGTCTGATTTGAAATCTGCTCATTGTTTGTTTTGAAATCTGCTCATTATCTAATTTTAAATCTCATTGTCCGATTTTAAATCTGCTCATTGTCCGATTTTAAATCTTCTCATTGTCCGATTTTAAATCTTCTCATTGTCCGATTTTAAATCTTCTCATTGTCCAATTTTAAATCTTCTCAGTGTCCAATTTTAAATCTTCTCATTGTCCGATTTTAAATCTTCTCACTGTCCGATTTTAAATCTTCTCATTGTCTGCTCATTCTTTTCTCCAACACGAGTGACACAGAGGTGACAATTACACAACCCGTGACATTTCCTGCACCAGCCAGAAAAGAGCCAGACCTTGGGTTTTTCTCCTGGTTTTGTGCCCAGAAAATCGCTGGAGCCAGAGCAGAGGCCTGGAACGAATAGAAAACAACGGAAAATATTCTGGAAAACAAGTTATAAAACACTTGGGCAGTGTCCAACCAGTGGGGGTTGTAGAAAAACAGAAATGACATTTAAAACTCATCCAGGGGACAAAGTTTTCCCTGTTTCCATGAGAAAAATTTATCCCTGTTTCCATGAGAAAAATTTATCCCTATTTCCATGAGAAAAATGTTATCCCTGTTTCCATGAAAAAAATTATCCCTATTTCCATGAGAAAAAATTATCCGTTTCCATGAGAAAAATTTATCCCTGTTTCCATGAGAAAAATGTTATCCCTGTTTCCATGAGAAAAATTTATCCCTATTTCCATGAGAAAAATTATCCCTGTTTCTATGAGAAAAATTTTATCCCTGTTTCCATGAGAAAAATTATCCCTGTTTCCATGATAAAAAGCTATCCCATGATAAATTTAAAAGATTTCCATGATAAAAATCTATCCCTTGATAAATTTAAAAGATTTCCATGATAAAAATCTATCCCATGATAAATTTAAAAGATTTCCATGATAAAAATCTATCCCTTGATAAATTTAAAAGATTTCCATGATAAAAATCTATCCCTTGATAATTTTAAAAGATTTCCATGATAAGAATCTATCCCTTGATAAATTTAAAAGATTTCCATGATAAAAATCTATCCCTTGATAAATTTAAAAGATTTCCATGATAAAAATCTATCCCTTGATAAATTTAAAAGATTTCCATGATAAAAAGCTATCCCTTGATAAATTTAAAAGATTTCCATGATAAAAATCTATCCCTTGATAAATTTAAAAAGTTTTCCACGTGAAACTGCCCAATTTTCTCCCACACCAGAAGGAAAACGCCCAAATTTTTTGGTCGCCTTGCAAAACTCCCCAACTTTTGGCGGCTCCCGGCCTTGCCGTGACAAACGCGGGGTTTTCCCCCTGCCAGAGGTGACAGAGGGGACAAGGACGACATTTCCAAATTCCTGGTGGGTGCAACCAGGAACTGAGCGGAGGAATGAGGCCGGGAGGGGCTGCCTGGCAATTTCCAGGTGCGGGAAAAAGGCGAACTCAAGCCGGTGCTTGCGGCAGGTGTGTCACAGCTGTGATGAAAGAATACCTGGACAGGTATAAAAGGGCTGCCCCAGGCTGCTGGGGCACACCAGAGGATCCAAAACCTCCACGGAGAGCAGGGTGAGTGGGGCAGGGGATGGTCCTGGCAGGGAAAAACGGTGAGGGAGAAGCGGTTTGGGATGTGGCGATGGTTTGGGTTGGAAAATGGGAAAAATTAATGGAATTTTGGTGCCGTCTTTGGTGGAGGCACCACCAATTTCGTGTGTATTATTCTTTTGCTTTTGATCAATTTATGTTTTGCTTTTGTTTTTTTTGCTTTGCTTGGTTTTAGTGACATAAATTTACCAGTCAGCCAATCTAAGACAAATCTTTTTTTAGGGTAGTTTTAGTTAATATTTCAGGTTTAGATGCTATTTGTGTTTGTTTAATACAATCCTGCTGGTCAATTCCAAAAGAAATTGATGAAATGATGAAATTGATGAAGCCACACATATAATATGTAATATATAATATATAATATATAATATATAATATATAATATATAATATATAATATATAATATATAATATATAATATATAATATATAATATACAATATACAATATATAATATATAATATATAATATATAATATATAATATATAATATATATAATATATATAATATATTATATATAGATAATAGATAAAAGATAAAATTATGTATAAATATATATATTATGTATAATACATAATTATATAATTATATATATTATTATATATATTATATTATATATTATATATTATATATTATATATTATATATTATATATTATATATTATATATTTTATATATAGTATGTATAATATATTTTAAATAGATAAATTAGATAAAAATATATAAATTATATATTATACTAAATTATATATATATAAATATAAATATAAATTATATATAAATATTATAAATAAATATTATATATATATATATATATATAAAGAGAGCTAGGAGATCTTTGCACCCCAGTGGATGCATAAAATCCTTGGCCCCCCTGGCTGGCCATGGCACAGTGGCCTGACCCCATTCCCTCACCCAAAAAATATCCCCAGGTACGGGCCTGATATTTCTGGACCTGAGAGATTTTCAGCTTGCTGGCAGCTGCTAACTCTATTTCCAAGGAAAAACTTCTTAAAAAATCTTTTTCTCGAAACAATCTTGGCAAACAATTATTTTCTCTCAAAACAATCCAGTAAAACCAATTATTCTTTCTCAAAACAATCTTGTAAAAACAATTATTCTTTCTCCAAACAATCTTTCCCCAGGTGTTCTTTTGCTGTTTCTCTGGTTTATATGGTATATATTATTTATATAATTATTACATTAATTATATTAATTATATAATTAATTATTTCTGAAGTATGTTAATATTAATATTATTAATATATGAAAATATTTCTCTAGTATATTGAAGAATATTATATTTTCTATATTTTCTATATCATAATTTCTATGTTATATTGAAGAAAATAAATATATTTCAGAAATATTAATATTAATATATTTCAGAAATAATATAATTATTATATTATTTATATTAATTATATAATTATTTCCGAATATATTAATATTAATATTTTATTATAATAAAATATTTCTATATTATATTGAAGAATATTAATATATTTCAGAAATATATTATTAATATTAATATATTTCAGAAATAGTATAATTATTATATTAATTATATAATTAATTATATAATTAATTATTTCTGAAATATGTTAATATTATTATTAATAATATATCAAAATATTTCTTATTATATTGAAGAATATTATATTTTCTATATAATAATTTCTGTATTATATTGAAGAATATTCATATTTTTCAGAAATCTATTAATAATATTAATATATTTCAGAAATAATTTAATTATATTAATTATATTAATTATATAATTATTTATTTCTGAAATATATCAATATTATTATTAACAAAAATAAAATATTTCTATATTATATTGAAAAATATTAATATATTTCAGAAATCTATTATTAACATTAATATATTTCAGAAATAATGAAGTATTTCATCTTTTTTTTCTTGTCTTTTGATGGCACCTGGATGTGCTGGAAGGAGCAAAACCAAACCGGAGCCACAATCCAGCAAAACCCCAAAATCCCCTCAATTTCTGGGGATCTGAGGGTGCAGCTCCCGCTGATTTTTGTCTCCTCTCACCCCAAACTTTGTCCCCAGTCCCTGCAGGTCCCTCGGAGCTCAGCCATGGCCACCAGCACGCTCAGCCACGCCGGGAGCCGGCAGTTTCCCGGGAATTGCAGCCTGGAGAAGGCCCTGCAGGCCGTGGTGGATGTGTTCCACCAGTACAGCATCCGGCAGGGAGAGATCGACCTGCTCAGCTTGGGAGACTTCAGGAAGCTGCTGACGGAGCAGGCGCCGGCCTTCCTGAGCACCTGTGTGAGTGACGGGGGGACAGTTCCGTGGGGACAGGTGTGAGTGACATGGGGACATGTGTGTGTGACATGGGGACATGTGTGAGGGACATGGGGACAGTTCCTGAGCACCTGTGTGAGTGACATGGGGACAGTTCCACGGGGACAGGTGTGAGGGACATGGGGACATGTGTGAGTGGCATGGGGACATGTGTGAGTGACATGGGGACAGGTGTGAGTGACATGGGGACATGTGTGAGTGACATGGGGACATGTGTGTGACATGGGGACAGGTCCTGAGCACCTGTGTGAGTGACAGGGGGACAGTTCCACGGGGACAGGTGTGAGTGACATGGGGACATGTGTGAGTGACATGGGGACAGGTCCTGAGCACCTGTGTGAGTGACAGGGGGACAGTTCCACGGGGACAGGTGTGAGTGACATGGGGATGTGTGTGAGTGACATGGGGACATGTGTGTGGCATGGGGACAATCCCATGGGGAATCCTTCCTGAGCACCTGTGTGAGTGACATGGGGACAGTTCCGTGGGGACAGGTGTGAGGGACATGGGGACATGTGTGTGACATGGGGACATGTGAGTGACATGGGGACAGTTCCACGGGGACAGGTGTGAGTGACAGCGGGACATGTGTGAGTGGCATGGGGACGTGTGTGTGACATGGGGACAATCCCATGGGGAGCCCTTCCTGAGCACCTGTGTGAGTGACATGGGGACAATCCGTGGGGACATGTGTGAGTGACATGGGGACATGTGTGCGACATGGGGACAATGCGATGGGGAGCCCTTCCTGAGCATCTGTGTGAGTGACGGGGGGATATTCTGTGGGGACAGGTGTGAGTGACATGGGGACATGTGTGTGACATGGGGACAGGTGTGAGTGACATGGGGACATGTGTGAGTGACATGGGGACATGTGTGTGACATGGGGACATGTGTGCGACATGGGGACATGTGTGTGACATGGGGACAAGGCCATGGGGAATCCTTCCTGAGCACCTGTGTGAGTGACATGGGGACAATCCGTGGGGACAGGTGTGAGTGACATGGGGACATGTGTGTGACATGGGGACATGTGTGTGACATGGGGACATGTGTGTGGCATGGGGACAGGTCCTGAGCACCTGTGTGAGTGACATGGGGACAATCCATGGGGACAGGTGTGAGTGACATGGGGACAGGTGTGAGTGACATGGGGACATGTGTGTGACATGGGGACAATCCCATGGGGAATCCTTCCTGAGCACCTGTGTGAGTGACGGGGGGACAGTACTGAGGGGACATGTGTGAGTGACATGGGGACATGTGTGTGACATGGGGACATGTGTGAGTGACATGGGGACAGCTCCTGAGCACCTGTGTGAGTGACAGGGGGACAGTTCTGGGGCACCTGTGTGAGTGACAGGGGGACATCCATGGGGACAGGTGTGAGTGACATGGGGACATGTGTGAGTGACATGGGGACAGCTCCTGAGCACCTGTGTGAGTGACAGGGGGATATTCTGTGAGGACAGGTGTGAGTGACATGGGGACAGTTCTATGGGGATCTGTTTGAGTGACATGGGGACAGTTCTGGGGCACCTGTGTGAGTGACGGGGGGACATCCATGGGGATTGGGGACCTGTGTGAGTGACATGGGACATCCATGGGGACATGTGTGAGTGACATGGAGACAGTTCCTGAGCACCCGTGTGAGTGACAGGGAAAGATCCAGGGCAGGGAAGGATCCAGGACAGGATCCCAGGACAGGATCCCAGGACAGGATCCCAGGGCAGGATCCCAGCATCTCCCGGGGTGGAGCCGGACAGGGACATGACCCCCCCATGCTGTCCCCAATTCCAGAACCGGAACCGGGCCGGATACCTGGACCAGCTCTTCCAGGAGACCGACCTGAACAAGGACCAGGAGCTGAGCTTCGAGGAATTCACCACCGTGCTCAGCAAGCTGGCCGACGATGCGCACCGCCTCAGCCACGGCTCCGAGCGCTGCGGGCCGGACCGCGACTGAGCCCGGGCGGGGCGACCCGGGACACCGGAGAGCCCGGGGAGGGAGATCCGGGAGAGCCCGGGCTGGGAAATCCGGGAGAACCTGGGCTGGGAAATCCGGGAGAACCTGGGCAGGGAAATCGGGGAGAACCCGGGCTGGGAAATCCGGGAGAACCTGGGCTGGGAAATCTGGGAGAACCTGGGCTGGAAAATCCGGGAGAACCTGGGCTGGGAAATCTGGGAGAGGGGAGAGCCTGGGCAGGGAAATCAGGGAGAACCCGGGCTGGGAAATCTGGGAGAGCCTGGGCAGGGAAATCCGGGAGAACCTGGGCTGGGAAATCCGGGAGAACCTGGGCAGGGAAATCGGGGAGAACCCGGGCAGGGAAATCTGGGAGAACCTGGGCTGGGAAATCCGGGAGAACCTGGGCTGGGAAATCCGGGAGAGCCTGGGCTGGGAAATCCGGGAGAACTCGGGCAGGGAAATCCGGGAGAACCTGGGCAGGGAAATCCGGGAGAACCTGGGCTGGGAAATCTGGGAGAACCCGGGCTGGGAAATCTGGGAGAGGGGAGAGCCTGGGCAGGGAAATCCGGGAGAACCCGGGCTGGGAAACCTGGGAGAACCCGGGCTGGGAAATCCGGGAGAACCCGGGCTGGGAAATCTGGGAGAACCTGGGCAGGGAAATCCGGGAGAACCCGGGCTGGGAAATCCGGGAGAACCCGGGCTGGGAAATTTGGGAGAACCCGGGCTGGGAAATCCGGGAGAACCCGGGCTGGGAAATCTGGGAGAGCCTGGGCTGGGAAATCCGGGAGAACCTGGGTAGGGAAATCCGGGAGAACCCGGGCTGGGAAATCCGGGAGAGCCTGGGCTGGGAAATCCGGGAGAACCTGGGCTGGGAAATCCGGGAGAACCCGGGCTGGGAAATCTGGGAGAACCCGGGCTGGGAAATCTGGGAGAACCTGGGCTGGGAAATCTGGGAGAACCTGGGCTGGGAAATCCGGGAGAGGGGAGAGCCTGGGCAGGGAAATCGGGGAGAACCCGGGCTGGGAAATCTGGGAGAACCTGGGCTGGGAAATCCGGGAGAACCTGGGCTGGGAAATCCGGGAGAACCTGGGCAAGGAAATCTGGGAGAGGGAAGAGCCTGGCTGAGGGAATCTGGGAGAAGGAAGAGCCTGGAGAGGGAAATCCAGGAAATTTTGTGATCGCGGCTCTGGTTGCCCCCTGCCTGCTCATGGTGCAATAAAGCAAATTAAAATTCTCTGAGTTTTTCTCTGCTCCTCGTCCCCTCCGGTGTCACCTCGGGGGGACAGCACTGCTGCTGCTGCTCAGCCGCTAAAAATGGGTTTGGAAAGAATTTTTTTTGCAGCTGCAGCCTCGGGGTTTTGTCCCTGCAGGTCCTCGGGCAATTCCCAGCAGATCTGCCCCATGTCCCCAAGGACTGACCACTGACCACTGGGGGCTCAGGCCATTGTCCCACCCCCTGTCCCACCCCCTGCACCCCTCCCTTGTCCCCCCCTGCCACCTCCGGGCTGATCAGGGTGACCCGAGGAGGTTTCCTGAAATTGCACCAAAAATTTCTGCAACACCGGGGCAGGTCCCGGATGTCCCGTTGTGAAATGTTCCTGATGTCCCCAGATGTTCTGGTCACCAGGACCCCCCACTGTGAAATGTCCCCAATGTCACGATATTGATATCAGTGTTTTTATTTGTTTTTATTTTATTTGTTTATTTGTGTTTTTTAAAATTTATTTTATTTGCTTTATTTTATTTGTTTGTTTTTACTTATTTTATTTGTTTTATTTTTATTTATTTTATTTGGTTTATTTTATTTGTTTATTTGTGTTTTATTTATTTTATTTGTATATTTGTTTTTATTTATTTTATTTGTTTTTGTTTTATTTGTTTTTATTTTATTTTATTTGTTTTTGTTTTATTTGTTTTTGTTTTATTTGTTTTTATTTTATTTGTTCTATTTTATTTTATTTTATTTTATTTTATTTTATTTTATTTTATTTTATTTTATTATTTTATTTTATTTTATTTTATTTTATTTTATTTTATTTTATTTTATTTTATTTTATTTTATTTTAATTTATTTATTTTATTTTATTTTATTTTATTTTTTTATTTATTTTAAATTTATTTTATTTTATTTATTTTTTCACATCCTGCTGCATTACCTGGACATCCCATTGAGCATCATTTAAACACATTTTTGGATCCTAATCATATTCAACCTGAACTCCTTAGCGGGGCCTTGGTTTTGACACTTTAGATTTATGGCTGATGTAAGACTGATGGTCAACGAGTTTTAGCTTATATTGAATATCAACTGACTAAAAAGGCAGCAAAATTTAATTTAATTAATTAAAGTTAACCAAATTAATCAAGTTATTAACAGGTGCTGTGGTCAGGAGATTTTTTAAAATCAAAAATTTAAAGTTAAAAATTGAAAAAATTAAAATTAACATTAAAAATTTAAAAAATTGAAATTAAAAGTAAAAATTAAAAATTTAATTTAATTAAATCATCAAAATTTAAGCAAATTTTAACTCAGTTAATCAAAGTTAACCGAGTTAATCAAGTTATTAACACGCGCTGTGGTCAGGAGATTTTTTTAAATCAAAAATTAAAAAAAATGAAAATTAAAAATTAAAAATTTAATTTAATTAAATCATCAAAATTTAAGCAAATTTTAACTTAGTTAATCAAAGTTAACCAAATTAATCAAGTATTAACACGCTGTGATCAGGAGATTTTTTTAAATCAAAAATTTAAAAAAATTAAAATTAAAAATTAAAATTTTAATTTAATTAAATCATCAAAATTTAAGCAAACTTTAACTTAGTTAATCAAAGTTAACCAAGTTAATCAAGTTATGAACACACGCTGTGATCAGGAGATTTTTTTAGATCAAAACTTTAAAATTAAAAATTAAAAAAAATTAAAATTAAAATTAAAAATTAAAAAAATTAAAATTAAAATTAAAAATTTAATTAAATCATCAAAATTTAAGCAAATTTTAACTCAGTTAATCAAAGTTAACCAAGTTAATCAAGCCATTAACAGGCGCTGTGGTCAGGAGATTTTTTTTTTTTGTAACTGCAGATTAAATGGGAAACAGAGATAAATCAGGGAGGGGCTCCCAGTGGGTGAGGGGACAGGGCCACCCCCACCTGGGTGACACCCCGGTGACAAATTTACGGAAAAAACCACTTTTAGGGAACCGCCCTGACCCTTGAGCAACCCCGGGTGGGTTCGTGGGGCCGGGACAGGACGGGGACATTTCACAACGGGTCGGGTTATAAAGGGACCCCGCGGTGCCCCCGACCCCGCGCCCGCCCCGGGGACATCGCTGAGGTGACAAGATGAGCAAGGTGAGTCCTGGCGTGGTTTTGGGGTGTCCCTGCTCTGTTTTCCAGGTCCTGGGAGCTGTGAGGAGCCTTGGGGAGCTTCTGTTCACCTCCACGCCGGGTCCTGGCAGGGCAAAACCATCACCTGTGTCCCTACAAAGGGTTTTGGGGTGTTGTCACCTGCTCTGTGTACATACAAAGGTTTTTTCCTGATTTTTGGACATCTCCCTGATTTTTTGGACATTATTTTCCTGATTTTTTTGACATTTCCCAATTTTTAGACATTATTTTCCCGATTCTTGGATGTTTCCCTGATTTTTGGATATTATTTCCCTGACTTTTGTACATTTTCCCGACTTTTGTACATTTGCCCAATTTTTGTACATTATTTCCCTGATTTTTATACATTTCCCTGATTTTTATACATTTGCCCTGATTTTTGTACATTTGCCCAATTTTTGGGCATTATTTCCCGATTTTTGCACATTTTCCCGATTTTTGTACATTATTTTCCTGATTTTTGTACATATCCCCTATTTTTGTACATTTCCCTGATTTTTGTACATTTTCCCCATTGCTGTACATTTTCCCAATTTTTGCACATTATTTCCCTGACCTTTGGACAGTTCCCTGATTTTTGGACATTATTTTCCTGATTTTTGTACATTTGCCCAATTTTTGTACATTATTTCCCTGATTTTTGTACATTTTCCCTGATTTTTGTACATTTCCCTGATTTTTGTACATTATTTTCTTGATTTTTGTACATTATTTCCCTGATTTTTGTACATTTTCCCTGATTTCTGTACATTTCCCCAATTTTTGTACATTTCCCTGATTTCTGTACATTTTCCCGATTTTTGTACATTTTCCCAATTTTTGTACATTATTTCCCTGATTTTTGTAATTTCCCCGATTTTTGTACATTATTTCCCTGATTTTTAGATATTATCCTGGGTGTTTGGTATTTCCCTGATTTTTATACATTTCCCCGATTTTTGGGCATTATTTCCCCAATTTTTGTACATAGTTTCCCTGATTTTAGGACTTTATTTTCCTGCTTTTGTACATTTTCCTGCTTTTGTACATTTCCCCGATTTTTGTACATTTCCCCGATTTTTGTACATTTCCCCGATTTTTGTACATTTCCCCGATTTTTGTACATTTTCCCAATTTCTGTACATTTCCCCGATTTCTGTACATTTCCCTGATTTTTGTACATTTCCCCAATTTTTGTATATTACTTTCCCGATTTTTTGTACATTTTCCAAATTTTTGTACATTTTCCCAATTTCTGTACATTTCCCCGATTTTTGTAAATTTCCCCAATTTTTGTACATTATTTTCCCAATTTCTGTACATTTCCCCGATTTCTCTACATTTCCCCAATTTTTGTACATTATTTTCCCAATTTCTCTACATTTCCCCGATTTCTCTACATTTCCCCAATTTTTGTACATTTCCCCAATTTCTCTACATTTCCCCAATTTTTGTACATTTCCCCAATTTCTCTACATTTCCCCAATTTCCGTACATTTCCCGATTTCTCTACATTTTCCCCCATTTTTGTACATTTCCCCAATTTCTCTACATTTCCCCAATTTTTGTACATTTCCCCAATTTCTGTACATTTCCCCAATTTCCGTACATTTCCCCAATTTCTCTACATTTCCCCAATTTCTCTACATTTCCCCAATTTCTCTACATTCCCCCAATTTCTCTACATTTCCCCAATTTTTGTACATTTCCCCAATTTCTCTACATTCCCCCGATTTCCCTACATTTCCCCAATTTCTCTACATTTTCCCCCATTTTTGTACACTATTTCCCGCAGGTCCAGCAGAGCCAGGAGCCGCTGTCGGAGCTGGAGAAGGCCATGGACGTCATCATCGACGTCTTCCACCAATACTCGCGGCGCGAGGGGGACAGGGACACGCTGAGCAAGAAGGAGCTGAAGCTGCTGATCGAGAAGCAGCTGGCCAATTACCTCAAGGTGGTGGCCCACACGGGCAGGGGGCCGGGCTGGGCCCCAGGGCTTGGGTTCATCCCCAGGGTTTGGGTTCATCCCCAGGGTTTGGGTTCATCCCCAGGGTTTGGGTTCATCCCCAGGGTTGGATTTTGGATTCATCCCCAGGGTTTGGATTCATTCCCAGGGGTTTGGATTGACCCTCAGGGTTTGAATTCCAGGGTTTGGGTTCATCCCCAGGGCTTGGATTCATCCCCAGGGTTGGATTTTGGATTCATCCCCAGGGCTTGGATTCATTCCCAGGGGTTTGGATTGACCCTCAGGGCTTGAATTCCAGGGTTTGGGTTCATCCCCAGGGGTTTGGGTTCATCCCCAGGGCTTGGGTTCCAGGGTTTGGACTCAATCCCAGGGTCTGGATTTACTCCCAGGGTTTGGGTTGACCCCCAGGGTCTGAATTCACTCCCAGGGTTTGGATTTTGGATTCATCCCCAGGGTTTGGATTGACCCTGAGAGTTTGGATTCATCCCCAGGGTTTGGGTTCCAGGGTTTGGGTTCACCCCCAGGGTCTGAATTCACTCCCAGGGTTGGATTTTGGATTCATCCCCAGGGCTTGGATTCATCCCCAGGGTTTGGATTCCAGGGTTCGGGTTCACCCCCAGGGTTTGGATTCATCCCCAGGGTTGGGATTGACCCCCAGGGTTCAGATTTTGGATTCACCCCCAGGGTTTGGGTTCACCCCAAGGGTTTGGATTCACCCCCAGGGTTGGATTTTGGATTCATCCCCAGGTTTTGGATTGACCCCCAGAGTTTGGATCCATCCCCAGGGCTTGGATTCATCTCCAGGGTTCAGATTTTGGATTCATCCCCAGGGTTTGGATTGACCCTCAGGGTTTGAATTCCAGGGCTTGGATTCATCCCCAGGGTTTGGGTTCCACGGTTTGGGTTCACCCCCAGGGGTTTGGATTGACCCCCAGGGTTGGATTTTTAATTCATCCCCAGCGTCTGGATTCACTCCCAGGGTTTGGATTTTTAATTCATCCCCAGGGTTGGATTCTGGGATCAGGATTCACCCCCAGGGTTTGAATTTTGGATTCATCCCCAGGGTTTGGATTTTGGAATCACCCCCAGGGTTTGGGTTTACTCCCAGATTTTGGATTCACCCCAAGGGCTTGGATTCACTCCCAGGGTATCGATTTTGGATTCATCCCGAGAGTTTGGATTCACCCCTAGGGTCTGGATTTTGGATTCACCCCCAGGGTTTGGATTCATCCCCAGGGTTTGGATTCACCCCCAGGGTTTGGATTAGACATTCACCTCCAGAGTGTGGATTTTGGATTCACCCCCAGGGTTTGGGTTCCAGAGTTGGGATTCACCCCCAGGGTTGGATTTTGGATTCTCCCCCAGGGTTTGGGTCCATCCCCTTCCCTCTCCTCCCTCCTCCCCAACCACCCCAAACCTGAGGAACCCTCCCAGCTCTGCTCCCCTCATCCCCTCCTCTACAAAACCACCCAAAAATCTCCATTTCCCCAAAAAACCCTCCCCAAACCCCATTTATTTTTCAGAGCTCACTCCCCTAAACCCAAAACCAAACTTTTCCCACCCGGGGGTGAATTTTGAGCTGGGATCTCTCCCTCTGTGACAGCACGTGAAGAGCAAGGCCACCATCGAGCAGATCATGAAGGACCTGGACACCAACAAGGACGCCCAGCTGAGCTTCGGGGAGGTGATGCTGCTGGTCACCCGCGTCACCTGCGCCACCCACGAGCACCTGCACGAGGTGGAGGATCACCAGCACCACCACCAGCACCAGCACCACCACTGAGGCAGCTGCCCTTCCCTCCGGGGGATTTTGGAGCTTTGGGGAAAGTTCCGGAGCTTTGGGAAAATTTCCAGAGCTTCGAGAAATGCTCCAGAGCTTTGGGAAAATTTCCAGAGCTTTGGGAAAATTTCCAGAGCTTTGGGAAAAGCTCCAGAGCCAATTCCAACCTGAACCGCCCCTCCCTGCCCTTCTCCCCGCTGCCCTCTGGGGGATTTTGGAGCTTTGGGAAAGTTTCAGAGCTTTGGGAAAAGTTCCAGAGCTTTGGGAAATGCTCCAGAGCTTTGGGAAAAGTTCCAGAGCTTTGGGAAAAATTCCAGAGCTTTTGGAAAATTTCCAGAGCTTTGGGAAATGCTCCAGAGTCGATTCCAGCCCCGATCCGCCCCTCTCTGCCCTCGCTCTCCTCTGCTGCCAAATAAAGATTTTACCCCGAGGCTGCCCAAGCTCTCTGTGCCTTTTTTTGGGTTTTTCCTTTCTTTTATTCACCTTCGGGACGGGCTGAAGATTCCCAGCATCACCACTGAGTGCCAAACCTCCCACTGCTGCTCTCCGCGGAATTTTGGAGCTTTGGGGAAAGTTCCGGAGCTTTGGGAAAGTTCCAGAGCTTTGGGAAAAGCTCCGAAGAGGAATCCAACCTGAACCGCCCCTCCCTGCCCTTCTCCCCGCTGCCCTCTGGGGGATTTTGGAGCTTTGGGAAAAGTTCCAGAGCTTTGGGAAAATATTCCAGAGCTTTGGGAAATGCTCCAGAGCTTTGGGAAAAGTTCCAGAGCTTTGGGAAAAATTCCAGAGCTTTTGGAAAATTTCCAGAGCTTTGGGAAAAGCTCCAGAGTCGATTCCAGCCCGATCCGCCCCTCCCTGCCCTCGCTCTCCTCTGCTGCCAAATAAAGATTTTACCCCGAGGCTGCCCAAGCTCTCTGTGCCTTTTTTTGGGTTTTTTTTTCCTTTCTTTTATTCACCTTTGGGATGGGCTGGAGATTCCCAGCACCACCACTGAGTGCCAAACCTCCCACTGCTGCTCTTCGGGGAATTTTGGAGCTTTGGGAAAAGCTCCAGAGCTTTGGGAAATGCTCCAGAGCCAATTCCAGCCCCGAGCTGCCTCTCCCTGCCGTTCTCCCCGCTGCCCTCCGGGGGATTTTGGAGCTTTGGGAAAAGTTCCAGAGCTTTGGGAAAATATTCCAGAGCTTTGGGAAAATATTCCAGAGCTTTGGGAAATGCTCCAGAGCTTTGGGAAAAGTTCCAGAGCTTTGGGAAAAGCTCTGAAGAGGAATCCAACCTGAACCGCCCCTCCCTGCCCTCGCTCCCTTCTGCTGCCAAATAAAGATTTTACCCCGAGGCTGCCCAAGCTCTCTGTGCCTTTTTTGGGTTTTTTTTTTCCTTTCTTTTATTCACCTTTGGGATGGGCTGGAGATTCCCAGCACCACCACTGAGTGCCAAACCTCCCACTGCTGCCCTCCGGGGGATTTTGGAGCTTTGGGAAAAGTTCCAGAGCTTTGGGAAAAGCTCCAGAGCAATTCCAGCCCCGAGCTGCGTCTCCCTGCCCTTCTCCCCGCTGCCCTCTGGGGGATTTTGGAGCTTTGGGAAAAGTTCCAGAGCTTTGGGAAATGCTCCAGAGCTTTGGGAAAAGTTCCAGAGCTTTGGGAAAAGCTCCAGAGCCAATTCCAACCTGAACCGCCCCTCCCTGCCCTCGCTCTCCTCTGCTGCCAAATAAAGATTTTACCCCGAGGCTGCCCAAGCTCTCTGTGCCTTTTTTTGGGTTTTTTTTCTTTTCTTTTATTCACCTTTGGGATGGGCTGGAGATTCCCGAGGGTTGGGGTGAGTGCCTGGGAATTTGGGATTCGCTCCGTGACTCACTCTGCGCTCCAGAGGTTGGGATTGCACCGGGATTTGATGGATTTTTGTGTTTCCAACTGGGGAAAAAACCCCAAATTTTGGCCTGGAAAGTCTCCACAGTCTGAGCTGTGGTGGTGGGCAGGGGTTGGGAGAAAGGATGAGCATGATTTTTTGGAGAAAAACCCTTTTTTGGGCAATTTTAGGGCATTTTTGTGGTGGTGGGCAGGGTCTGGGAGGAAGGATGAACATTATTTTCTGGAGAAAACCCCTTTTTTTGGATGTTTTAGGGTTTTTACTTCTGAGCTGGGCGGTGAGCAGGGTCTAGGAGGAAGGATGAGCATGATTTTCTGGAGAAAAACCCTTTTTTGGGCATTTTAGCCTCACAGATGGGAGTGGAATAATTTAAATTTTGCGCTCCAAAACCCCAAATTCCTCACCCAGAACACCCCAAATTTGTGCCTAAAAAAATCTGAATTTGTGAATAACCAGAAAACAACCCAAATTCCTCACCCAGAACACCCCAAATTTGCACAAAAAATGGGAATTTGTGAATTCTGCTTTCCTGGAAAAAACCTCAAATTCTTCATCCAGAACACCCCAAATTTGCACCAAAAATCTGAATTTGTGAATTCTGCTTTCCTGGAAACAACCCCAATTCTTCATCCAGAACACCCCAAATTTGCACCAAAAATCTGAATTTTTGAATAACCAGCTGTTTTCCTGGAAACAACCCCAATTCCTCACCCAGAACACCCCAAATTTGTGCCTAAAAAAATCTGAATTTGTGAATTCTGCTTTCCTGGAAACAACCACAAATTCTTCATCCAGAACACCCCAAATTTGTGCCTAAAAAAATCGGAATTTGTGAATTCTGCTTTCCTGGAAAACCCCCCAAATTCTTCACCCAGAACACCCCAAATTTGTGCCTAAAAAAAATCTGAATTTGTGAATTCTGCTTTTCTGGAAACAACCCCAATTCCTCATCCAGAACACCCCAAATTTGCACCAAAAAAATTCTGAATTTGTGAATTCTGCTTTCCTGGAAACAACCCCAAATTCTTCACCCAGAACACCCCAAATTTGCACCAAAAAAATCTGAATTTGTGAATTCTGCTTTCCTGGAAAAAAACTCAAATTCTTCATCCAGAACACCCCAAATTTGTGCTTAAAAAATCTGAATTTGTGAATTCTGCTTTCCTGGAAACAACCCCAATTCTTCATCCAGAACACCCCAAATTTGCACCAAAAAAAATCTGAATTTGTGAATTCTGCTTTCCTGGAAACAACCCCAATTCTTCATCCAGAACACCCCAAATTTGCACCAAAAATCTGAATTTTTGAATAACCAGCTGTTTTCCTGGAAACAACCCCAATTCTTCATCCAGAACACCCCAAATTTGTACCAAAAATCGGAATTTGTGAATTCTGCTTTCCTGGAAAAAACCTCAAATTCTTCATCCAGAACACCCCAAATTTGTACCAAAAATCGGAATTTGTGAATTCTGCTTTCCTGGAAACAACCACAAATTCTTCACCCAGAACACCCCAAATTTGTGCCTTAAAAAATCTGAATTTGTGAATTCTGCTTTCCTGGAAACAACCCCAAATTCTTCACCCAGAACATCCCAAATTTGCACCAAAAAAATCTGAATTTGTGAATAACCAGGAAACAACCCCAATTCCTCACCCAGAACACCCCAAATTTAATCCAAAAATCGGAATTTGTGAATAACCAGCTGTTTTCCTGAAAACAACCCCAAAGTCTTCATCCAGAACACCCCAAATTTGCACCAAAAAAAAATATCTGAATTTGTGAATTCTGCTTTCCTGGAAAAAAACCCAATTTCTTCATCCAGAACACCCCAAATTTGCACCAAAAAATCTGAATTTGTGAATTCTGCTTTCCTGGAAAAAACCTCAAATTCTTCATCCAGAACACCCCAAATTTGCACCAAAAAAAATCGGAATTTGTGAATTCTGCTTTCCTGGAAAAAAACCCCAAATTCTTCATCCAGAACACCCCAAATTTGCACCAAAAAAAAAATCGGAATTTGTGAATTCTGCTTTCCTGGAAAAACCCTCAAATTCTTCATCCAGAACACCCCAAATTTGTGCTTAAAAAAATCTGAATTTGTGAATTCTGCTTTCCTGGAAAAACCCTCAAATTCTTCATCCAGAACACCCCAAATTTGCACCAAAAAAAATCCGAATTTGTGAATTCTGCTTTCCTGGAAACAACCTCAAATTCTTCATCCAGAACATCCCAAATTTGCACCAAAAAATCTGAATTTGTGAATAACCAGGAAACAACCCAAATTCCTCACCCAGAACACCCCAAATTTGCACCAAAAAAATCTGAATTTGTGAATTCTGCTTTCCTGGAGGGAAAAGGTGACTGCAGAGCCCTCCTGATTTCCAAATCTCCTTTTTGGGGCAGGAAAAACGCCCCCGGTGATTTCTCAAAGCCCTGAAATCGCCCAGCTGCCGGAAGGAACCTTCCAGAAGCTTCCCCAAATCGGCAGAGGTGAAGCAAGACCCGACCCCACCCGGGTTTGCTTCACCCCCAGGTTGCCTCAGCTTCCTCCGGGGTGGTTTTGACACCCCAAAAAATGTCAAAATTCCTCCTGAAATCTGCCGTGGTTCTGAACCCCAAATCGGGCCGGGAGCCCCACCCCAGAGCGATTTGGGGTCCATGGGGTCTCATTCTGCTTTGGGGTCTCTGGAGCCTCATCCCACAGAGATTTGGGGTCCCTGGAGTCTCATCCCAGAGAGATTTGGGGTCTCTGGAATCTCATCCTACTTTGGGGTCTCTGGAACTCCATCCCACAGAGCTTTGGGGTCTCTGCAGTCTCATCCCATAGAGCTTTGGGGTCTCTGGAGCCCCATCTCATCTGGAGCCCCACCCCACAGAGATTTGGGGTCTCTGGAGCTCCACCCTGTAGTGCTTTAGGGTCTCTGGAGCCTCATTCTGCTTTGGGGTCTCTGGAACTCCATCCCACAGAGCCTTGGGGTCTCTGGAGTCTCACCCCACAGAGATTTGGAGTCTCTGGAGCCTCATCCCACTTTGGGG
>CAJVGK010000036.1:26559-137311 GCA_910950805.1 Acrocephalus scirpaceus scirpaceus
TCCAGAGCTTTGGGAAAAGCTCCAGAGCCAATTCCAGCCCCGAGCTGCCTCTCCCTGCCCTTCTCCCCGCTGCCCTCCGGAGGATTTTGGAGCTTTGGGAAAAGTTCCAGAGCTTTGGAAAAGTTCCAGAGCTTTGGGAAAAGTTCCAGAGATTTGGGAAAAGTTCCAGAGATTTGGGAAAATTTCCAGAGCTTTGGGAAAAGCTCCAGAGTCGATTCCAGCCCGAGCTGCCCCTCCCTGCCCTCGCTCCCTTCTGCTGCCAAATAAAGATTTTACCCCGAGGCTGCCCAAGCTCTCTGTGCCTTTTTTTGGGTTTTTTCCTTTTTTTATTCACCTTTGGGATGGGCTGAAGATTCCCAAGGGTTGGGGTGAGTGCCTGGGAATTTGGGATTCGCTCCGTGACTCACTCTGCGCTCCAGAGGTTGGGATTGCACCGGGGTTTGATGGATTTTTGTGTTTCCAACTGGGGAAAAAACCCCAAATTTTGGCCTGGAAATTCCCCACAGTCTGAGCTGTGGTGGTGGGCAGGGTCTGGGAGAAAGGATGAGCATGATTTTTTGGAGAAAAACCCTTTTTTGGACGTTTTAGGGTTTCTACTCCTGAGCTGTGTGGTGAGCAGGGTCTAGGAGGAAGGATGAGCATGATTTTCTGGAGAAAAACCCTTTTTTGGGCATTTTAGCCTCACAGATGGGAGTGGAATAATTTAAATTTTGCGCTCCAAAACCCCAAATTCCTCACCCAGAACACCCCAAATTTGTGCCTAAAAAAATCTGAATTTGTGAATAACCAGAAAACAACCCAAATTCCTCACCCAGAACACCCCAAATTTGCACAAAAAATGGGAATTTGTGAATTCTGCTTTCCTGGAAAAAACCTCAAATTCTTCATCCAGAACACCCCAAATTTGCACCAAAAATCTGAATTTGTGAATTCTGCTTTCCTGGAAACAACCCCAATTCTTCATCCAGAACACCCCAATTTGCACCAAAACCTGAATTTTTGAATAACCAGCTGTTTTCCTGGAAACAACCCCAATTCCTCACCCAGAACACCCCAAATTTGTGCCTAAAAAAATCTGAATTTGTGAATTCTGCTTTCCTGGAAACAACCACAAATTCTTCATCCAGAACACCCCAAATTTGTGCCTAAAAAAATCGGAATTTGTGAATTCTGCTTTCCTGGAAAACCCCCCAAATTCTTCACCCAGAACACCCCAAATTTGTGCCTAAAAAAAATCTGAATTTGTGAATTCTGCTTTCCTGGAAAAAACCTCAAATTCCTCACCCAGAACACCCCAAATTTGTGCCTTAAAAAATCTGAATTTGTGAATTCTGCTTTCCTGGAAACAACCCCAAATTCTTCATCCAGAACACCCCAAATTTGTGCTTAAAAAAATCTGAATTTGTGAATTCTGCTTTCCTGGAGGGAAAAGGTGACTGCAGAGCCCTCCTGATTTCCAAATCTCCTTTTTGGGGCAGGAAAAACGCCCCCGGTGATTTCTCAAAGCCCTGAAATCACCCAGCTGCGGGAAGGAACCTTCCAGAAGCTTCCCCAAATCGGCAGAGGTGAAGCAAGACCCCACCCGGCTTTGCTTCACCCCCAGGTTGCCTCAGCTTCCTCCGGGGTGGTTTTGACACCCCAAAAAATGTCAAAATTCCTCCTGAAATCTGCCATGGTTCTGAACCCCAAATCGGGCCGGAAGCCCCAGCCCAGAGCGATTTGGGGTCCATGGGGTCTCATTCTGCTTTGGGGTCTCTGGAACTCCATCCCACAGAGATTTGGGGCCCCTGGAGCCCCATCCCATCTGGAGCCCCACCCCACAGAGATTTGGGGTCTCTGGAGCCCCATCCCATAGGGATTTTGGGTCTTTGGAACCCCACCCCATAGCGTTTTAGGGTCTCTGGAGTCTCACCCCACAGAGCTTTGGGGTCTCTGGAACTCCATCCCACAGAGCTTTGGGGTCTCTGCAGTCTCACCCCACAGAGATTTGGGGTCCATGGAGCCCCATCTCACTTTAGGGTCTCTGGAGCCCCACCCCATAGAGCTTTGGGGTCTCTGGAGCCTCATCCCACTTTGGGGTCCCTGGAGCCCCATCCCATAGGGATTTGGGGTCTCTGGAGCCCCACCCCATAGCGTTTTAGGGTCTCTGCAGTCTCACCCCACAGAGATTTGGGGTCCATGGAGCTCCACCCTGTAGTGCTTTAGGGTCTCTGGAGCCTCATCCCACTTTGGGGTCCCTGGAGCCCCATCCCATAGGGATTTGGGGTCTCTGGAGCCCCACCCCATAGCGTTTTAGGGTCTCTGCAGTCTCACCCCACAGAGATTTGGGGTCCCTGGAGCTCCACCCCATAGCATTTTAGGGTCTCTGGAGTCCCACCCCACTTTGGGGTCTCTGCAGTCTCACCCCACAGAGCTTTGGGGTCTCTGGAACTCCATCCCACAGAGCTTTGGGGTCTCTGCAGTCTCACCCCACAGAGATTTGGGGTCCATGGAGCCCCATCTCACTTTAGGGTCTCTGGAGCCCCACCCCACTTTGAGGTCCCTGGAGCCCCACCCCACTTTGGGGTCCATGGACCCCCACCCCACAGAGCTTTGGGGTCTCTGGAGTCTCATCCTGCAGCACTTTGGGGTCTCTGGAACTCCATCCCACAGAGCTTTGGGGTCCCTGCAGTCTCACCCCACAGAGATTTGGGGTCCATGGAGCCCCATCTCACTTTAGGGTCTCTGGAGCTCCACCCCACTTTGGGGTCCATGGAGTCCCACCCCATAGCGTTTTAGGGTCTCTGCAGTCTCACCCCACAGAGATTTGGGGTCCATGGAGCCCCATCCCATAGGGATTTGGGGTCTCTGGAGCTCCACCCCAAAGTGTTTTAGGGTCTCTGGAGCCTCATTCTGCTTTGGGGTCTCTGGAGTCTCACCCCACAGAGATTTGGGGTCTCTGGAGCCCCATCCCATAGAGCTTTTGGGTCTTTGGAACCCCACCCCATAGCGTTTTAGGGTCTCTGGAGTCCCACCCCACAGAGATTTGGAGTCTCTGGAGCCTCATCCCACTTTGGGGTCTCTGGAGCCCCATCCCATAGGGATTTGGGGTCTCTGGAGCTCCACCCCATAGTGTTTTAGGGTCTCTGGAGTCTCACCTCACAGAGATTTGGGGTCCCTGGAGCTCCACCCTATAGTGCTTTAGGGTCTCTGGAGTCCCACCCCACTTTGGGGTCCCTGGAGTCTCACCCCACAGAGATTTGGGGTCTCTGGAGTCCCATCTCATAGTGCTTTGGGGTGCCTGGAGCTCCACCCCATAGAGCTTTAGGGTCTCTGGAGCCCCACCCCATAGGGCTTTTGGGTCCATGGGGCCTCTTTCTCCTTTGGGGTCTCTGCAGTCTCACCCCACAGAGATTTGGGGTCCCTGGAGCCCCATCCCATAGGGCTTTGGGGTCTCTGGAGCTCCACCCCATAGCGTTTTAGGGTCTCTGGAGTCTCACCCCACAGAGATTTGGAGTCTCTGGAGCCTCATCCCACTTTGGGGTCCATGGAGCCCCATCCCATAGGGATTTGGGGTCTTTGGAACCCCACCCCATAGCATTTTAGGGTCTCTGGAGTCCCACCCCACTTTGGGCTCTCTGCAGTCTCACCCCACAGAGATTTGGGGTCTCTGGAGCTCCACCCTGTAGTGTTTTAGGGTCTCTGGAGCCTCATTCTGCTTTGGGGTCTCTGGAGTCTCACCCCACAGAGCTTTGGGGTCTCTGGAACTCCATCCCACAGAGCTTTGGGGTCTCTGCAGTCTCACCCCACAGAGATTTGGGGTCTCTGGAGCCTCACCCCAGAGTGCTTTGGGGTCCATGGAGCCCCACCCCACAGAGCTTTTGGGTCTTTGGAACCCCACCCCATAGCGTTTTAGGGTCTCTGGAGTCTCACCCCACAGAGATTTGGGGTCTCTGGAGCTCCACCCCATAGTGTTTTAGGGTCTCTGGAGTCTCACCCCACAGAGATTTGGGGTCTCTGGAGCTCCACCCCATAGCATTTTAGGGTCTCTGGAGTCTCACCCCACTTTGGGGTCTCTGCAGTCTCACCCCACAGAGATTTGGGGTGCCTGGAGCCCCATCCCTTCTGGAGCCCCACCCCACAGAGATTTAGGGTCTCTGGAGCCCCATCCCACAGAGATTTGGAGTCTCTGGAGCCTCATCCCACTTTGGGGTCCCTGGAGCCCCATCCCATAGGGATTTGGGGTCTCTGGAGCTCCACCCCATAGTGTTTTAGGGTCTCTGGAGTCTCACCCCACAGAGATTTGGGGTCCCTGGAGCTCCACCCTATAGTGCTTTAGGGTCTCTGGAGCCTCATTCTGCTTTGGGGTCTCTGGAGTCTCACCCCACAGAGATTTGGGGTCCATGGAGCCCCATCTCACTTTAGGGTCTCTGGAGCCCCACCCCATAGAGCTTTGGGGTCTCTGGAGTCCCATCTCATAGTGCTTTGGGGTGCCTAGAGCTCCACCCCATAGAGCTTTAGGGTCTCTGGAGCCCCACCCCATAGGGCTTTTGGGTCCATGGGGCCTCTTTCTCCTTTGGGGTCTCTGCAGTCTCACCCCACAGAGATTTGGGGTCTCTGGAGCTCCACCCCATAGTGTTTTAGGGTCCCTGGAGCCCCACCCCACTTTGGGGTCCATGGACCCCCACCCCACTTTGGGGTCCATGGAGTCCCACCCCACAGAGCTTTGGGGTCTCTGGAGTCTCATCCTGCAGCACTTTGGGGTCTCTGGAACTCCATCCCACAGAGCTTTGGGGTCTCTGCAGTCTCACCCCACAGAGATTTGGGGTCCCTGGAGCCCCACCCCATAGAGCTTTAGGGTCCCTGGAGCCCCACCCCACTTTGGGGTCCATGGACCCCCACCCCACAGAGCTTTGGGGTCTCTGGAGTCTCATCCTGCAGCACTTTGGGGTCTCTGGAGCCCACAGGGATCCCCTTCCCTCCCCCCGAGTGATTCCAAACCCACAGGGATCCCCTTCCATCCTCCCAAATATTCACAATCCCCCCGAGTGACCCCCAGACCCCCCGGGATCCATCCCCCCGCTCAGCCCCGCTCTCCCGGGTTTTTTCCCAGCCCCAAAAGATCCCGGGCTCTGCCGCCACCTGGCGGGAGGTGACACCGCGGGGATGCGACCCGGGACCGGCCCGGGACAGGCCCGGGGCCACACCGGGAACGGCCCGGGACTACTCCGGGAACGGCCCGGGACAACACCGGGACCGGGAACGGCCTGGGGCCACACCGGGAACAGGAACGGCCCGGGACAACACCGGGAATGGCCCGGGACAACACCGGGACCGGGAACGGCCTGGGGCCACACCGGGAACAGGAACGGCCCGGGACAACACTGGGAACGGCCCGGGACAACACCGGGAACAGCCCGGGACAATACTGGGAACGGGACTGGCCCGGGACAACACTGGGAATGGCCTGGGACCGGTCTGGGACTGCTCCGGGAATGGCCCGGGACTGCTCCGGGAACGAGAACGACCCGGGACAACACCGGGAATGGCCCGGGACAACCCTGGGACCTCTCCGGGGCCAAATGAGCTCTGGGAGTGGCCTCGGCTCCAAAACCTTTCCCGGAGTCCTGGGGCTGGACCTGAGCCCGACCTGGCCGTGGATCCTTGGGGACAGGGTCACATCCTGACCTGGCCCTGGCTCCCAGGATCCCAGCTGACCTGGCCCTGGATCCATCGGGGTCACATCCTGACCTGGCCATGGATCCCAGGATCCCAGCTGACCTGGCCCTGGATCCATCGGGGTCACATCCTGACCTGGCCATGTCTCCATGGGGACAGGGTCACATCCTGACCTGGCCATGGATCCATGGGGACAGGGTCACATTGTGACCTGGCCATGGCTCCCAGGGTCACATCATGACCTGGCCATGGATCCTTGGGGACAGGGTCACATTGTGACCTGGCCATGGCTCCCAGGGTCACATCATGACCTGGCCCTGGCTCCCAGGATCCCAGCTGACCTGGCCCTGGATCCATCGGGGTCACATCCTGACCTGGCCATGGATCCTTGGGGACAGGGTCACATTGTGACCTGGCCATGGATCCATCGGGATCACATCCTGACCTGGCCATGGATCCATGGGGACAGGGTCACATTGTGACCTGGCCATGGATCCATCGGGATCACATCCTGACCTGGCCATGGATCCATGGGGACAGGATCAAATCCTAACCTGGCCCTGGATCCATCGGGATCACATCCTGACCTGGCCATGGATCCTTGGGGACAGGGTCACATCCTGACCTGGCTCTGGCTCCCAGGATCCCACCTGACCTGGCCGTGGCTCCATGGGGACAGGATCAGAGCCTGACCCCATCAGAGTCACATCCTCACCTGGCCATGGCGCCATGGGGACAGGATCAGAGCCTGACGTGGCCCTGGCTCCATCGGGGTCACATCCTGACCTGGCCATGGCTCCTTGGGGACACGATCACCTCCTGACCTGACCCTGGCTCCCAGGATCCCACTGACCTGGCCATGCCATGGATCCATCGGGGTCACATCCTGACCTGGCCATGGATCCATGGGGACAGGATCAAATCCTGAACTGGCCATGGCTCCCAGGGTCACATCATGACCTGGCCATGGCTCCATGGGGACAGGATCAGAGCCTGACGTGGCCCTGGCTCCATCAGGGTCATATCCTGACCTGGCCCTGGATCCATCGGGGTCACATCCTCACCTGGCCATGGCTCCTTGGGGACATGATCACCTCCTGACGTAGCCCTGGCTCCATCAGGGTCACATCCTGACCTGGCCGTGGCTCCTTGAGGACACGATCACCTCCTGACCTGGCCCTGGCTCCCAGGATCCCACCTGACCTGGCCCTGGATCCATCGGGGTCACATCCTGACCTGGCCATGGCTCCTTGGGGACACAATCCCAGCCTGTCCCCAAGCCGTGACATTCTCCCCCAAGGCTGAACCCTGTCCCTGTCCCACCGGGAGAGCCTCTCCCATCACCCCCAGGTCACCTGAGTGTCCCCAAGGTGCCACCACCCCTTCCCTGCCACCTCCGAGCCCCTTTGCTGTCCCTCAGGGGCAGCTCAGACCCATTGGGAGGGCTAAAAATAATTAAAAATTATTTAAAAATAATTTTATTTTTTAAAAATAAAATTTCCTTTCTCCCGCAGGAATTTTTCCCTCTCTGTGACATTTTCTAAACCCACAAACCCCTCGGATTACAGAGAAAAAAACCCCCAAAACCCAAAAAGAAACAAAAAACAAAAAAATAACTTTTAAGGGGTGTTAAAATGCAGAGTTTGACGTGGAAAGGGAACCCCCGGATGATTTTTTTGGGGTGCAGGGAGGCGCACAGCCCTGACCTACATCCAGCTGTGCTGTAAATATCCCGGGATAAACAGGGAGGCTCCCCTGGAACAGGATTGACCGGCAGCGATCTCCTCTCCTCCTCCTCCTCCTCCTCCTCTTCCTCCCACTCCCGGAGCTGCTCCCGCCTCTCCCCGCGCTCCCACCCGGCCCCGGCGCACGCAGGTGAGGCTCGACCCTTATTTTGGGGGTTAAAAATGAGTTTTTTGTGGTTTTTTGGGGTTAGAAATGAGATTTTTGTGGTTTTTTTGGGGTTAGAAATGAGTTTTTTGTGGTTTTTTTGGGGTTAGAAATGAGTTTTTTGTGTTTTTTTTGGGGTTAGAAATGAGTTTTTTGTGTTTTTTTTGGGGGTTAGAAATGAGTTTTTTGTGGTTTTTTTGGGTTAGAAATGAGTTTTTTGTGGTTTTTTGGGGTTAGAAATGAGTTTTTTGTGGTTTTTTGGGGGTTAGAAATGAGTTTTTTGTGGTTTTTTTGGGGTTAGAAATTATTTTTTTGTGGTTTTTTTGGGGTTGGTTTTACTCCCCAGGATGGGATGGGGAGGGTGGATGAGTTTTTATCACCTGCGGGAGTTGATTCATCCAACCCCGGCAGGGCCCGGAGGGTTCCGGGGAACGGATTCGATTTAATTTCACAGCAGGGAAAGTGGAGAAATGAGGGGAATTCGGGTGGAAATCCTCAGAGAAGCCAAGAAAGGAAAATTCTTTTTTTTAATTTTTTTTTTTTTTTTTTTTGGTGAAATAAAATGCAGGATGAGAATAGAGGTGGAAATCCTCGGAGAAGCTGAGAAAGGAAAATTCTTATTTTTTTCTTTTTTTGGTGAAATAAAATGTAGGAAGGCTGAGGCTGGGTGGGATATTTGGGATTATTGGAATAATAATAATAATAATAATAATAATAATAACAATACTAACAATGCTAACAATACCAATAACAATACCACCACCACTAATAATAAAATTAATAATAATAATAAAAATAATTTAAAAATAATAACAATAACAATACCAACAATACCAATAACTGTACCACCACCACTAATAATAATAATAATAATAATAATAATAATAATAATAATAATAATAACAATACTAATACTAATGCCACCACCACCAACAATAACAACAATAACAATAATAAAAATAATAAAAATCATTCAAATAAAAAATAATAACAATAACAATAACAATACTAACAATACTAATACTAATAACAACAACAATAACAATAATAACAATAATAAAAATCAAATCAAATCAAATCAAATCAAAATAATAACAATAACAATACTAACAATACTAATACTAATAACAACAACAACAATAATAACAATAATAAAAATCAAATCAAATAAAATAATATTAATAACAATAACAATAACAATACCAACAATACTAATACTAATAACAACAATAACAACAATAACAATAATAAAAATAAAATAAAATAAAAACCCAAAACCAATAACAATAATAATAATAATAATAACAATACTAACACTACTAACACTACTAACACTAATACTAATACGAACAATAATAATAACGATAATAACAATAACAACAATAATAAAAATAATTAAAATAAATAAATAATTTTAATAAAATAATAAAAAAATAAAGAAATAAAAGAAATAATTTTATTTTAATCCCCTGCAGGACCGGAGCCATGTCCAGGCTGATCAAAGCCATCACTGACCTGATGCAGAGCCCGCAGGGCAGCGCCAGGAAGGGAAAGAAGCCGGAGCCCTTCAGCAGGAGCGAGTTCAAGAAGCTGATCCAGCAGGAATTCGTCCCTGTCAAGGTGACCCCGGGGGCTGGGAGAGGTTTTGGGGGGGATTTTGGGGTGGCTTGGGCTGGGTTGGGGTCTTGGGTTTGTCCCCGGGTTTGTCCCCGGGTTTGTCCCCCGTGCTCCTTTTCCTGCAGGGAATGGGGAAGGGGCTGGGATCCAGCTGGGATCCATCCCTGGCACCGGGATTTGGGGGGATTTTTGGGGGGATTTTTGGGGGATTTGGGGGATTTTGGGGGGATTTGGGTGATTTAGGGGATTTGGGGGATTTTGGGGGGATTTGGGGGATTTAGGGTGATATGGGGGATTTTTGGGAGGATTTTTGGGGGTTTTGGGGGGATTTTGGGGAGGATTTTAGGGGGATTTTGGGTGATTTGAGGCGATTTGGGATGATTTGGGGGGATTTTGGGGTGGCTTGGGCTGGGCTGGGGGCTTGGGTTTGTCCCCGGGTTTGTCCCCGGGTTTGTCCCCTGTGCCCTTTTTCCTGCAGGGAATGGGGAAGGGGCTGGGATCCAGCTGGGATCCATCCCTGGCACCGGGATTTGGGGGGATTTTTAGGGGGATTTTTGGGGGATTTGGGGGATTTTGGGGGAATTTTTGGGGGATTTGGGTGATATGGGGAAATTTTGGGGGGATTTGGGGGGATTTTTGGGGGGATTTGGGGGGATTTTTGGGGGGATTTGGGGGATTTGACGGGATTTGGGGGGATTTTTCGGGGCATTTTGGGGTGATTTGGGGGATTTTGGGGGAATTTTTTGGGGATTTGGGTGATATGGGGAAATTTTGGGGGATTTGGGGGGATTTGGGGGATTTGACGGGATTTGGGGGGATTTTTGGGGGGATTTTGGGGTGATTTGGGGGATTTTGGGGGAATTTTTTGGGGATTTGGGTGATATGGGGAAATCTGGGGGGATTTGGGGGTGATTTGGGGGGATTTTTGGGGGGATTTTTGGGGGGATTTGGGGGATTTGACGGGATTTGGGGGGATTTTTGGGGGGATTTTGGGGGTGATTTGGGGGATTTTGGGGGAATTTTTTGGGGATTTGGGTGATATGGGGAAATTTTGGGGGATTTGGGGGTGATTTGGGGGGATTTGGGGAGGATTTTGGAAGGATTTTTGGGGGATTTGGGGAGGATTTGGGGTGATTTGGGGGGATATTGGGGGAAATTGGGGAGACTTTGGGGGGATTTTCGGGGATTTGGGGTGATTTGGGGGATTTGAGGGGATTTGGGGGGATTTGGGGGGATTTGGGGGATTTTTGGGTGGATTTGGGGTGATTTAGGGGATTTTTGGGGGATTTGGGGAGGATTTTGGGGGGGATTTTAGGGGGATTTTGGGTGATTTGAGGCGATTTGGGATTATTTGGGGGGATTTGGGGGATTTGGGCATCCTCCAGCCCTGGCTGCTCCCTGGGCTGAGGGGTCCCGACCCTTCCCCATTACAGGAGGGGCTGACGGGGCCCTGTCCCCTCAGATGTCCCCAAGGCCACCCCCCGGGGCTGAGGGTGTCCTGTCCCCCGGGGCGACAGAATTCTGTCCCCTCAGAGGTCCCTGAGCCCACCCCTCGAGGGCTGACAGGGTCCTGTCCCCTGAACCTGACCGGGTTTTGTCCCCTCAGAAGTCCCCGAGCTGCAGGGACAGATCCGTCCCCAAGGGCTGATGGATTCTGTCCCCTCAGATGTCCCCAAGGCCAACCCCGGGGCTGAGGGGGTCCTGTCCCCCGGAGTGACAGAATTCTGTCCCCTGGCCTGACGGGTCCTGTCCCCTCAGAGGTCCCCAAGGCCACCCCCCGGGCCTGACGGGTCCTGTCCCCTGGGGCTGACGGGGTTTTGTCCCCTCAGATGTCCCCAAGCCCATCCCTGAGGGCTGACAGGGTCCTGTCCCCTGGCCTGACTGGGTTTTGTCCCCTCAGAAGTCCCCGAGCCGCAGGGACAGATCTGTCCCCCGTCCCTCGGACCCCGACACGGAGCCCATGACCCAGGATCGCGCTCCTGCCAAGCCCTGCGTGTACTGACCCCGCCCTGCCACACCTGGGGACAGGTAAGGGACACCCGTGGGACACCCTTGGGTGGGGACAGGGCCACCCCCGCGGTGACAAGGTGTGGTTGTCCCTGTGAGGGTGGGATGGAGCGGGAGCTGAGCTCTGGGGGGCTGATTAATCAGCTCTAATTAAATTAATTAAATTAATTAAATTAAATTAATTAAATAAAATTAATTGGGCACCGTGCAGGGTGGGATGGAGCGGGAGCTGAGTTTTGGGGGGGGGGGGTGATTAATCAGCTCTAATTAAATTAATTAAATTAATTGGGCACCGTGCAGGGTGGGATGGAGCGGGAGCTGAGCTCTGGGGGGCCTGATTAATCAGCTCTAATTAAATAAAATAAATTAAATTAATTAATTAAATAAAATTAATTGGGCACCGTGCAGGGTGGGATGGAGCGGGAGCTGAGCTCTGGGGGGGGTGTGATTAATCAGCTCTAATTAAATTAAGTAAAATAAATTAATTTGGCACCGTGCAGGGTGGGATGGAGCAGGAGCTGAGCTCTGGGGGGGCTGATTAATCAGCTCAAATTAAATTAAATAAATTAAATAAATTAATTAAATAAAATTAATTGGGCACCGTGCAGGGTGGGATGGAGCGGGAGCTGAGTTTTGAGGGGGGGTGTGTGATTAATCAGCTCTAATTAAATTAATTAAATTATTAATTAAATTAATTGGGCACCGTGCAGGGTGGGATGGAGCGGGAGCTGAGCTCTGGGGGGCCTGATTAATCAGCTCTAATTAAATTAAATTAATTAAATTAATTAATTAAATTAAATTAATTGGGCACCGTGCAGGGTGGGATGGAGCGGGATCTGAGCTCTGGGGGGGCTGATTAATCAGCTCTAATTAAATTAATTAAATTAAATTAATTAAATAAAATTAATTGGGCACCGTGCAGGGTGGGATGGAGCGGGAGCTGAGCTCTGGGGGGTTGTGATTAATCAGCTCTAATTAAATTAAATTAATTAAATTAATTGGGCACCGTGCAGGGTGGGATGGAGCAGAAGCTGAGCTCTGGGGGGGTTGTGATTAATCAGCTCTAGTGAAATTAATTAAATAAAATTAATTAAATTAATTGGGCACCCTGCAGGGTGGGATGGAGCAGGAGCTGAGCTCTGGGGGGGCTGATTAATCAGCTCTAATTAAATTAAATAAATTAAATAAATTAATTAAATAAAATTAATTTGGCACCGTGCAGGGTGGGCTGGAGCGGGATCTGAGCTCTGAGGGGGGCTTGTGATTAATCAGCTCTAATTAAATTAAATTAAATTAATTAAATTAAATTAATTGGGCACCGTGCAGGGTGGGATGGAGCGGGATCTGAGTTTTGGGGGGGTGTGTGATTAATCAGCTCTAATTAAATTAATTAAATTAATTAAATTAATTAAATTAATTAAATTATTAATTAAATTAATTGGGCACCGTGCAGGGTGGGATGAAGCACGAGCTGAGCTCTGGGGGGGTGTGATTAATCAGCTCTAATTAAATTAAATAAATTAAATAAATTAATTAAATAAAATTAATTGGCACCGTGCAGGGTGGGATGGAGCGGGAGCTGAGCTCTGGGGGGGTGTGATTAATCAGCTCTAATTAAATTAAATAAATTAAATAAATTAATTAAATAAAATTAATTGGGCACCGTGCAGGGTGGGCTGGAGCGGGAGCTGAGCTCTGGGGGGCCTGATTAATCAGCTCTAATTAAATTAAATTAATTAAATTAATTAATTAAATTAAATTAATTGGGCACCGTGCAGGGTGGGATGGAGCGGGATCTGAGCTCTGGGGGGGCTGATTAATCAGCTCTAATTAAATTAATTAAATTAAATTAATTAAATAAAATTAATTGGGCACCGTGCAGGGTGGGATGGAGCAGAAGCTGAGCTCTGAGGGGGGCTTGTGATTAATCAGCTCTAATTAAATTAAATTAAATTAATTAAATTAAATTAATTGGGCACCGTGCAGGGTGGGATGGAGCGGGATCTGAGTTTTGGGGGGGGGGGTGTGATTAATCAGCTCTAATTAAATTAATTAAATTAATTAAATTATTAATTAAATTAATTGGGCACCGTGCAGGGTGGGATGGAGCGGGATCTGAGCTCTGGGGGGGGTTGTGATTAATCAGCTCTAATTAAATTAATTAAATTAATTAAATTAAATTAATTGGGCACCGTGCAGGGTGGGATGGAGCGGGAGCTGAGCTCTGGGGGGCTGATTAATCAGCTCTAATTAAATAAAATAAATTAAATTAATTAATTAAATAAAATTAATTGGGCACCGTGCAGGGTGGGATGGAGCAGGAGCTGAGCTCTGGGGGGTGTGATTAATCAGCTCTAATTAAATTAATTAAATTAATTAAATTAGATTAATTGGGCACCGTGCAGGGTGGGCTGGAGCGGGATCTGAGTTTTGGGGGGGGTGTGTGATTAATCAGCTCTAATTAAATTATTAATTAAATTAATTGGGCACCGTGCAGGGTGGGATGGAGCGGGATCTGAGTTTTGGGGGGGGTGATTAATCAGCTCTAATTAAATGAATTAAATTAAATTAATTGGGCACCGTGCAGGGTGGGATGGAGCAGAAGCTGAGCTCTGGGGGGGGTGTGTGATTAATCAGCTCTAATTAAATGAATTAAATTTAATTAATTGGGCACCGTGCAGAGCAGAGGGGGCTGCGGGGAGGGTTTTGGGGGACCCCCGTGGGTTTTCCTCGGGGTTTTCCTGGCGGATCCCGGGATTTCCGCAGTTCTGGGACCTCATTCCAGCTTTTCCCTGCTCCTCCAGGCCTGGCCCATCCCGGGAGAAGCGAGGACCGTGCCGGGCCGTGCCGGGCCGTGCCGGGCCGTGCCGGACCGTGCCGAGACACCTCCGTGAGGCAAAAATCCCCCCGGGGCTCCCTGGGGCCCGGGGGTCCTTGAGGGGCTTCGAACCCGCGGCTTTGAGGGGTTTGGGGAGGGTGGTTGGGGGCAGATTTTATTTTTATTTTTTTATTTTTATTTTTATTTTATTTTATTTTATTTTATTTTATTTTATTTTATTTTTTTATTTTTTTTCTTGATAAAAAGCAGCGGTTGGGATTTCAACGCCTTCACCCCGGTTGTTAATGTGGAGAAGGTGAAAAATATAAAACAAAACAAAACAAAACAAAACAAAATAAAATATTAAAATAAAAAAATAAAATAAGATAAAAATAAAATAAAGTGAAATAAGATGAAATAAAATATAACAAAATAAAATAAAACAAAGTAAAGTAAAATGAAATAAAAATTAAAACAAAGTAAAATAAAATAAAATAAAGTAAAATAAAAATAAAATAAAGTGAAATAACATGAAATAAAATAAAATATGAAATAAAATAAAATAAAGTGAAATAACATGAAATGAAATAAAAGAAAACAAAGTAAAGTAAAATGAAATGAAATGAAATGAAATAAAATAAGGTAAAGTGAAATGAAATGAAATAAAGTAAAATAAAAATAAAATAAAGTGAAATAACATGAAATAAAATAAAATAAAATATAAATTAATAAAATAAAATATGAGCGCCTCGGCTCAGCCAATCCCTCCGCTCCGGCTGAGGATTTCACGGAGAATTTTCTGCACTGTAAATATACCAAAAGTGCCTTTTTCCCGGCTTGTTTCCCCTTCTCACAATAAAAGGTTCTAAAACCAGAAAAACCCAATAAAAAATGAATAAAAACCGAATAAAATCTGTATAAAAACTGAATAAAATCTGTATAAAAACCGAATAAAATCTGTAAAAAAACGGAATAAAATCTGTATAAAAACTGAATAAAATCTGTATAAAAACTGAATAAAATCTGAATAAAACCCGAATAAAATCTGTATAAAAATGGCATAAAAACTCAATAAAATCTGTATAAAATCCGAATAAAATCTGTATAAAAACTGAATAAAATCTGTATAAAAAACGGAATAAAATCTGTATAAAAACTGAATAAAATCTGTATAAAACCTGAATAAAATCGGTATAAAAAACGGAATAAAATCTGTATAAAAACCGAATAAAATCTGTATAAAAACTGAATAAAATCTGTATAAAAACCGGAATAAAATCTGTATAAAAACTGAATAAAATCGGTATAAAAACTGAATAAAATCTATATAAAAACTGAATGAAATCTGTATAAAAACTGGTCCAGCTGGTGCCTGCCTGGATTTTGGGAGCCTCCCGGGGCAGGACGGGGCTCAAGGCTGAGCTCACCCCGGCTGCTCCTCAGGTGAGGGTCCCATATATGGGACAGGACCAACCTGGAGTGTCACCACCCCTGCCACGTGTCCCCAAACCTCTCCTGGCTCTGCTCCAGCCCCGGTAAAAAGCACAAAACGCATCCAAAGGAGAGCAGAGGAGCCGCCGTCCTTTCCTCTTGTGGTGGCAGGGAAAATAAATTCTTTGGCTCTGGAAAACATCCCGGCCCTAAAACTCCATCCCGGGCTGCTTCCCTGGCTCTGAAAAACATCCTGGCCCTAAAATCCCATCCCTGGCTCTGGAAAACATCCCGGCCCTAAAACCTCAGCCCGGGCTCTGGAAAACATCCCAGTCCTAAAAACCTTTCCCGGGCTGCTTTCCTGGCACTGGAAAACATCCCCGTCCTAAAACCTCTTCCTGGACCCCTTCCCTGGCTCTGGAAAACATCTTGGCCCTAAAACCTCAGGCCTAAAACTCCTTCCCTGGCTCTGGAAAACATCCCAGCCCTAAAACTTCATCCTGGCCTCTGGAAAACATCCCGGCCCTAAAAACCCTTCCCTGGCTCTGGAAAACATCTCAGCCCTAAAACTTCATCCCTGGCTGTTTCCCTGGCTTTGGAGAACATCCTGGCCCTAAAAACTCCATCCCGAGCTCCGGGAAACATCCCAGCCCTAAAACCCCTTCCCTGGCTCTGGAAATCATCCCGGCCCAAAAACTCCATCCCTGGCTCTGGAAAACATCACAGCCTCAAAATCCCTTCCCTGGCTCTAGAAAATATCCCAGCCCTACAAACCTTTCCCTGGCTGTTTCCCAGGCTCTGGAAAACATCCTGGCCCTAAAACCCCTTCCCTGGTTCTGGAAAATATCCCAGTCCTAAAACTTCATCCCTGACTGTTTCCCTGGCTCTGGAGAAAATCCTGGTGAAAATCCTGGCCCTAAAACCCCTTCCCTGGCTCTGGAAAACATCCAAGCCCCAAAACTCCATCCCGGGCTCTGGAAAACCAGGATGAGGAAATTAAGGAAGCACCGAGCCCGGAGGGATTTAGGGAATAAAGTGAATCTTTATTTGACACAGCCCGGAGCACCGGGGCAGCACCGGCCGGGCCCTTCCCGAGCTCCGAGAGCACCGGGCGAGCTCGGGAAGCTCCGGGCGAGCGGGAGGAGCCGCAGGGGAGCCGAGCCAAGGCGTGGGCAGCGCTGTCACTTCATTTTCTGCTGCGGCATCTGCGGCACCTGCTGCTGCTGCTGCTGCTGCTGCTGCTGGCCGCGCATCTGCGGCTTCCCGTGACAGCCGGAGCTGCCACCGGAGCTGTGACAGCCGCCACCACCGGAGCTGTGACAGCCGCCACCTCCGGAGCTGTGACAGCCACCGGAGCTGCCGCCGGAGCTGTGACAGCCGCCACCGCTGGAGCTGTGACAGCCGCCACCGCTGGAGCTGTGACAGCCGCCACCAGAGCTGTGACAGCCGCCGGAGCTCTGGCGCTGCTGGCGGTGGCACTGATCCTTCTCCTGCCGGGAGCACATGGCGCTGGGTTGGGTCACCTGTGGGGACAGAGGAGGTGGCAGCGGCTTCTCCTGGCTGGGGGCAGGAGGGATCCGGGTGTTCCTTTTCCCAGATCCCACATTTTCCTTTAATGCTTCTGCTGGATCCTTTTTCCCGCTGGAATTGTCCCGTTGAAAGGGTTGGGGACACCCAGGTCGTGCCAAAAACCACCCTGAGCCAATCCCCCAAAAACCACCCTGAGCCAATCCCCGACACCCAGGTCGTGCCAAAAACCACCCTGAGCCAATCCTGACACCCAGGTCATGCCAAAAACCACCCTGAGCCAATCCCCAAAAACCACCCTGAGCCAATCCCCGACACCCAGGATGTGCCAAAAACCACCCTGAGCCAATCCTGACACCCAACTGTGCCAAAAACCACCCTGAGCCGATCCCCCAAAAATCACCCTGAGCCAATCTGGGGACACCCAGACCGTGCCAAAAACCACCCTGAGCCAATGCCCCGATACCCAGGCCGTGCCAAAAACCACCCTGAGCCAATCCCCCAAAAATCACCCTGAGCCAATCCGGGGACACCCAGGTTGTGCTAAAAACCACCCTGAGCCAATTCCCCCAAAAACCACCCTGAGCCAATCCCCAACACCCAACTGTGCCAAAAACCGTCCTGAACCAATCCCCCAAAAACCACCCTGAGCCAATTCCCCCAAAAACCACCCTGAGCCAATCGGGGGACACCCAGGTTGTGCCAAAAACCACCCTGAGCCAATCCCCCAAAAACCACCCTGAGCCAATCCCCGACACCCAACTGTGCCAAAGCAGAACCAAACCCCCAGACCCTCCCTCCACGCCCCCATCTCTGCTCCCTCAAAGCTCCTGGGCCACCCCAAAACCAATTCCAAGTGCGGGGACCCCAAATTCATCTTCCCAAAGATTTTGGAGTCCCCCAACTCTTACCTGAGCTGCTAAAAGAAAAAAGGATGAGAGTGAATGAGGATCTCAGGGCCAGGAGCACTTTTATACCCACCTCAGCTGGAGGAAAAAGCCCCTCCCTGTGCCACAGCTCTGCCCGTTCATTTAATTCGCCGGTGGCTTTTTAATTTTTTAATTTTTTTTTTTTTGCCTGCCCTTTCCTCGGGCTGGCTGAGGTGACTCACCCCCATCCACGCTGGGATTGCCTCTCCTTTCCTGTCCACGGAAGATTTAATTGTTGGGCTCTGCTGGTCTGGGGGAGTCGTGTGGGTGGCCCCGGTTTCCTCAGGTCAGGTTTGGTGTTGATCACACCCCGGGGAGGGTTTTGGGTTCAGAGGGGAAGAGGTGATGGCTCAGCCCCTCCGGAATGTCCTGGGCTTCTCCAGGCCTCCTAAAAAAAACCCCAGATGGGTCTGGAAGGACCCAAAAACAGCTCTGGGAAAGGAGAAAAGTCTTTTTAGCAGGAATTCCTTCCGTGCTGGGCGGTGGGGAGGGGAATGTCCAGGGCTGTGTCCGGTTCTGGGCAGGGCAGGAGGGGCTGGGGGGGGTCCAGAGAAGGGAACGGAGCTGGGGAAGGGGCTGGGAATTCCTGAGGGGGCTGGGGAAAGGGTCTGGAACTCCTGAGGGAGCTGGGAAGGGGCTGGGAACTCCTGAGGGGGCTGGGAAGGGGCTGGAGAATTCCTGAGGGAGCTGGGAATTCCTGAGGGGGCTGGGAAAGGATCTGGAACTCCTGAGGGAGCTGGGGAAGGGGCTGGGAATTCCTGAGGGAGCTGGAGAAGGACCTGGAGAATTCCTGAGGGAGCTGGGAACTCCTGAGGGAGTTGGGGAAGGGGCTTGGAATTCCTGAGGGGGCTGGGGAAGGGACTGGAGAATTCTTGAGGGAGTTGGGGAAGGACCTGGAGAATTCCTGAGGGGTCTGGGACTCCTGAGGGAGCTGGGGAAGGGTTTGGAGAATCCTGAGGGAGCTGGGGAAGGGGTCTGGAATTCCTGAGGGAGCTGGGAAGGGGCTGGAGAATTCCTGAAGGAGCTGGGAATTCCTGAGGGGGCTGGGGAAGGGTCCTGGAACTTCTGAGGGAGCTGGGGAAGGGGCTGGGAATTCCTGAAGGGTCTGGAAACTCCTGAGGGAGCTGGGGAAGGGACCTGGAACTCCTGAGGGAGCTGGGAAGGGGCTGGAGAATTCCTGAGGAGGCTGGGGAAGGGACCTGGAATTCCTGAGGGAGCTGGGGAAGGGACCTGGAATTCTTGAGGGAGCTGGGGAAGGGTCCTGGAACTCCCAAGGAAGCTGGGGAAGGGGTTCAGCCTGGAGGAAAGGAAGAATTTCGGACTCTGCACAATTCCCAGGAGGATCAGGTTGGAATTTTTTTTCCTGGAAAAGGGGACGGTCAAACCTGCCCGGGGAGGTTTTGGTGTCCCCACCCCTGCAGGTGACCAATTCCAGCCTGGCCTTGACCCTCTTGGGGATCGGTCACACCCGATGGCCTTGGAGAGCTTTTCCAAACCCCAAAATTTGGGATTTGCCTGGAATTGCTCGGCTCCTTCCTCTCAGAGCGATGATGAGGAAGCTCCAAGGTTTCCCGCCCTTCCACCAGCAGCTGGAATTCTCATTTTTGGAGGGAAAGGAATAAACCCTGCCCTGAGTAACGATCCGGGGATTAACAAAGTGATTAATTACAATTCCGGATTTATTCCAGGCCAGCGGCTCCGGGGCTGCCCGAGGAGGAGGAGGAGGAGGAGGAGGAAGGATCCCACAGGATCCCTCGCCCACATCGCAGGGAACTTGCGGACCCCCGGGACTTTCTCCAGAGCTTCAGGAACGCCCATTTTGCCTTTTCCCCGATCCCTAATTAGCTCCTAATTGCCCAGCAAATCCCGGCGCTGTTCTGACCATGCCCCACACGCAGAGCAAGAATTTGGGATCCTCCCTGTTCTTTTCTGCTGCGTGGGCTGGGAATTCTGCGGCCCCTTTCTGTCACTGCTGATGGGATGAAGATATTTCCATCCTTAAACAAGAAAAAAAAATTGAGGCTGAAACCCGGATTTTCACAAAATTGAGGCTGAAACCCGGATTTTCCCAAAATTGAGGCTGAAACCCGGATTTTCCCATCTGTGGTTTTGTCAGGGTGAAAAAGTTTGGAAAACTCCGGGTGGGAAATATTTCCCTTCCTCCCTTCTTCCCCTCCTGTTTTTGATTTATTTTTCCGTTGAGGTTTTGTGGTGGCCACAGGAGGCTGAGGGGTTTCTGCCATCCAAAATTTGTTGGTCCCCAAAACCTGGAGGGTTTTTGGGAAAAGAGGGGGCACAGGGCGGGTGGAGGAACCAGGTGAGCAACCTGAGGTTCCTTTTGCGTTGCCAAATTTCTGCCAGGATCTAGAGCAGGGTCAGGGCAAGCTGTGCCTGGGTTTGGCTGCTGCTCTTTAATTGGGTTTTGTTCTGGCCTAGGTAGAAATGCGCTCAATGACCACTGGGGGAAAAACAAAAAACAAAACAAAACAAAACAACAAAAAAAAACGCACAAAAAACCAAAAACCAACAAAAAAACCCCACAAAAAACCACACAAAAAAACCAACACCAAGCTCGAAGGAATTTTTGGCTTTTGGCGTCTCCCTGCGTTCATCTCCTGGTGTTTTAATTGCTCTGAGTTTGGTGAAATTGGCGATTCTGCATTTTGGGGTTGAACGTGCGTTGAAAAATGGGGTTTGAAATGGGGGGGCTCGGCCAAGGAACCCCCCTGAGCCACCCCCCTGCTCCCCAAAACAGGGAGTGAGCTGCTGCCTGCACCCTTTTCAGCAATGCCAGAAATTTCTGATGCTCCTGACGCACTCGAGAACAATCTTATCGCGCTAAGATCCATTTCATGAATGGCAATACCGGAGCAATAAATTACCCAATTCGTTTTAATTACAAGCTGAAGAAGAAATTCAGCAGCTCAGTTGTGTAAGGGATGGAGCAACGCCCCTGGCACGGCCCAGAGCTCAGGCGGGGCTGGGCGAGGGCGCAGCATTTCTAGAAAGGCTGGCGGGGGTGGAGGGACCTCCCGCAAGGGAGGCGTTTTGGGGCCAAATGGTGAAAAAAAGGAAAAAGAAAGAAAAAAAAAAAGAAAGAAAAGAAAGAAAAAAAGAAGGAAAAAAGGGGGGAAAAAAGGAAAAAAGAAGAAAAAAGGGGGGAAAAAGAAGAAAAAAGAACAAAAAGGAAAAAAAGAAGAAAAAAGGAAAAAAGAAACAAAGGAAAAAAAAGAAGAAAAAAGAAAAAAGGAGAAAAAGAAGAAAAAAGGAAAATAAGAAAAAAAGAAGAAAAAAGAAAAAAGGAAAAAAGAAGAAAAAAGGAAAAAAAGGAAGAAAAGAAGAAAAGAAAAAAAGGAGAAAAGAAGAAAAAAGAAAAAAGGAAGAAAAGAAGAAAAAAGAAAAAAGGAGAAAAGAAGAAAAAAGAAAAAAGGAGAAAAGAAGAAAAAAGAAAAAAGGAGAAAAGAAGAAAAAAGGCAATAAGGAAAAAAAAAAGGAAGAAAAAAAGAAGAAAAAAAGAGGAAAAAAAAGGAGAAAAAAAGGAAAAAAAGAAGAAAAAAAAGGGAGTTCTTGGTCTTTAGGACTTTTTGGCTCAAAACCTCTCCCAGATTATGGATTGTGGTGGCTCCAATGTAGTCACAGACTGATCCAGACACAGCAGTGCCAGCATGAACAGAATTTATTTCAGCAGCCGCAGAGAAGCTCGGGACGGGTTACAGGATTCACCGGGAGAGGGGAAGGACAAATTTCCCTGGAGGAGGAGTTTGCTGGGGACACGCAAAGCGTGGGGCAGGGTCGTTCCTGCGGGTCACCTGGGGGTGACGGGGCGATCACTTCATGTTGGAGGACACCTGGTAGATTTGCTGCTGGCATTCCTGCTGCTTGCCATGGCAGGATCCAGTGTTTCCATGGCAGGATCCAGTGCTACCATGGCAGGATCCAGTGTTTCCATGGCAGGATCCAATGCTACCATGGCAGGATCCAGTGTTGCCATGGCAGGATCCAGTGCTACCATGGCAGGATCCAATGTTTCCATGGCAGGATCCAATGCTACCATGGCAGCCGGATCCGCTGCTCCTCTGGCAGCTGGATCCACTATTCCCCTGGCAGCCAGATCCGCTGCTCCTCTGGCAGCCAGATCCGCTGCTCCCGCGGCATCCGGATCCGCCACTGCTCCCCTGGCAGCCGGATCCGCTGCTCCTGTGGCAGCCGGATCCGCCACTGCTTCCCTGGCATCCGGATCCGCTGCCCCCGTGGCAGCCGGAGCCGCCGCCGTGGCAGGAGGAACGTTCCTGCTGGTGGCACTGGTCCCTGTCCTGGCGGGAGCACATGGTTGGAGACCTGCTGGGAAAACTCATCCGTGAGTGAAGGCGACACCACCAGGGACGCTGGAAGTGTCTGAGGTGGGGCTGGGTGGGATTTGGAGCACCCTGGGATAGAGGGGGGGTGTCCCTAAAATCAGTCAGGTGATTTTGAGGTCCCTTCTAACCCAGCACTTTCCATGATTTCATAATTTTGTGATTCCATGGTACCATGATTCCATGGTTTCATGGTTCCATGATTCCACAATTCCATGATTCCATGATTTCACGGTTCCATGATTCCATAATTTCATGGTTCCATGATTCAATAATTTCATGATACCATGGTTCCATGATTCCATGGTTTCATGATTCCACAATTCCATGGTTCCATGTTTCCATGATTCCATGATTCCATGGTTCCATGATTCCATGGTTCCACAGTTCCATGATTCCATGGTTTCATGGTTCATAATTCCATGATTTCATGGTTCCATGATTCCATGATTCCACAATTCCATGACTCCATGGTTCCATGATTCCATGATTCCATGGTTCCATGGTTCCATAGTTCCACAATTCCATGGTTCCATGGTTTCACAATTCCATGGTTCCATAATTTCATGGTTCCATGGTTCCATGATTCCATGGTTTCATGATTCCATGGTTCCACAATTCCATGGCTCCATGATTCCATGATTCCATGGTTCCATAATTTCATGGTTCCATGATTCCACAATTCCATGATTCCATGGTTCCATGGTTTCACAATTCCATGTTTCCATGATTCCATGGTTTCATGATTCCATGGCTCCATGATTCCATGATTCCATGGTTCTAAGTCAAGTTCTCAAGCAGCAGAAGCATTACCTGCCCGTGGCGGCCTCTTGGCGCCTTTCTCTTTATAAATCAGAGAGAATTTAAAACAGAAGAGCTGCACAAACCCCAGAGCCAGACACCCCTGAGCCCTCATCCACCTGATCCCAAAATTCCCACTTTTTCCTCCCAGCAGGACTGAGACAGAGACAGGACGCGGAAGAGAAGCTCAGAGTTGGGGAGAAGCCGGAAAACACCAAAAGCGCAAAAAATTCTGACGGATTTGGACTCACCTGGATCAGGAGGAGCTCGAGAGGCGACGCCGAGGATCTGAGGAGGAACGGGGAGCAGAGGGATTTTATAGCCCGGGCTCCGGAAACGAGTTGGGGCCCCACTGCAGGGACCTGATTGCTCAGCACCCCGAGCTCTTGGCTAATTGGGAGTTTTGGTGCCGCTGCCTTTGACTCACGGAGCAGATCGATATCCCGACATTCCGCCCGTAACTCCATAAAAATGTTAATTGCCCACCACGCCTGGCCTGGTCGGGGCTGGGGAGCATTTGGGGTGCATTTTTAATTTTTTTTTTTTTTAATTTTAATTTTTTAATTTTTTTATTTTTTAAATTCTTTTTTACCTTTGTGCCCAAAGCCCGACCTGAGAAGGGGCAGATGTTGGAGGGTGGGATTGTGGAGGAAATGAAGAAATAAAAGGGAAAGGGAATAAAAAAGGCCGTGGTGGTGAGTAGTAAAAATAAACATTTTTGGACAGGGTATAGTGTCAAAGAAACACCAAAAATTCGGAATAAATTCGGCAAAGAAGCACCAAAAATTCTGAATAAAATGGGCAGAGAAGCACCAAAAATTCTGAATAAAGTCAGCAAAAAAGCACCAAAAATTCTCAATAAAATGGGCAAAGAAGCACCAGAAGTTCTGAATAAAGTCAGCAAAGAAGCACCAAAAATTCTGAATAAAGTCAGCAAAAAAGCACCAAAAATTCTGAATAAAATGGACAGAGAAGCACCAAAAATTCTGAATAAAGCCAGCAAAGAAGCAGAAAAAATTCTGAATAAAGCCAGCAAAAAAGCACCAAAAATTCTGAATAAAACCAGCAAAGGAGCACCAAAAATTTGGAATAAAGTCAGCAAAGAAGCACCAAAAATTCTGAATAAAACCAGCAAAGGAGCACCAAAAATTCGGAATAAAGTCAGCAAAGAAGCAGCTAAAATTCTGAATAAAGTCAGCAAAGAAGCAGCAAAAATTCTGAATAAAGTCAGAAAAGAACAACCAAAAATTTCTGAATAAAGTCAGCAAAGAAGCACCAAAAATTCCAAATAAAATCAGCAAAGAAGCACCAAAAATTCTGAAAAAAATGGACAGAGAAGCACCAAGAATTCTGAATAAAGTCAGCAAAGAAGCACCAAAAATTCAGAATAAAATGGACAGAGAAGCACCAAAAATTCTGAATAAAACCAGCAAAGGAGCACCAAAAATTTGGAATAAAGCCAGCAAAGAAGCAGAAAAAATTCTGAATAAAGCCAGCAAAAAAGCACCAAAAATTCTGAATAAAATGGGCAAAGAAGCACCAAAAATTCTGAATAAAGTCAGCAAAGAAACAGCAAAAATTCTGAATAAAGTCAGCAAAAAAGCACCAAAAATTCTGAATAAAGTCAGCAAAGAAGCACCAAAAATTCTGAATAAAGCCGGCAAAGAAGAACCAAAAATTCTGAATAAAATGGACAGAGAAGCACCTAAAATTCTGAATAAAGCCAGCAAAGAAGCAGCAAAAATTCTGAATAAAGTCAGCAAAAAACCACCAAAAATTCTAAATAAAGTCAGCAAAGAAGCAGCAAAAATTCTGAATAAAGTCAGCAAAGAACCACCAAAAATTCAGAATAAAATGGGCAGAGAAGCAGCAAAAATTCTGAATAAAGTCGGCAAAGAAGCACCAAAAATTCTGAATAAAGTCACCAAAGCACTAGAGGGAGCGTTGGAATTTTTCAAGCACGGCAGGATTTGCGTCTTTAACGCTCTGCTTTGAGGACAGAAATGGAGATCTCCAGGCCTGAACTCCTGCAGGACTCTAGAGGCCACTGTGATATCAAAAATATCCCGGGTTGAATTAAAATAATTAAATTAAATTAATTAAAACACAGAGACTCCCCAGAGGAGCTGAATCACCGGAATCGATAGATGAGGAAACCCGATACTTCACAAACACGGGTGAGAATGGAAATCCTTGTGAAACTCATTATTCACGATTAATTACAGCCCTGATTGCCGCGGATGGGGATAAACCTGTTCCATCCTTGTCTCCGTGATAGAAAAACACCCGAGCAGGGCCCAGGGAAGGGATGGGGCTGTGCTGACCCCACAGCTGCCCTCTGCATCCCCTAAAATCTCCCGCTCCTTCCAGAGGCATCCCTGATCCTTTTTGAGTGGAAAAATGGCTTTTTTTGGGTATTTTTTGGGGTAATTTGTCAGTTTTATGAACAGGGGCTGGCAGGGGACGTTTGGGGCAGCATCAGCAGCCTCCAGGTGTCTGACCCTAAAATCCTCACCCTGCAGCTGTTTTTTGTTTATTTTCCTTGTCCTGGTGGAGAAATCCCCTGCAGGGACTTTGGGATGTTTGATGTGTGTCACATCCTGAGCCGGGAGGGGATGGAGATCCTCACCTGGGCCAGGTGAGGTGCCAGGAGCCCCGAGGTCACCGCGCTGGACATCCCTGATCCGCCCCAGAAATCCCCCCAAATCCCAGCAAATCCTCAAAATGATGCCATTTTGAGTGGAAAAATGGATTTTTTGGGGTATTTTTTTTGAAATTTGTCGGTTTTATGAACAATTTCCTTTGTAGAGGCTGACAGGGGAGGTTTGGGGCAGCATCAGCAGCCTCCAGGTGTCTGCCCCTAAAATCCTCACCCTGCAGCTGTTTTTTGTTTATTTTCCTTGTCCTGCAGGAGAAATCCCCTGCAAGGATTTTGGGATGTTTGTTGGGTGTCACATCCTGAGCCGGGAGGGGATGGAGATCCTCACCTGGGCCAGGTGAGGTGCCAGGAGCCCTGACAACACCGTGCTGGGACCCACATCCCTGATCCGCCCCAGAAATCCCCCCAAATCCCAGCAAATCCTCAAAATGATCCCATTTTGAGTGGAAAAATGGCTTTTTTTGGTATTTTTTGGGGTAATTCGTCGGTTTTATGACAAATTTCCTTTGTAGAAGCTGACAGGGGAGGTTTGGGGCAGCATCAGCAGCCTCCAGGTGTCTGCCCCTAAAATCCTCACCCTGCAGCTGTTTTTTGTTTATTTTCCTTGTCCTGCAGGAGAAATCCCCTGCAGGGACCCTGGGGTGTTTGATGTGTGTCACATCCTGAGCCGGGAGGGGATGGAGATCCTCACCTGGGCCAGGTGAGGTGCCAGGAGCCCCAGGGACACCGCGCTGGACATCCCTGATCCGCCCTAGAAATCCCCCAAAATCCCAGCAAATCCTCAAAATGATCCCATTTTGAGTGGAAAAATGGATTTTTTTGGGTATTTTTTGGGTAATATTTCAGTTTTATGAACAATTTCCTTTGTAGAAGCTGGCAGGAGAGGCTTGGGGCAGCATCAGCAGCCTCCAGGTGTCTGCCCCTAAAATCCTCACCCTGCAGCTGTTTTTTGTTTATTTTCCTTGTCCTGCAGGAGAAATCCCCTGCAAGGATTTTGGGATGTTTGTTGGGTGTCACATCCTGAGCTGGGAGGGGATGGAGATCCTCACCTGGGCCAGGTGAGGTGCCAGGAGCCCCCGAGGTCACCACGCTGGACATCCCTGATCCGCCCCATAAATCCCCCAGAATCCCAGCGATTCCTCTCCCAACCTCACCAGGAATTTGGGAATTTTCACCCTGTTAGTTCCATTCCCAAATTCTCCTCCCACCTTTTCTCCCAGGGTTTTTTTTTGGGAGTTTTAAGGTGCAAATCCAGCCCCACTCATTCCTCGTGGTCCTGAGCAGCCCCTCTGCCTTTCCCCCCTCCTTCTCTGATGAAATGCGGATTTTTTCTTACACAACTTAATTAACATTTAATTACCCTCTTGCACAAACACTCCGTGATGGAAAATGTTATTTTACCAGCTCCGGGAGATCACCTGAGGAGCCACCAGGTGGAACCAGCGTCCGGAACGAGGCCGCTGCCAACCCAACTTTGGCCACCAGAAGGACCAGAAGCCGCTCGGAGGGGATGAAGAGGAGAAAACCACGGGTGCGAGGGGGAAATTTTTTTTTTTATTTTTTAAAAATTTTAATTTTTTTTTTTTAAATTTTAAAAATTTTTTAAATTTTTTTTTGATTTTTTTTTTCATTTTTTTATAGCCTCCACGTGCGCTGTGAAATTCTGAAGAGCGTTTTCAATCCTGAAGAACGTTTTGAATTCCACAGCGCCCGAGGGTCACGACTTCAGAGCGCGTTACAAGCGGCGGGGACAGCGACAACGGGTGACAACGCGGGGCAGGTGACACGAGGCGAGAGGGACAAATTCCTTTTGATTTTCCCTTCACTCTTCACCTTCCTTTATTTGATCTTGCGGGCTGGAACTTGGCAGGTCTGGGGGATGCCCTTGGCCACGGGCACGCAGCTCTGCTGGACAGGAGGGGGACAAGGACGGGGACAAACCTGCACAGGTTGGGGACAGGGACAAACCTGAACAGGAGGGGGACAAACCTGCACTGGTGGGGGACAAACCTGCACCGGTGGGGGACAGGGACAGACCTGCACTTTTTGGGGACAACTCTGCACCGGGATGCTCTGCACTTTTTGGGGACAGGGACAAGGACAGACCTGCACTTTTTGGGGACAGCTCTTCACCGGGATGCTCTGCACTTTTTGGGGACAGGGACAAGGACAGACCTGTACTTTTTGGGGACAGCTCTTCACTGGGATGCTCTTCACCGGAGCAGGACAAGGACACACCTGCACTTTTTGGGGACAGCTCTTCACCGGGATGCTCTTCACTGGAGCAGGACAAGGACAGACCTGCACTTTTTGGGGACAGCTCTGCACCGGGACACTCTGCACCGGTTGGGGACAGGGACAACTCTGCACCGGGACACTCTGCACCGGTTCCCCACAACACGACGTCCCACCCTGCACCCCCGACGACCCCTGACACCTCTCGGCGCACACCGACCTCCCGTAACCCTGACACCCCCCTGAACCCCCAGAGCTGTACGTGGGTCTCCTGACACACCCAGACCCTCCTCCATGGCACGACCCCGATGACCCCTGACACCTCTCGGCGCACACCGACCTCCCGTAACCCTGACACCCCCCTGAACCCCCGTAGCTGTACGTGGGCCTCCTGACACAGCCGTGGCACGCGGAAGAGGAGCCCGAGTAGCCCTGGCAGCGCTCGGAGCAGCGCGGCTGCCGGTAGCCGTAGTGCCGGTAGTTGTGGCCGCACATGCCCTGGGCTCCCTCGCCGTGGCAGCCCGAGGAGGAGGAGGAGGAGGAAGAGCAGCAGTTGCTGTAGCCGTAGCGGAAGGGAGTTCGCCGAGTGTCCAACCACGAGCCCGACGGGTCGTACCACGTGGAGTTCAGGTTGAAGAAGGATTCTCTTCCCGAGGAGTAAATCATGTTGGGGATGGCGGGGAAAAAAAGGAAAAAACCAACCTGGGGAAGGGATGGGTTGGGGTCAACATCTCCTCTAAATCTGTTTAATTTCCTGCGGAACTGTGGGGTTTATCCTGATTTTTTATACATTTCTCAGGATTAAACTTCTTCCTGTGAAGCTGTGGGGTTTATCCTGAGTTTTTATATATTTTTTATCCTGAGTTTTTATATATTTCTCAATATTACACTTCTTCCTGTGAAACTGTGGGGTTTATCCTGAGTTTTTATATAATTTTTATCCTGAGTTTTTATATATTTCTCAGTATTGTGCTTCTTCCTATGAAACTGTGGGGTTTATCCTGAGTTTTTATATAATTTTTATCCTGAGTTTTTATACATTTCTAAGTATTACACTTCTTCCTGTGAAACTGTGGGGTTTATCCTGAGTTTGTGCACATTTTTAAGTATTACACTTTTTCCTGTGAAACTGTAGGGTTTATCCTACATTTTTAATATATATTTTTATCCTGAGTTTTTATATATTTCTCAGTATTACATTTCTTCCTGTGAAACTGTAGGGTTTATCCTACAGTTTTAAAATATTTTTTATCCTGAGTTTTTATACATTTCTCAGTATTACATTTCTTCCTGTGAAACTGTGGGGTTTATCCTACAGTTTTTATATATTTTTTATCCTGAGTTTTTATATATTTCTAAGTATTACACTTTTTCCTGTGAAGCTGTGGGAATTATCCTGGGTTTTTATACATTTTTAAATATTACACTTCTTCCTGTGAAACTGTGGGAATTATCCTGGGTTTTTACACATTTCTAAGTATTTCACAATTCACAGAATCACAGAATTTCTAGGTTGGAAGAGACCTTCAAGATCATCGAGTCCAACCCAGCCCCAACACCTCAACCCTGGCACCCAGTACCACATCCAGACTTTTTAAAAACACATCCAGGGATGGTGACTCCACCACCTCCCCGGGCAGAACATTCCAGTATTTTACCACTTTTTCAGTGAAAAATTTTTCCTTAATATCCAACCTAAATTTCCCTTGACGCAGTTTGAGACTCTCTTCTTGTTCTGTTCACTTTTATTCAAATCCCAGCGTTATCATTCAATTTTGGAAGCCTTTTCCATGGCTTCAGGTCAAACTCAGAGTTTTCTTGGGGGTCAGTGCCTGTCAGCACAAAAAATCTGAAATTCTCAGTCTCCAACACCGAGAGCCTGGGATTTCCAGAGGAAATTCCTGTGGTTGCCCAACACCGGTCAGGTTTCATCCAAATCTCATCCCAACCCTCTTGCTGACCTCCCCTTTCCATTTTTCCACCTCCAGGAACAAACCCAACCACCTCAAGGTGGTGACACCGCCGTAAATCCCACCCCAGGCTCCCTCAGGAGCTGTTTTTGACCCTCCAAAATCCAGACCCCCACCCAAAAGGGGACCCAGCTGAGTCTCACCAAATCTCCAGCGAAGTCAGGCTCTGTCCAGGGGATCAGAATGTGAGACCAAAGGGGGCCGAGGGCTTTTTATAGAGCTCAGAAATGTTCTGAGCCGTGAAACACGCGGCAGGAACGAGGATTAAATTATTTATTAGCAAAACATCTCCTCCATTTGGATGCTGTTCCCAGTGCTTGGCATGTTCTGCTTGACTCACGATTTCTGATAAGCATCTTTTAATTACAACATCTGGGGACATAAAAGAGTGGCACGGCCCGAGCCGCACTCGGGGCCGTGTAAGACAGGTAATAAAGGAATTATTCACCCTCTGCCGGCCAGCAGGGCACTGCCGGGTGACCCGTGAGTCAGGGCCGGTGATGGCACCGCTCTGCCCCTCCCCTCCCGCTGCACTTCCAGGTGAAACACCGGCAGGTGATGGGAAGCGCCAGCTCAGAGTCACCGAGAACAAACCCGGCGGTTTCCGTGATGAAACGCTCGGCTCTGGGCACGAGGGAGTGAGGGCGGGGAGGGCCTGGCACGGATTTTCCAGGGAATTTCTGGCTGCCTCGTTCCTGGAAGTGTTCCAAGGATGAGTTGGACAGGGCTGGGATGGTGGAAGGTGTCCCTGCTTGGGGGAGTTGGAGTGAGATGGTCCCTAAGGCTCCTTCAAGCCCAAAACTTTCTGTGATTCTGTTTCTTTCAATTTCTGAATTCCAGACCTGCCCCTCACCCCAAGATTTTTTTTTTTTAATGTCCCTTCCAGCCCAAACCGTTCCATTATTCTGTTTCTTTTCCATTTCAGCATTCCAGGCTTCTCCCTCATCCCCAGGATGATTTTTGGGGGCCCCTCCCAACCCAAACTTTTCCCTGATCCTGTTTCTTCTCCATTTCTGCATTCCAGGCTTCTCCCTCACCTCATCCCCAGGATGATTTTTGGGGGTCCCTCCCAACCCAAACCATTCCATTTCTTCTCAATTTCTGCATTCCAGGCTTCTCCTTCATCCCCAAGATTTTTTTGGGGGTGCCTCCCAACCCAAACCATCCCATTATTCTGTTTCTTCTCCATTTCTGCATTCCAGATTTCTCCCTCACCCCAAGATTTTTTTTTTTAAATGTCCCTTCCAGCCCAAACCAACCGTGTGATTCTGTTTCTTTTCCATTTCAGCATTCCAGGCTTGTCCTTTCCCTCATCCCCAGGATGATTTTTGGGGGTCCTTCCCAACCCAAACTATTCTGTAATTCTGTTTCTCTCCATTTCAGCATTCCAGGCTTGCCTCTCACCCCAGGATGATTTTTGAGGTCAGTCCCAACCCAACCCTTTCTGTGATTCCATTTCTCTCCATTTTTACATTCCAGGCCTTCTGATCCCTCCCCTCATCCCCAAGATGAATTTTGGGGGTCCCTCCCAACCCAAACCATCCCATTATTCTGTTTCTTCTCCATTTTTACATTCCAGGCTTCTCCCTTATCCCCAAGATGATTTTTTGAGGTCCCTCCCAACCCAAACCTTCCCATGATTCCGTTTATTCTCCATTTCTGCATTCCAGATTAACTGGGATAAGGTAATAGGATGGGATAACTGGGATGGGGTAACTGGGATGGGGTGACTGGGATGGAGTAACTGGGAAGGGATAACTGGGATAATTGGGATGGGGTAACTGGGATGGGGTACCTGAAATGGGGTAACTGATATGGGATAACTGGGATAACTGGGATAACTGGGATGGGGTAACTGGGATGGGGAAACTGGGATAGGGTAACTGGAAGGGGAGAACTGGGATGGGGTGATTGGAATGGGGTACCTGAAATGGGGTAACTGGGATGGGATAATTGGGATGGGGTAACTGGGATTGGGGAAACTGGGAGGGGGTAATTGGGAAGGGGTGATTGGAATGGGGTACCTGAAATGGCGTAACTGGAATTGGGGAAACTGGAATTGGGGAAACTGGGACTGGGGAAACTGGGATGGGGTACCTGGAATGGGATAACTGGGATGGGATAACTGGGATAACTGGGATGGGGTAACTGGGATGGGATGATTGGGATGGGATAACTGGGACTGGGGAAACTGGGATGGGGTAACTGGGATGGGGTACCTGGAATGGGATAACTGGGATGGGGTAACTGGTATTCAAGGGCTGGTGAAAAGCAGCTTGGAAAATAAACTGGAAAATAAACTGGACCAAACTGGACCTGGAAGTGAGGGCTGAGCTGGGCCTCGCTCTGAGGGCTCTGCGGGCTCTGAGTCACCGTGCCAGGAACTGGAAAAAGCTGGGAAGAAAATCCCAAATTAAAAAAAAAAGGGCGTTTCTAAGGTAAATCTCACATAAAATAAAAAACCGCTTTTTTATTTGCCTCGAATTAGAGCCGGGAACAATAAATTATTGCGGTGAAAAAAAACGAGGACGATTTTCCTTTTTTTTTTTTTTAATTTTTTCCTCCCCAGCTCTCCAGAACACGCCCGGGCAATACTGAGACAAATTAAATTAAATTAAATTAAATTAAATTAAATTAAATTAAATTAAATTATTTGCTTTAAAGCGCTTCGTGGGAGGTTTTTTCTGGCCAGGGGAGGAGCAGCAGCAGCTCAGCCGTGCTGCCTGCAGGAGGGAAAAGGAATCCCCGGCATGCGCGGCCGCACCTCCCGAGCCGCTCATTAACATAATTAACCTAATTAACATAGAGATGAGGATGTGCTCTGCTTCCATCCGGGGGCCGGAGCTGATGTTGGTGCCCGGGTAGGAAAATCACGTTTTTTTTAGGATTTTTTTAGGATTTTCCACCGCCCGGGCTGGAGAAATCACCGCAGGCAGAGCTGAAATCCTCCCGTGTGAGCCCCGAGTTTAAATTGATTTAAATGACCGAATTTAAATTATTTAAATATCCGAATTTCCTCGTTTTATTGTTTTAATGGCTTTCAACCTTCTTCTGGTTGTAATTTCGGGGCCAAAAATGAGCGGAACCAAAGTTTGCGAAATATTTTTCAACTTTATTATTGAATAAAAAGGGAGGAGATAAAGCTGGAGGAGTCCGTGGTGGTCACTGTGGTTCCTTTTTTTATTTTTTTATCTCCCGTAAAGTCCTGGAGTTGTTTTCAAACAATTTTGAAATTAAAACCCTGGGGGAAAGCAAATTCGAGGCCGCTCTTCCACCCCTCGAGTGTCCCTCGGATCTCAGGGAAAATCAAATTCCCGGCTGGGAATTTAAAGGGTCGGTGCAAACCAGCCTCGAGCCGGAGCTTGGAGCATCCTTGGTGTGAAAAATGAGGTTGATTTTATTGGAAAAAAATTAGAAGTTTAATAAAAAAAATAAAAAGAAAATAGATAATTAGGAGAGATAAAAACAAAATACAATTTTTTTGGCAGAGGGTGCCTGGCACAGAACCAGCCAGCACACACCATAACAAAAAGTTTGTTCTTTAAAAACATCAGCCTGTTGCATATTTAAAAATTCACATCCATGGTTCAAATATTCCTTTTGAGTGTGAATTTTCTTTGTTCAGTTTCAACTCCCCCCAACCATTTTATCCTCCATAGCACAGGTCCCCTAAATTCTTCTCCTGGGGTTTTGGTCATCTTCATTGGGATAAAATATTTGATAACGGAAGTTCAATAAATTCCTTTTTTTTTGTAGCTTTTTGGTCAGCGATCTTCATGCAGGAATGAAGGATGAGACCTCTTTTTTCTGGTTTGTCAGTTTACAGGGAAAAAAAATAAAACCCACTAGTTTTCTACTTTTAACACTGTGTTATAATCAAAAATATCAATTAATCACATTTCTAAACTCAATTAATAAAAGAAAACAAGGTACAATGTTCCTACATTATACATAAAATATTAATTCCTAGTATTCTACTTTTAACGCTATGTTACAATCAAAAATATCCATCCATCACATTTCTAAATTATAAATTTAGAAACGTGATGGATTAATAAAATTAATAAATTAAAATATTAATAAATTATATTTATTAATAGATAATATTTAGATATTATATAAAATATATTTAATTTAATTAATAATTATAAATATATTTAATTTAATTAATAAAAGAAAACACGGTACAATCTTCCTACATTATACATAATATATTAATCCCTAGTCTTGTATTTTTAACACTATGTTACAATCAAAAATATCCATCCATCACATTTCTAAATTATAAATTTAGAAAAGTGACGAATTAATAAAATTAATAAATTAAATTATTAATAAATTATATTTATTAATAGATAATATTTAGATATTATGTAAAATATATTTAATTAATAATTATAAATATATTTAATTTAATTAATAAAAGAAAACACGGTACAATCTTCCTACATTATACATACAATATTAATCCCCAGTCTTCTACTTTTAACCCTATATTATAATCAAAAATATCCATTTATCTCATTTTTTAAACTCTATTAATAAAAGAAAACACGGTACAATCTTCCTACATTATACATACAATATTAACCCCTTGTCTTCTACTTTTAACACTATATTACAATCAAAAATATCCATCCATCACATTTCTAAACCCTATTAATAAATACAATCTTCCTATATTATACATGCATTTAATATTAAATATTAAATATAATATTTAAATAATATTTTTAAAAATATATAAAACTATACTGCAATCAAAAATATCCATCCATTACATTTCTAAACCCTATTAATAAATACAATCTTCCTACATTATACATGTATTTAATATTAAATATTAAATATAGTATTTAAATAATATTTAATATATATATATAAAACTATACTGCAATCAAAAATATCCATCCATCATATTTTTAAACCCTATTAATAAATACAGTCTTCCTACATGTATTTAATACTAAATATTACATGTATTTAATATTACATGTATTTAATATTAAATATTAAATATAATATTTAAATAATTTTTAAAAAAATATATAAAACTATACCGCAATCAAAAATATCCATCCATCATATTTTTAAACCCTATTAATAAATACAATCTTCCTACATTATACATGTATTTAATATTAAATATAATATTTAAATAATATTTAAAAATATATATAAAACTATACCGCAATCAAAAATATCCATCCATCATATTTTTAAACCCTATTAATAAATACAATCTTCCTACATGTATTTAATACTAAATATTACATGTATTTAATATTAAATATTAAATATAATATTTAAATAATATTTTAAAAAAATATATAAAACCATACCGCAATCAAAAATATCCATTCAGCACATCTCTAAACCCTATTAATAAAAGAAATCACGGTACAATATTCCATTATACATAAAATATTCGATTTAATATTTGCCAAAAGCCAAATATATTCAATACATTTACAACATTTGGGGCGAACCCTGATGGGTTTGGGGTCTCCGGGCTCAGCTCTTCACACAGAGCGGCACCAGCGTCACCTTCTGCTGCTGCTGGTGACAGGGTGGTGGCGGCGGCGGTGGTGGCAGGGGGACAGGGGGACAGCGGGGCACAGCCCGGGGGCAGCGCTGGATGCAGCAACGCTGCAGCGGCCGCGGCTGCAGCACCACCGGCGGCTCCTCCTCGTGCTCCGGGAGCTGCTCCACTCTCCGGCGAGGTTTCCCGCAGGATTCGGGCTCCGGGCAGGGCAGGAACGGGCGGTGCTGCTCCAGGGGTCGCCGGTGAATTTTTACGGGCGGGGGGCACGGCGGAGGTACCGGGCTCACCTCGACCCTCCGGCGGGGTTTGCAGCTCTGAGGGGTCGGGTAGGGACGGGGTGGGTTGTGGCAGGAGCCCTCAGTGTCGTGGCTGAGGCTGCCGGGGCTCTGGTGACAAATTTCGGGGCTCTGGTGACAAATTTCGGGGCTCCGGTGACAAATTTCGGGGCTCTGGTGACAATGCCCGGAGGGGCCGGGCCATGTCCAGCCCTTGTGGCCACAACCCGGGGAGCGCTGGCAGAGATCGTGGTCGCTGCTGCTTTTCTGGTGGAGCATCCTGGGGGCAGAGAGGAGAGAATTTTTGGGTTATTGAGGGTGGGAAATGAGAGAATTTTTATTGAGGATCGCAAATGACAGAATTTTTCAATTATTGAGAGTGGAAAATGAGAGAATTTTTGAGTTATTGAAAGTGGGAAATGACAGAATTTTTGGGTTATTGAGGGCAGAAATGAGAGAATTTTTCAGTTATTGAGGGTGGGAAATGAAAGAATTTTTCAGTTATTGATGATGGAAAATGATGGAATTTTTCAGTTATTGATGGTGGGAGATGACAAAATTTTTGAGTTATTGAGGGTCAGAAATGGCAGAATTTTTGAGTTATTGAGAGTGGGAAATGAGAGAATTTTTCAGTTATTAAGGGTGGGAAATGACAGAATTTTTCAGTTATTGAGGGTGGGAGATGAGAGAATTTTTCAGTTATTGAGGGTGGGAGATGAGAGAATTTTTGAGTTATTGAGGGTGGGAGATGAGGGAATTTTTGAGTTATTGAGGGTGAGAAATGACAGAATTTTTGAGTTCTTGAAAGTGGAAAATGAAAGAATTTTTGGGTTATTGAAGGTGGGAAATGACAGAATTTTTCAGTTATTGATGCTGTGAAATGAGAGAATTTTTCAGTTATTGAGGGTGAGAAATGACAGAATTTTTGAGTTATTGAGGGTCAGAAATGACAGAATTTTTTAGTTATTGAGAGTGGGAGATGAGAGAATTTTTCAGTTATTGAGAATGGGAAATGAGAGAATTTTTCAGGTATTGAGGGTGGGAAGAAATTCCGACGTCATTCCGTCCAAATCTGGGATGGATCGACATTGTTTGGCCCAGCCCAGAGCACCCAGGGCCACATCCAGGAATTCCTTGGGTATTTCCAGGAATGGCCACTCCAAACCTCCCCGGGCAGCCTTTTCCAGTTGGAAATTTCCCAAATATCCACTTCCAGTTGGAAATTTCCCAAATATCCACCCTGAGCCTCCCTGGCCCGGCCTGAGGCCGTTCCCTCTTGTCCTGCTGTCCCCAGGGATGAGATCCCAAATCCCCCCGGCTGTCAGGGAATTGTGCAGAGCCCAAAATTCCTCCTGAGCCTCCTTTTTCCCAGGCTGAGCCCCCTCAATTCCCTCTGGAGCTGCTTCACCCGTGACTCACAAACCCTTCGAGGGTGACCAAAGCCTTGGGCATGAACAGCCTGGGAAAAAGAAAACAAAACACCGACGTCTTTTTTTTTCTTTTTTCTCTTTTTTCTTTTTTTCGTCTTTTTTCTTTTTTCTTTTTTTCCCTTTTTTCCCTTTTTTCTTTTTTCTTTTTCCTTTTTTATTTTTTCTTTCCTTCTTTTTTCTTTTTTGTCTTTTGTCTTTTTCCTTTTTTCTTTTTTCTTCTTTCTTTTTTTCTTTTTTCTTCTTTCTTCTTTCTTCTTTCTTCTTTCTTCTTTCTTTTTTCTTTTTCCATTTTTTCTTTTTTCTTTTTTCCTTTTTCTTTCTTCCCCCCCCGTTTTTCTTTTTTCTTTTCCCCCCCTTTTTTTTCTTTTTTCTTTCTTTTCCCCCCCTTTTTTCTTTTTTCTTTTCCCTCCCTTTTTTCTTTCTTCTTTTTTCCGTTTTCTCTTTTATTTTTTCCTTCCCCCCCTTTTTTCTTTCCTTCTTTTTTTCCTATTTTTTTCTTTTTTCTTTCCTTCTTTTTTCCCTATTTTTTCTTTTTTCTTTCCTTCTTTTTTCCCTATTTTTTCTTTTTTCTTTCCTTCTTTTTTCCCTATTTTTTTCTTTTTTCTTTCCTTCTTTTTTCCTTTTTTTTTCTTTTTTCTTTTTTCTTTTTTCCTTTTTTTTTTCTTTTTTCTTTTTTCTTTTTTCCTTTTTTTTTTTCTTTTTTCCTTTCTTCTTTTTTCCTTTTTCTTTTTTCTTTTTGCTATTTCCAACGGAAAAAAAACAACCCAGCAGAATCTGAAAGAACCCAACTCACCCTGCGAGCAGGAACGGCCTGGCCGAGCTCAGAAATCCTGAGGACAGAACCGGGGCTGGAATCTTTTATACTCGGCCGAGCCGTGCCGGGAATGAGGCACGTCCTGGGAATGAATTGCTGAGCTCTGAGGCCGCTGCCCTGTGTGTGTGTGTGTTTGTTCCTGGCACTCACCGTGGGATTAATCAGCTTAATTAACCCGCAGCGGCCATCAGTGGCCATTAGTAGCCATGATCTCATTAGTCCTGGTCATGCGGATACCTGGCGTGCCGGGATGCTGAGCGATGCGCCCCAGAGGAAAAAAAAACCACACGGGAAGGAGCAGGAATCTTTCCAGGGATTTTATTGGATTTATTTTGATTAAATAGACCAGGATCGTTCGGGTTTTTAAGGCTCCAGACCCACCCCTGCCACATCCCACACCAGCCCAGGCTGAGCAGATTCAGGTCCAGCCGGAAAGATCCAGAAATGCCCAGAATTATTTTCTCTGGGCTCTATAAAAATGTGAACAGGGACATCCCAGCCCAGCCCAGACTGATCAGATTCAGGTTCAGCTGGAAAGATCCAGAAATGCCCAGAATTATTTTGTCTGGGTTCTATAAAAATGTGGACAGGGACATCCCACACCAGCCCAGGCTGAGCAGATTCAAGTTCAGCTGGAAAGATCCAGAAATGCCCAGAATTATTTTCTCTGGGTTCTATAAAAATGTGAACAGGGACATCCCAGCCCATCCCAGGCTGAGCAGATTCAGGTCCAGCTGGAAAGATCCAGAAATGCCCAGAATTATTTTGTCTGGGTTCTATAAAAATGTGGGAAATTTTAAGAGATGAGATCGGAAATTCAACATTCACGCTTGGGTTCTTTTAAAACCACGGGAGAGACCCCAGGGCTGCTCCGGGGACCTCCAGGAGCAGCCGGGGTTGGACTGGGAAATGGAAATCCGCGATCCCTGCGGACAGTGAGATGGGACTTTGGGAATGTTTGGGATGTTTATTCCCTGATTTAAACCGATTAAATCCCTCCCAAGCAAGGAAAAACCTTTTATGTGTGGAAAACCTGGAATGGGGACAGCGGAGGAGCGATGACCTCAGGCGGAAACAATTCCAGGCTTTGCCAAGCACCGCGCGCACCTTTCCGGCATTTTCGCTTTGATTCGCGCTCCGCGGAGCTGCTCCGCTTTTGCAGATAATTTTAAAATTTTTAAGGACCAGGAAAATTCCCAGGAGCCCCCCGAGGTTCCCAAGAAATTTCCACCGGAGCTCCTCTGCTCGGAGCTCTGCCCGCTGGAATTTGGGGTTGAATCACCGGGAAAAGCATCCGCAGAATTTCGGGGGTGTGGCTCCGGGGCTGTGCCGGCACCTGGCAAGGCTCTATTTTATTTTATTTTTTTTAATATCATTTTTATAAATGATTTATTTTATTCCCGAGCTACAGGAGAAGTGGGATTGCCCGGCGGGAAGCCACGGGATTTGCATGGAAAGATGGAAAAAACCTGGGGATCTCTTAGGGTCAAGCAGGATTTTAGGTTTAGAATTCATTGCCTGCATCCCGAGTTTATGCTGGGTTCGGATTTATTTTATTTTATATTTTATTTTATTTTATTTTATTTTATTTTATTTTATTTTATTTTATTTTATTTTATTTTATTTTATTTTATTTTATTCTATTTTATTCTATTTTACTTTATTTTATATTTTATTTTATTTTATTTTATTTTATTTTATTTTTATTTTACTTTATTTTATTTTATTTTATTATTTTATTTTACTTTATTTTACTTTATTTTATTTTACCTTATTTTACTTTATTTTATTTTACTTTACTTTATTTTATTTTACTTTACTTTATTTTATTTTATTTTACTTTATTTTATTTTACCTTATTTAATTTTATTTTATTTTATTTTATTTTATTTTACTTTATTTTATTTTATTTTACTTTACTTTACTTTACTTTATTTTACCTTATTTTATTTTATTTTAATTATTTTATTTTATTTTATTTTTTTCACATTGAAGGAGTTTTGGAGCCGCTTCTCTTCCCGGGGATTTCACAAATCCCGAAGTGTGAATGTTGAATTTCCGATCTCTTCTCTTAGAACTTCCCACATTTTAATAGATCCCAGAGAAAAAGGCTCTCAGCATTTCTGGATCCTTCCAGCTGGACCTGAATCTGATCAGCCTGGGCTGGGCTGGGATGTCCCTGTCCACGGCAGGGGTGGGACTGGATGAACCTTAAAAACCTGAACAATCCTGGTCTAATTAATTAAATTAAATTAAATCAAATTAAATCCTTCAAAGCTCAGCAAATTCCCTGGGAAAATTCCCATTAGGAAAAAAAAAAAAACCCTCAGCTCTGGCTTTACGACCACAGAGATGCTTTGGTCGCAGACTGGATCCCAAACCAGCAAGAGAAATTAAATGGAATATTTTTAATTAATGGAATTAAACTTTTTTTTTTTAAATTAATGGAATTAAACTGACTCTCCTCTTGCTGAGGTGACATTTTTCACCTTCAAGTCCCATTTCCCCCTCGGGTGAATTCACCGGGGGCGTTGTCATCACAGCGTGACAAAATTAATTACGCAAAATTAATCAATTAGGCGAACGCTAAACGCATTCCCCACACCGGAGCTGCCGTTTAAAGGGATAAAGACAAATGAATAAACATAACCCGGGAGTTTGCAGGATCACAACTCACACATTTTATTTTATTTCGAGGCTAATTGGGGATTAAAGAAAGAGAAGGGAGAAGGAGCAACACCGAACATCCCACGCACCGAGAGGGAAAGGAAAGAGCAGCAGCGCCAGAAACTCGCTGGGACTCTTCAGGGCACAGCAGAGGACTCAAAACAGCAAAGAAGAGAAATTCCAAGTGTCCGAGGACATCAGGAAAAACATTCGGGGCCAAATCCGTGTCCAAATCCGTGTCCGAGCCGGGAACCGCCGTGCGCGCTCAGTTGCCGCAGCAGCCGCTGCCGCAGCAGCCGTTGTTGTTGTTGTTGCAGCTGATGGTGTAGCAGCAGGTGGGCATGCAGCAGGACTGCATGGGCATGCAGCAGGGGCTGCAGCAGGGGCTGCAGCACTGCATGGGGCTGCAGCACATGGGCGTCTTGCAGCACTTGGGGCTGCTGTAGCAGCACATGGTGTAACTGTTCCCGCCGCCGCAGCCGCAGCAACCGTTGGGCATCTTGGGAGAGGAGCTGGAAGGGGCAGGGAGAGGGCGTGAGGGGCAGCAGAGGGTTTGGGGGTCCCTGGGGTTCGTGCAGAGTTGGGGGTTCAAGGAGGGGAAACCCAGGAGGGTCTGGTTTGTAAATTTAAAAAAACCGTAATTCCAGGTTTGTCCCCAACCACTCATTTTGGGGCATCTTTGGGTGTTTTAGGAGGAGAAACCCAGCACTGAGCCCTTGCTCTGGGACTTTCTGGAATATTCTCGTTCAGAGTTGGGGTTTCATGCAGAATTGGGGGTTCAAGGAGGGGAAAGCAAGGGGGATCTGGTTTGTAAATTTGGGCCCTAAATTTTGGCCGTAACTCCGGGTTTGTCCCCAACCACTCATTTTGGGGCACGCTTGGGTGTTTTAGGAGGAGCAACCCAACACTGAGCCTTCACTCTGGGACCTTCTGGAATATTCTTGTTCAGAATTGGGGGTTCGTTCAGAGTTGGGGGTTCAAGGAGGGGAAAGCCAGGGGGGTCTGGTTCATGAATTTTGGCCTTAACTCCAGGTTTGTCCCCAGCCGCTCATTCTGGGACACTCTTGGGTGTTTTAGGAGGAGCAACCCAGCACTGAGCCCTCGCTCTGGGACCTTCTGGAATATTCTCGTTCAGACTTGGGGGTTCATTCAGAGTTGGGGGTTCAAGGAGGGGAAACCCAAGGGGGTCTGGTTCATAAATTTGGGCCGTAACTCCGGGTTTGTCCCCAATCACTCATTTTGGGGCACCCTTGGGTGTTTTAGGAGGAGCAACCCAGCACTGAGCCCTTGCTCTGGGACCTTCTGGAATATTCTCCACCCTCCTCCCCTGCATTGATTCTCCCCAAACATTCCCAGCTCATCCCCAGCACTCCCGATTTTTTTATAAAACCCTGACCTCCAAATCCCATCCCAGACCCCTCCCTGAACATTTCCAGCTCATCCCCAGCACTCCCAGTTTTTTTATAAAACCCCGACCTCCAAATCCCATCCCAAACCTCCAGCAACGCTTGGATCTGCTATAAAATATCCGAAATTCCCTTTTGGGAAGCCAAGGAAGGGTTAGGAGTTCTCACTTACCTTGCTGAAGAGCGAGGAGAGGCGAAGGGAGGAGAAGATGAGCGAATGAAGCGAGCCAGGCCCGGAGCCTTTTTATACTCCCGGCCATCCTTCCTCCTGGAAGTGAGACAGCCATCGACCATTCCAGCTTCCCTGTTCATCCATCCAAAGCCGTATTTTTTTTGGCCACATGTGTCACCGTGGAATTTGCATTTCGCCTCATTACTGGAGATCACCACCCTCGTTCTGCCTCGTCATGGTTCAGCCTGGAGATAATCAGAGGCCTGACATGAATTTGGATGAATTTGTCCTCCCCGCAACCTTGCCAGGGAGCCAAAAAATGCGGCCTGGACGCGGATGTTCCGGGCACTGACTCAGCAGCAGCTGGTGCTGAATCAGAGCGGGAGACGGAACCGAACCCCGGCGGCGTTTTTTGGGAAAAATGGGAAAAATGTCAGGAGAATTGGGGTGTTCATTCCCGGTCACTGGAGGTGCACGTGAAGAGGGAGCAAGGAGTGTTTTTGGGATGTCTGGGGCTCTGTCACCCGCGTGTGACCCCGTGCAGATCCCTGGGGGAATGGTTTGGGTTGGAAAGGACCTGAAGGATGATCCAATTCCAGCCCCAATTCCATCCACGCCCAGAGCTCCATCCAGCCTGGCCTTGGACACTTCCAGGTTTGGGAACTTCTAGTATTATTTATTAATTTCTGTTACACTTTCAGGTTTGGGAAGTTCTAGTATTATTAATTAATTTCTGTTACACTTCCAGGTTTGGGAAGTCCTAGTATTATTAATTAATTTCTATTGCACTTCCAGGTTTGGGAAGTTCTAGTATTATTAATTAATTTCTATTACACTTCCAGGTTTGGGAAGTCCTAGTATTATTTATTAATTTCTATTACACTTCCAGGTTTGGGGAGTTCCAGTATTATTTATTAATTTCTATTACACTTCCAGGTTTGGGAAGTTCTAGTATTATTGATTAATTTCTATTACACTTCCAGGTTTGGAAAATTCTAGAATTATTTAATAATTTCTATTACACTTCCAGGTTTGGGAAGTTCTAGTATTATTAATTAATTTCTATTACAGTTCCAGGTTTGGGAAGTCCTAGTATTATTTATTAATTTCTATTACACTTCCAGGCTTGAGAAGCCCTAGTATTATTTAATAATTTCTATTACAGTTCCAGGTTTGGGAAATCCTAGTATTATTTATTAATTTCTATTACACTTCCAGGTTTGGGAAGTCCTAGCATTATTTATTAATTTCTATTACACTTCCAGGTTTGGGAAGTCCTAGTATTATTAATTAATTTCTATTACACTTCCATATTTGGGAAGTCCTAGTATTATTTAATAATTTCTTTTACACTTCCAGGTTTGGGAACTTCTAGTATTATTTATTAATTTCTATTACACTTCCAGATTTGGGAAGTCCTAGTATTATTAATTAATTTCTATTACACTTCCAGGTTTGGGAAGTCCTAGTATTATTTAATAATTTCTATTATACTTCCAGGTGTTTCATCAAATTAAATCCAATAAAATCCTTCAAAGCTCAGCAAATTCTCTGGATAGGGGAAAAAAAAACCCCTTCAGCTCAGACCTTCTGTGCTGGGGCACAGAAATTGCTGCTCCCCATCCTGGCAGAGCTGAGTGGGAGGCAGGAACTCATGAACAGAATTTGCTGAGGTGAAACTCTTTTCTGTGAGAGAGACAGAGAGGAAGGGAGGGACATCAAGCCTTGGGCAGCCGAACCCTGGCAGGAGCAGCGGGGAGGAATTTGGGGAGGAATTTGGGGAGGAATTTGGGGAGGAATTTGGGGAGGAATTCTTTCGCCCTCTGAAATAGCAGCTCTCAGCCTGTCCGCATTATCCTGAGAGCTGCCTAATGAGAGGATCCTGGTGGATCCTGCCCGGCCAGTTCCCTGACATCCTCAGGGATCCCGGGGCTGCTCCCCAGAGGGGTCGGCCCAGGTGAGCCGGGACCAGCCCCGAGGAAGCTGACAGGGACCTCAGGTTGAGGGAGCAGAGTGAGATTTTAGAGCTGTTTCATCCCTGCAGGAAATGCCAACAGCTCCTGTCTGGCTTCCCTGGCATGAGGGAAATTCCTGGAGTAAAATTTTGGAGAATTACTCTGGTAATGGTGACTTTTCTGTGAAGGACAGGAGAACACGCTGGCATTTCCTTCCTGGTGGAAGAGACAAATGCACTGGGACGGATCCATTTGGAAATTTGGGAGGAATTAATGGAGTAGAAGCAAAGGGATGGGGGCAGAAGCAAAGGGATGGGGGCAGAAGCAAAGGGACGTGCTCCAATTGTGCCAATTTCCCAATTTCTTGAGGGGAAATTTCCCCCTGGCAATTCCTGCAGCCGGGAGAGGGGAGGTGGAAATTTCCCACCCTGGGTGGTCCTGTCCAGCTCTGGGTGGAACCAAGGAACCCCAAATCGTTTTTGGGAACAGGGGGCTGAAGCAGGGTGGGGACAGAGTCAGAAAAAAGCGTTAAATGCCCCAAAACGACGTCAGTGCAGGAATTCCATGTTTTGCTACAACCCCAACCAGCCCTTGAGGGCAGCAGAGGTTTTTTAGCTTTTATTTTACAATTTTAGCTCAGAATTTGGGAGCTCAGTTTGGCAGAGGCAGAACCTCCCTGAGTGTCAGGGCTGCCTGCAGGGACTGAGGAAGATCTTTGGCTGGCTGAAATCCACGGAGTTTTCCTAGCTGGGATGTGTCTGTGCCAGGCTCTTTCGGAAAATATCCCCGTTTTTTGTGAGTTTATGAATTATTTTCATACAATCAGAGACTTTGTGTTGGAAGGGACCTTAAAAATGGATTTATTCCACTCCCTGCCATGGGCAAGGACACCTTCCACAATCCCAGGTGGCTCCAACCTGGTCTTGGGCACTTCCAGGGATGGCACAACCAGAAATTCCCTGGAAAAACTGTGCCGGGTCCTCACCACCCTCACAGGGAACGGTTTATTTCCAATATCCAACCTCAATTTCCCCTCTGTCAGTCTGGCCCCACTCCCCGTGCCCTGTCCCTGCAGTTCCTGATGAAAAATCCCTCTCCAGCTTCCCTGGAGCCCCTGGGAGGGGCTCTGAGGTCTCCACACAATTTTTTTTCTCCTATTCTCTTCCTATTTCTCTGTTATTTTATACCAAGAGGGCAAATATCTCTCCCAGAGGTGCCAGAAACTCCAGTTTGAATTAATTTACCTGGGATGCCCTGATTTCCTTTTTGTCCCCCTAAGTGAACACCTTGGAGACAGCAGAATCCCAACACTGAGAAAAAAACCCAGGAAAAGTTGAAAGGCGCAACAAAACCCTCCAGATCCACCGGGGAACAACAAACATCTCAGCACCAGGAGGTTGCGGGGTCACAAACTACAGATTTTATTGGGTTTTTGTATTTTTTTCAGAAGAAAAGAGTGAAACATCCCACACACCAAGAGGGAAACGAAGAGTGGGGCCGGCGCTCACAGGAGAAACTCGCCGGGCCGCGGCTTCAGGGCGCATCATGAGGCGAGGGAAGGAGAGGAAGAGGAGTTCTACGTTCTCAGGAGAGGAAGAGGAGTTCTACGGTCTTCGGGAGAGGAAGAGGAGAGTTATCCACATCCACATCCACGGGAGAATCCGCCGGGCACGCTCAGTTGCCGCCGCAGCAGCCACCGTTGCTGCCGCCGCAGCAGCCGCTGTTGTTGCTGCTGATGGTGTAGCAGCAGGACATGGGCATGCAGCAGGACTGCATGGGCATGCAGCAAGGGGTGCAGCAGGGGCTGCAGCACTGCATGGGGCTGCAGCACATGGGCCTCTTGCAGCACTTGGGGCTGCTGTAGCAGCACACGTTGTAGCTACTTCCGCCGCCGCAGCATCCGTTGGGCATCTTGGTGGTGGGAGTGGAGGCGAAGCTGGGAAAGGAAAGAGAGATTTTGTATTTTTTTCTCTGCTTGAATATCCCAGAGGTTGAGGCAGCTTGAAGTATTTTTATCCCCAAATCCATCCCAAACTGGCCAGGGGTGTGTCCAGTGTCCTGAATCTCAGGACAGACTCTTGTTCTCTTGGCGTTTCTGGTTCTGCCATTCTTTCTGGTTCTGCCGGAGAGAATCTGCCCCAAAAGATTGGGTGCAGCCCAAAACCAATCTCTGATGCCCCCAAAAACCAGTCCAGGATCCCAAATCTTCTGCAGTGTCCAGTCCCAAACTGGACATCCCAGAAAATCCTGGAGAATCCCATGGAAAGAGAGATCCCCAAAGTCAAGCCAAGACAAAGTCAAAACAAAGAGCAAAGCTCAACTTACCCTGCTGAGCTGTGGAAGGAGGAGAGGAGGAGTGGAGATGATCGAATGAAGACCCCAAGGCCCGGGGAGCCTTTTATACTCTCCAAAGCCTCCTCCCCTGGAAATGAGGCATCCCTCGGCAATTCCAACTCCGCCGGATCACCCGGGGGATCCCCTCACGTGCTTCAAAATCTCGGCCTCCTTCTGTTTGCTCACCGCCTCAATTGTGCCCCGTAATTACTCTTCCTGAGGAACAACAGATGCAAATTTCCGGATGGGTTTTGCCTTAATTGGGGACCGGAGGGAGGGAGCTCTGAGGTGTTCCCATCATCCCTTCCCCAGGAATGACCTTGGGACACGGGGACGCTCAGCAATGTGCCTCGGGGGGAGCCACGTGCCGGAGCAGTGGCACAACCATGCCTGGAACTCGGAGCTGTCATTGCTCACGTGTCCCCTCTGCCCCTCTGCCGGGATCTTCCGAGGGTCTGTGGAAATTTTTGATCAATGGGAATCGTTTTTTTCCCCACCTCTGTGGTCAAAGTTTAGGCTGAAATTTCCTCTTTCCCAGCCTCGCTCTTGGGCGTCCCTTCAGGGTGCTGGGTCCTCACACTCTGTATTTTTATTTTTGTTGAATTATTTTTATTTTTGTCGTATTATTAAAATTTCTTTTGTTGTTGAATTATTAGGATTTTTTTTTTGTTGTATTATTGAGATTTTTATTTCTGTCATATTATTAAGGTTCTTATTTTTGTAGTATTATTAAGATTCTTATTTTTGTCATATAATTAAGATTCTTATTTTTGTCATATTATTAAGATTTTTATTTTTGTCATATTATGAAGATTTTAATTTTTGTCGTATTATTAAGATTTTAATTTTTGTTGTATTATTATACTTTATTTTTGTCCTATAATTAAGATTTTAATTTTTGTCATATTATTAAGATTCTTATTTTTGTCATATAATTAAGATTTTAATTTTTGTCATATTATCAAGATTTTTATTTTTGTTGTATAATTAAGATTTTTATTTTTGTTGTATTATTAGGAGTTTTATTTTTGTCATATTATTAAGATTTTAATTTTTGTCATATAATTAAGATTTAAATTTTTGTCATATTATTAAGATTTTAATTTTTGTCATATAATTAAGATTTAAATTTTTGTCGTATAATTAAGATTTAAATTTTTGTCGTATTATTAAGATTTTTTTGGTCATATTATTAAGATTTAAATTTTTGTTGTATAATTAAGATTTTAATTTTTGTCATATAATTAAGATTTTTTTTTTTTCATTTCCATCCATGGAGTGGATGGGTTGAGCCTCAACGAAGTGACTTTGAAAGCAGCAGTGCACACATTTTCCACTGTGCTGGTTCCACAAATCCCATTTTCCGAGATGATCCCAAAGATTCCTGGGACTGAGGACCCTCGAGGTGATCACATCTGAGTGTTCACATGAGGAACTGTGGCCACATGCAGAGCAGGGACAGCTCCACGTTGGATGTTGATGGCGTTTCCGTGTGATGAGAGGGGTAAAACCATGGGAATTCCAGGATGCTGAGGCAGCACCAATTCACGGCAAAAAGAAGCTGCCATCACATCCAGGAGACTCTGACTGTGAGGCTGACGTGGTGGCAGCTGATCCCCGGGTGACTGGGACAGGATCTGCCCTTCCAGGATGTGACCGTGACCTCGCGTGTCCCTTCTGGAATTGTCCCCAGGGGAGCATTGGTTTGGTCACTCCGTAATCGCCGAGAGTTGCCCGCGGGAAGCAACGTCCTCGTGGTGTCAAGCCTCAAACATCTCCCCTGAATCGAGCATTCATCACATTTTTATCGGGGTTTATTGTTGGCCGAGATGATCGCGGTGTTGCAGTCATAGAAATGTGGAATTGTTTGGGTTGGAAGAAACCCCAAGGATTGTCCAAGCCCAACCCTGCTGGATGGGCAGGGACTCCTTCCTCCATCCCAGGTTGCTTCAAACCCCATCCAGCCTGGCCTTGGACTCATCCAGGGATGGGGCATGTTATAAATGCATATTTATATAATTTTTAATATTTATTTATTTATTTATTTATAAATAAATAAAAATTATATATATATAATTATATATAAAAATGATATATATTATTATTATATTAGTTATAAATATATTTTTATATATAGTTATAAATTAATTTTTTCGCAAATATTAAAATGAATATCGTATGTATCATGTAGGAAGACTGTATTGCATTTTCTTTTATTAATAGAAGTTAGAAATATGATGAATTTTTTTAATGATTGTAACATAGTGTTAGAAGTAAAATACTATTATATCTATATAAATTATTATTTATATTAGTTATAAATATATATTTTATATATATAGTTATAAATTAATATTTTTGCAAATATTAAAATGAATATTGTATGTATAATATAAGAAGATTGTCCTGTATTTTCTTTTAATTAATAGAAGTTAAAAATGTGTTGAATTTTTTTTATGATTGTAACATAGTGTTAGAAGTAAAAGACTATTATATATATATAAAATTAATATTTATATTAGTTATAAATATACTATATATATAGTTATAAATTAATATTTTTGCAAATATTAAAATGAATATTGTATGTATAATATAAGAAGATTGTCCTGTATTTTCTTTTAATTAATAGAAGTTAAAAATGTGATGAATTTTTTTTTATGATTGGAACATAGTGTTAGAAGTAAAAGACTATTATATCTATATAAATTAATATTTATATTTGTTATAAATATACTATATATATAGTTATAAATTAATTTTTTCGCAAATATTAAAATTAACATTGTATGTATCATGTAGGAAGACTGTACTGCATTTTCTTTTATTAATAGAAGTTAGAAATATGATAAATATATTTTTTTTATGATTGTAACATAGTGTTAGAAGTAAAAGACTGGAGATTTTTCCTATAACTAGCCAGAGCAGAAGGAAGAGGTGTCATCCTTCATTCCTGCATGAAGATTGCTGACCAAAAAGCTACAAAAAAATGGAATTTATTGAACTTCTGTTATCAAGGATCTTGTCCAAATGAAGATGACCAAAACATCGGGAGAAGAATTTAGGGGACCTGTGCTACCATACAGAATGGAGCCACTCACAGATAAAATGTTTGGGGGGAGTTGAAACTGAACAAAGAAAATTCCCACTCAAAAGGAATGTTTGAATCATGCATGTGAACTTTTAAATATGCAACAGGCTGAGACTTTTAAGGAATAAATTTTTGTTATCGTGTGTGCTGGCTGGTTCTGTGCCAGGCACCCTCGGCCGAGAAAATATATTTTGCTTTTGTCTCTCCTAATTGTCTATTTCCTTTTTAATTTTTTTTAATTAAACTTCTAAATCTTTCCAAGAAAAAAGAAAAACAACACGTAGAGAAGACGATTTTAATGCAAATGTCGCGTGTGAAGGTTGGAGGAAGCAAATCAAGCCGGAGCTCCAGGCGTTTTCCCCAGACCTACAATTCCCAGCTGAGTCCTGCATTTTAATAGCAAAGAAAGTCCCAGCAGGGCAGGGAAGGTTTCCCTGACTCACAGCTTTGCTATTTGAGGAATGAGACTTTTAAATCGGATGCCGAGCTCGGGTTTCATTCCTGTCCAGGAACGCACAGGGAAACGCTCTGCTCCCCTAAAAATCCTTCAAGGATTTCGGTGGGGTGCTAAGATTTTATTTTTGGAAGATGGTGGTGGGAAGAAGACGCTGCCTGCTGTCCAGTGAGTAGCGAATTCCTCTCGGTACCTGTTGGAAAACCTTTCCGAGGTCAGGGATGAGCTCCCCTGCATCTCAGAGCTTTTCTGCAGCTCCGATCTCTGCTCTGGGACCGGGACAGGAGCGGAGGGAACGGCTGGAGCTGTGCCAGGGGAGGTCTAGGTTGGATATTTCTGGAAAATTCTGCCTCCAAAGGGTGCTGGGGCACTGCCCGAGGCTGCCAGAACTCCAGGAGTGTTCGGACAATGCTCCCAGAGTGGGATTTTGGAGTGTCTGTGGAGAGGCAGGAGTTGGACTCTGTGATCTTGCTGGATCTTTTCCAAATCAGGATTTTCGAGGATTCTCTGATTTATGGAGTGTTGTGTGTTCAGTTCTGCCTCGCTCAGCCCTTGCCCTTTGAGTTTTAATTTCTAAAAAATTTTTAGTTTTCAGTTTTGTGGTGAAATCCGAGCTGAGGTGAATGATCAGGAGAAGGGACCAAGGAAAGGTTTGGGCTGGAAAGGAATTTAAAATTCATCCCGTTCCTCCCCTTGCTGTGGGACACCTCCCATTGTCCCAGGCTGCTCCAAGCCCGGTCCCACCTGGCCTGGGACATTCCAGGGATCCCGGGGCTGCTTTGGGCACCCATTCCAGAGGATCAGGAATGCTTCAGATGTGACCTAACCTGTGCCAACAGCCTGGACAGGTCTTTGTGTCCCAAAAGTTCTGCTGGGACGCTGGGACACAGCCAGGACCTTGGGCAAAGGCACAGATGGGGACAAACTTTGGGCAAGGTGACAAATTCTGGGCAAAGTGACAAACTTTGGGCAAAGTGAAAAATGAAGGGCAAAGTGAAAAATGAAGGGCAAAGTGACAAACCCGGGACAAGGTGATAAATTAAGGGCAAAGTGACAAACTCTGGGCAAAGTGATAAATTAAGGGCAAAGTGTCAAACTCTGGGCAAAGTGATAAATTAAGGGCAAGGTGACAAACTTTGGGCAAAGTGAAAAATTAAGAGCAAAGTGGCAAATTCTGGGCAAAGTGAAAAATTAAGGGCAAGGTGACAAACTTTGGGCAAAGTGACAAACCCTGGACAAAGTGACAAAGTGGGCAAAGTGAAAAATTAAGGGCAAAGTGACAAACCCTGGAAAAAGTGACAAATTAAGGGCAAAGTGACAAGTTCAGGGCAAAGTGACAAATTCTGGGCAAAGTGAAAAATTAAGGGCAAAGTGACAAATTCTGGGCAAAGTGAAAAATTAAGGGCAAGGTGACAAACTTTGGGCAAAGTGACAAATCCTGGACAAAGTGACAAAGTGGGCAAAGTGAAAAATTAAGGGCAAAATGACAAACCCTGGAAAAAGTGACAAATTAAGGGCAAAGTGACAAGTTCAGGGCAAAGTGACAAACTCTGGGCAAGGTGAAAAATTAAGAGCAAAGTGACAAATTCTGGGCAAAGTGAAAAATTAAGGGCAAAGTGACAAACCTGGGCAAGGTGACAAACTTTGGGCAAAGTGACAAACCCTGGGCAAAATGAAAAATTAAGGGCAAAGTAACAAATTCTGGGCAAAGTGACAAATTAAGTTGGATACCAACCCCATGTAAGAACAACCAAAAGACCAAAAGTTGCGTTTTGCTCGGTGCTAAATTTTATTGTCTACAAGCCAAGAGAGGAAAGGAAGAGTGAGAACAGTGACACCAAAAGTTTCCCAAACACCCACTAATATCTAATGCCTTACACAACGGGTGATAAATCCAGCTGTGCTCAAGACAGCCACTAATTAATACAGTCGATAATTAAAGATAGTTGATAACTAAAGGAGAGAAAGGAGCAGCAGCTTAAGCTTGGAAAGAAGAAAATCTCTGTGAATTGGCTCCATCATGATGAAAACCAGAAGCAAAGGAACAGCTTTTTCACTTCCTTGTGCCATAATTAAAGACAGTCGATAATTAAAGATAGTCGATAATTAAAGACAGTAAATAATTAAAGATAGTTGATAATTAAAGGAGAGAAAGGAGTAGCAGCTTAAGCTTGGAAAGAAGAATAAAATGGCCATAAATTCTTGAAGCAAAGGAGCAGATTTTCAGCTCTTTGTGCCATAATTAAAGACAGTTGATAATTAAAGATAGTTGATAACTAAAGGAGAGAAAGGAGCAGCTTAAGCTTGGAAAGAAGAAGAAAATCGCTGTAAATTCTTTCAGCTCCTTGTGCCATAATTAAAGACAGCCAATAATTAAACATGATAACTAAAGCATAGAAAGGAGCAGCTTAAGCTTAGAAAGAAGAAGAAAATCGCTATAAATTCTCAAAGCAAAGCAGCTTTTCAGCTCCTTGTGCCGTTCCCAAGGTCGGGGCAGCTCAGCAGCTCTTCTTGAGGCTGGCGCAGCACTGCTGGATGGGGATGCAGGGGGTGCAGCACCTCCGCACCGGGGTGCAGCAAACCATCACGGGCTTCCTCACCACGCAGGGGCAGCAGCAGGGCCGGGGCACGCAGCACACGGACTTGACCTTGGTGCAGCACACGGACTGGCACGGGTCGCAGCAGACGGACTGGCATGGGTCACAGCAGGGCTTCTGGCACGGGTCACAGCAGACAGTCTGGCACGGGTCACAGCAGGGCTTCTGGCACGGGTCACAGCAGCAGGACTGCTGGCACGGGTCACAGCATGGCTTCTGGCATGGGTCACAACAGACGGTCTGGCACGGGTCACAACATGGCTTCTGGCATGGGTCACAACAGACGGTCTGGCACGGGTCACAACATGGCTTCTGGCATGGGTCACAGCACACGGTCTGGCACGGGTCACAGCAGGGCTTTTGGCACGGGTCGCAGCAGACAGTCTGGCATGGATCACAGCATGGCTTCTGGCATGGGTCACAGCACACGGACTGGCATGGGTCACAGCATGGCTTCTGGCATGGATCACAGCATGGCTTCTGGCACGGGTCACAGCACACAGTCTGGCAAGGATCACAGCATGGCTTCTGGCATGGGTCACAGCACACAGTCTGGCACGGGTCACAGCAGGCCTTCTGGCACGGGTCACAGCACTTGGTCTTGCATGGATCACAACACACGGTCTGGCACGGGTCACAGCACTTGGTCTTGCATGGGTCACAACACACGGTCTGGCATGGATCACAGCATGGCTTTTGGCATGGGTCACAGCAGGGCTTCTGGCATGGGTCACAGCACACGGTCTGGCATGGGTCACAGCATGGCTTCTGGCATGGATCACAGCACACGGACTGGCACGGGTCACAGCATGGCTTCTGGCACGGATCACAGCAGCAGGACTGCTGGCACGGGTCACAGCATGGCTTCTGGCACGGGTCACAGCAGCAGGACTGCTGGCATGGGTCACAGCAGGGCTTCTGGCACGGGTCACAGCAGCAGGACTGCTCACAGCACACGGTCTTGCAGGGCTCACAGCACACAGACTTGCAGGGGCTGCAGCACACGGTCTTGCAAGGGCTGCAGCACACAGACTTGCAGGGACTGCAGCACACAGACTTGCAGGGGCTGCAGCACACAGACTTGCAGGGACTGCAGCACACGGTCTTGCAGGGACTGCAGCACACGGTCTTGCTCTTCACGACAGAGCAGCATCCGGTGGAACAGCATCCAGTGGAGCACATGGTGTTGGGAGAGGAGGGAAGGGTGGCCGGAGTGAGGACCTGGAACTAAAAGGACTCGGAGATTCATCCCATCTTTCCACATGTCCACATCCCACCCCGCTTCCCATTTCTTTGTCCTGAGTTGGAATCCCAAAATCCTGGCAGGAATGAACCAACTCTTGCTGTGTCCCAGAGATATTTGAACTTTGCTCATCCAGGATGTTCCCTCCCTGAATTTCCACCCCAAGGAGCTCATTTCCCGCTGTGCCTCTCTCCACCTTCTCCAAAAAGCAACAGATTGAGAGTCTCAGAAGAATCTGGATCTCAGGGAGAGCTGTGGATCATGGAACCCATAACAGGGAACCCATAACAGAGAACCCAGAACCCAGAACCATTGAATGCATAATATGGAAGCCATAACAGAGAACCCATAACCATTGAACCCATAACCATGGAACCCATAACAGGGAACCCATAACAGAGAATCCATAACAGAGAACCCATAACAAGGAACCCATAACCATTGAGCCCATAACCTTTGAACCCATAACCTTTGAACCCATAACAGAAAACCCATAACCATAGAACCCATAACTGAGAACCCATAAAAGAGAACCCATAACATGGAACTCATAACAGAGAACCCATAACACAGAACCCAAAACCATAGAACCGTAAAACCTTGGAATCCCAAACCCATGGAATCATAAAACCCCAAACCCATACACTCAAAGAAGACTTTGGGTCAGAAGTCACCTTTAAAGGCCCAACCACCCCAAAGCCCTGCAGAGACAAAGCCACAGCCCCGATCCATCGCTTGCCCAAAGCCGGATGAGCACCAAGGAGCCTTGGCAGGGAGCACTCACCGTTCTTGCTGAGAGCTGAAGGTGTGTGAGGAGCAGAGGCAGCTGGAGAACCTTTTATTGAGGTCGGAATCGCCCTGCCGGACATGAGGTACCCCCCAGCAATCCGTGATTGACGCACCAAGCCTGTACTTATTCACCCCGTTGGCCCTTCGTGTGTTTAGTCTTTGCCTCGTGGCTTCTGACCAACCCCTCAATTTTGGGTCATTATCAATTCGTTGTGTGAATTTTTTACAATTTTTTAATGTCGAGTTAATTCTTGCGGGACGCTTGAAGGGGTTGTCCCCGCTCGCTTTGCATACGGTGAGGCTGCTGCGTGGAGATGATTAATTAACATAAAAATCCTAATTAAGATCGAGGCGCAATGGATTCCGGAGGCATGCAGAAGCTTCTGGACGTCAGTTGCCCCCCGAAATGATTTTTAAGATGGAATTCCAGGAAGTGCCGTTCCATGGTCCCGTGCTTTGGGTCTGAAGGCAAAAATGGTGGAGCCCCAAATCCCCAAATCTGGGGTCACCAGAAGGGCAAACCCAGAAAGTTCCAGACATCCCTTGGAGCAGAACCATGGAATTATGGAATATCCCAGGGTGGGAGGGACCCACAGGGATCCAACAATCCCACCCCACGCCTCAAGTCATTGTCCACACTCTCCTCGAGCCCTGTCAGGCTCAAGGCCTTGCCAATAGGAAATTTTTTCATTGCGAATTCACCGTGGAAATTTGGAATTGGTTTCGGGTCGAACCGGAGCCTGCGTTTTTCCAATTCCCTCTCTGACGTATTTAAATAAAACCAAAATGCAAAACCGCTCTGGAAGTTTTGCATCCTGTTTGTGCTCGACTTGATCTGCAGAATTCCTATTCAATTCTTTCCAGGTCCCAAGATGCCCTGGAGTAGTGGAGGAGCCACCTACGGATGTAAATTCTGGAAAAACTCCTCCGTGCTCAGCTCCCAGTCACCCGCTGGCAGCGATTAGCGCTGGCGCTAATGATCACGCCGTGATCAGTCATTAATGATGGATGTTAATATCTGATTTGCATAAAAGCTCCGTGTGATGTCCCGGGCACCTCGAGGATCTCAAATTAAACAACGACTCCGTAAAGAAATGATCCATCTCTGGTCAGGTGAAATATTTGGTGTCTGAGGTCATCCCCGGGGGAAGGGCTGATCCTGCTGGGGGCTGAGTACTTTTATTAATTGTAAATGTTAATTTGAGCACTTTATTAATTGTAAATGTTAATTCAAGACCTCCTGCACCCCTGGAGACCCCTCACTTCTGCTGGGGTGAGCCAGGGTGGATTTAGGCCGTGTTTGCTCATCCAGTTCTGGATGTTGAGAACATTTTGGGTCATCAGAACCTCCTGATTGATCCCAGTGACACAAATTCTGTTTGCCCTTGGTTCTGCCCAGGATGTTTGGGCTTTGGGTCACCAGAACCTCCCGATTGATCCCAGTGACACAAATCCTCTGTTTGCTCTCATTTTTGCCCAGGATGTTCCAATTTTGGGTCATCAGAACCTCCTGATTGACACAAATCCTGTTTGCCCTCGGTTCTGCCCGTGACGTTCGGCCCCGTCACACTTGGAGGAGCTGGTCCTGCTTGGAAGAACCCACAGGACCATGAGGTCACCGCTTCTCCGGGCAAGGTCACCCCAAGGTCACCGTTCCTGTTCCCTCCGAGCTCAATTCCCCATTGGGTTCCGCTGCGTTAATGACCTCGCGCCAGGTGCCGCCCATTATCGCCTAATTAGTGATAATTAGTGATTGAAATTCGCACCGGCTGAGCACCCCAGGAGGCTCCGGGCGATCCGCAGGGGATTCCAGGGGAGGGATAGGAAAATTCAGGGTTAGAGACGCGGGAGATCCTGGGCAGGGAGGTGAAGGAGGAGAGGTTGGCCAAAACGAGGCCATTTTAGGGTGATTTTGGATGGATTTGGGAGGGATTGGATTCATCCGGCGAGCAAAAAATTCACAAACAAACCAACCAACCAACAAACAAACAAACCAACAAATAACGCATTTTTACAGTTGGATTAAAGTCCAACACCAGAGGTGTTTAAAGCTCTGCAAGGTTCATAGACCCAACAGCGATTTTACGAAAGAAAATATTCAAATTAGGGCCATACAGATTTCTCAATTATTATTTTGCTTGGAGTGAAAGGATTGCCCAGGCTCTGAACGACGCCCTGGGGTGCAAAGCTCTGTTTGTTTGGATTTGAGATCCAGGAGTGCAACCCTTGCTGGGAGAGAGCTGAGGCCAATTCCTCCCCGTTAATCCCTGTGGGTTTCCTCACGGTTTATCCCGGCTGTGGCATCCGCTGTGTTGTTTTTTGTTGGCGGAGCAGAAATGTCCCTTTAGGCCACCTGGGTTTCTCTTGCTGAATGTTTGTGGTTCTTCAAGGCCTCCCCACCCTCACAGGGAAGGATTTCTTCCCTAAAACTCCTCTCCATCACTCTGAAATAATTTCCCTGCAATTACTGAGGTAAAATCCCTCTCCAGCTTCCCTGCAGGTCCTGGAAGAGGCTCTGGGCTCTCTGCAGCCTCAACATTCCCAGCCTGAATCCACAGGGGAAAGGCTCCTTATCAACTTTATGACCTTCTCTGTGTGAAAAGCAAGGTTCACTTTCTTGGAAAAAAAATTAGAAGTTTAATAAAAAAATAAAAAGAAAACAGACAATTAGGAGAGACAAAACCAAAATACATTTTCTCGGCCGAGGGTGCCTGGCACAGAACCAGCCAGCACACACGATAACAAAAAGTTTGTTCCTTAAAAGTCATCAGCCTGTTGCATATTTAAAAGTTCACATGCATGATTCAAACATTCCTTTTGAGTGTGAATTTTCTTTGTTCAGTTTCAACTCCCCCCACACATTTTATCTGTGAGTGGCTCCATTCTGTCCGATAGCACAGCTCCCCTAAATTCTTCTCCCGATGTTTTGGTCATCTTCATTTGGACAAGATCCTTGATAACAGAAGTTCAATAAATTCCTTTTTTTGTAGCTTTTTGGTCAGCAATCTTCATGCAGGAATGAAGGATGACACCTCTTCCTTCTCCTCTGGCTAGTTATAGAAAAAGGCTCCAGTCTTTTACTTCTAACACTATGTTACAATCATAAAAAAAATATATTCATCACATTTCTAACTTCTATTAATAAAAGAAAATGCAGTACAATCTTCTTACATTATACATACAATGTTAATTTTATTATTTCCGAAAAAATTAATTTATAACTATATATATAGTATATTTATAACTAATATAAATATTAATTTATATACATATATAATAGTCTTTTACTGCTAACAGTATGTTACAATCATAAAAAAATATATATTCATCACATTTCTAACTTCTATTAATAAAAGAAAATACAGTACAATCTTCCTGCGTTATACATACAATATTCATTTTAATATTTGCGAGAAGCCAACTATATACTGTGCATTTATAACATCTGGGTTTGGAAAAGGAAATAAAATGTGCCACAGTCAGGGATTGAGGGAAAAGTTGGAAACTGGGGCAGCACAGGGAGTGAAAATCTCTCCTTGAACACCAAACCAAGAATTGAGAGGCTGTGAAACCTCAGTCACTCAATTCCCACCTGCAGGAAGGGCAGGAATGAGTAAGAAATAATAAGAAAATTATTTTTTTCAGGCTCTCAGCAAGGGCAAGAACCCTCCAGGCAGGTGAATCATTCGTTGCTCTCTGTCACGACTTTTCCTTTTTAACCCATTCCTCTCTAATGAGCGTTTTCTCCACAACCTATAAATAACTAATTCCAATTCCTTATTGGTCATTTTGTGGCTGTTGCAGCATTCCAGGCTGTTTCCCATGCCAGGGATGAATCACTCAGGGGAAACCTTCACTTATTTTTACTCTGCATGAAATGGGTTAATTGAGGCTGTTCCAAACCCCTGCAGGATTTGGTTTTATTTAAAAATAAAATATTTATATGATAAAAAGAAAATATTTCTGTAATATTTAAATATTTAAAGTATTTGATTATTTAAATAGAATTATTTAATTATTTAAACTTAATTATTCAATTGTTTAAATATAATTATTTAAATTGAATTATTATTTAATTATTAAAAATATTTAAATAATATCTAAAAATAACAGCAGCTCTGAAAGCAGAAACACGTGGGGAAAACATGAACACACAGGTCAGGCTGGAAACCTGAACCTCCAACATCTGCTGGGCCCGGGGCAAGGATTTGTTTCTCCCAGGAAATCACCCCAGCCCTGCAATTGTTTTCCATTGATTTCACGTTTCCTTGGTATTCCTGCAGCTCCAGGGATTAAATTATGGTGCCAAACCCACAAGAAAACAGAGATGCCACCAGAGCAGCACGGAATCCCAGAGCAATCCCAGAGAAAAGAGGGCCCAGACCACCAAATCCAGGCTGTGCCTGATCCCCACCTTGTCACCCAGCCCAGGGCACCGAGTGCCACCTCCAGGCCTGCCCTGGACACCTCCAAACCTCCCTGGCCACCTCCAAACCTCCCTGGACACCTCCAGGCTTTCCCTGGATACCTCCAGGCTTTCCCTGGACACCTCCAGGGCTCCCCTGGACACCTCCAGGGCTCCCCTGGACACCTCCAGGGCTCCCCTGGACACCTCCAGGCATTCCCTGGACACCTCCAAACCTCCCTGGACACCTCCAGCCCTTCCCTGGACACTTCCAGCCCTGCCCTGGACACCTCCAAACCTCCCTGGACACCTCCAGGCTTTCCCTGGACACCTCCAAACCTCCCTGGACACCTCCAGGCTTTCCCTGGACACCTCCAGGCCTGCCCTGGACACCTCCAGGCATTCCCTGGGCACCTCCAAACCTCCCTGGACACTTCCAGCCCTGCCCTGGACACCTCCAAACTTCCCTGGACACCTCCAGGCCTTCCCTGGACACCTCCAGGCTTTCCCTGGACACCTCCAAACCTCCCTGGACACTTCCAGGCCTGCCCTGGACACCTCCAAACCTCCCTGGACACCTCCAGGGCTCCCCTGGACACCTCCAGGCCTTCCCTGGACACCTCCAAACCTCCCTGGGCAGCCCCTGCCAAGGCCTGACCCTTCTTTCCATAAGAAAATTCCTCCTGATCCCAACCTGAGCCTCCTGCCAGGGATTTGTGGAGGGCAAGGTCACCCCTGAGCCTCCTTCCCTCCAAGCTGAGCCCCCCTCAGGAATTTTCCAGACCCTTCCCCAGCTCCGTTCCCATCTCTGGACCCACCCCAGCCCCTCCACTTCCCTCCTGCCCCAGCCTGTTTAACGGGGCAGTGACTGAAAACATCCAGGGCTCTCAGGTCAGCTGAAAACAGAATTTTTATTGTCTTGCTGGAAGAGCAAAGCAACAAAGCAAGGAGGGAAACCATTCCCAGCGCTGGCACAGGAAAGATAAACAGCTCAGGGGTTCCAAATCCGAGAGGTTTCATCCCAAAACTGCTTCACCCCCGGCAGTTTTAGGAGGCTTTGCTTGGAGAGAAGCGACGTGAGCCAAAAAGCTTCAGGCCAGGAGCGACCATGGGGTTGGATCTCAGTACTTGGGGTACACTTGGGGCAGCTTGCAGATGTTCTTGGTGACCTGGGGACAGACTGGGGGGCAGTAACGCTGCACTGGTGGGCAGCAGGGTTGCACTGGAGGGCAGCAGGGCTGCACGGGCGGGCAGTAACGCTGCACTGGCGGGCAGTAACGCTGCACCGGGGGGCAATAACGCTGCACGGGGGGACAGCAGGGTGTCACGCAGCTGAACTTCTGCACGGGCTGCCTCTGGATGGTGTAGTGGCAGGAGCTGGAGCCGTGGCAGGAGGAGCGGGAGCCGTGGCAGGAGGAGTCGTAGTCGTGGCAGGAGCCGCGGGAGCACATGGCGCTGGATTTTTGGCGGGGCTGGTTGGAGCGAGGGATCAGAGAGGTGAGATGAGGCTCAGGTTCACTCCTTGGACTCCCTTCACCCCTTTTCTAATAATATTTTTTCTTGGGGTCTCCCCTGAATTTTTATTTCCTTTTTTTTTTCTGCCTGCCTAACCCAGACCCAACACCCTGCCGATCCTGCTGGATCTGCCGGGCGTGGTTTGGGAATTAGGGTGTGAAATCCAATCCCTGTGGGTCAGTTGGAACCCATCAGCCAAGCCCGAGTTCCTGCAGAGTTTGTGTCACCCCTCTGGGGGCTGCGCCTTTCCTGGGAATCCCTGTCCTTCCATCTGCCACTCCCCACCCCTCCTTCCCTCTGGAGGATATTTTTGGGTGCCACAGGGACACTTTGGATGCCTGGTGGGACATTTTTTGGGTCCTTGAGGTGACATTTTTTGGGTCCTTGAGGTGACATTTTTGGGTTCCTGGGGACACTCTGGGTGCCTGAGGGACATTTCTGGGTGCCTTGGTGACACTTTGAGTCCCTGAGGTGACATTTTTGTGTCCCTGACCCCTCTCCCCAATGCAGCAACGTGGAATGTCTGAATTTGCTGCTGAGCAGTGGGGCTGACCTTCTGAGGAGGGATAAATTCGGGAGGTGAGCGGGGCGGGACATCCCCAAATCTCAAAAATCCCCCAAAATCCACAAAAATCCCTAAAAATCCCCCAAATCTTTAAAATCCCCAAATCCCCCAAATCCCAAAAATCCCCCAAATCCCCCCAAATCCCCCAAATCCTCAAAATGCCCAAATCTCCAAAAATCCCGAAAAATCCCTCAAAATCCTCCAAATCCCCCAAAATCCCTAAAATCCCCCAAATCCTAAAAATCCCCAAAATCTTCAAAATCCCCAAATCCCCCAAAATCCCAAAAATCGCCCAAATCTCCAAAAATCCCCCAAATCCTAAAAATCTCCAAAAATCCCCCAAAATCCCTCAAAATCCCCCAAATCCCCAGGATCATCAGCTCTTCCCTAAATCCCAGCTCCCACAGCATCCATAAAAACCCCTGGTGGAGGTTTCCTCTCCATCAGCAAGAACAGAAACAGCGAGATCGCCCTTACCCTCTTCAGCGGCAGCGAGAGAAGTTTCTGGAAGCGGAGGCGAGCGTCTGAGGAGGACGAGGCTGAGGGACCTTTTATACCCTCCCGGGGTTGTCCGGGCCGTGAGGCACCTCCCGCCGATGACGCTTTAATTAATTCTTCCTCCAATCCCGCGGATGTTTGCGCTTCCCCTGTTTTTCAGGTGTTCCCTCCTTGACGCACGCGGCCCGGTCCCGTCCCGGCGATGATTCCCAACGCGGGGATTTTGGGAGGCAGCTCTTCTCCCATTTCCTGGAGCCTGTCACACTGATGTGACAGCCGCCTTAATTAGGGATGAGGGACAGGTCCCAGAAACGCTGACTCCCCGGGGTTGTTCTCGCCGTTGGGTGACAGCTCACTCAGGGTTTTAATTCCCCGGCTGTTGGGTGCCAAGAGGAAATGGGATTACGGATTGCAATTCCTGGGGGTGGCACAAGGCCGGAAAATCCGGCGGGATCTCCTCGGCTCCCTGGGATGGAGAGGAATGAAATGTTCCTGGTTCTTCACGTGGTGGGTGACTGGGATGATCCCACTTGGATCACGAGTTTTTAATGAGTAGGACCAGCGAAAAATATCTGATTTGAGGACGTTAAATTTTCCCATTTCTTGGTTTCTCTTTCCTTTTGTGATCTCTTGTCACTCTAGTTTTCCAAACCTTCTGATATTTACATTCTTAGAGTCAGAGTTCTTACAAATTTTACCAAAACACTCCGTGTTTTCCACATTCCTTCTTAGAGGAGGAGAAAACTGACAGACTGATCACCTGGCCGGTGTGGTTTAAAGGAGGGATTTCATCCTCTAATCCACTCTCACTTTAGAAAAATCTATAAATTCTGAAAAACTGTAAATAAAGCTCTCTTTTTTTGCCTTGGGCGACTGAGCGTGTGGTGCGTGTTCATTTCCTGTCTCAGTGTGACAGCTTCTCACATTTTTTTCACCTGACCTCACAGAAGGGTTCAGAGGAGCTGAATTTTGAGCAAATATTGGGGTTTTGTCACTGCTGGTGGGAGTTTGGGCACCACAGCTGGATTTGTGACCCTGTTTGACTCCGAGTTTGAAGGGTAGGAAAATGAAATTCCTGAGTCTGAGAAAACGTTGCCCATTAGAGACTGGGGAAGGAAGATCTCCCAAATTGGGGGTGTCCCTCAGCTGCCCTCCAGGCTAAAGGCAGCCGGTTCCTTGTGGGGAATTTTGTGGGGCAGGAATTCCTCAGGGACCTTCGGTGACTCAGCTCTGGGTCCCCTAACCCAGGGGACAACTGATCCCAGGGCACAATTGTGAGCATCATCACATTGATGGTCTCCAAAATCTTTCTACCTCCTCAAAAACCTTCCAAAAATTCTCTGAATCTCTCAAATTCAGGGCCTGCTCAGGAAAACGGGATCTCGGAAGAGTCGCCATCATCCTTTGCTCGCAGTTCTTCCACAGGAATTTGGGCCTTGTGCTTTCAGAGGTTTAAAGGCTTTCAGATGTTTGAAAATTTATATTTTCTGAGGTCTGAAACAGGAAATAGATGCAGCAAAATATTGAGAAGGAGCACTGGCAACTGTGAGCTACTTATTCCCCTTCCATTTAATTTCCTGAGGTTGGAAAAGCCCTCTGAGATCACCGAGTCCAATCTTTGACCATCTCCCCCTTTCCTTTACTGATATGTCTTCTATTCATTCCCAAATGAATCACCAAATATTGGGATACTTTGGAAACACAAAGAAATTTGAATTGAAAACCCCTGAAAAAATTACAAAAAAAAAAAAAAAACCAAACAAAAAACCAAAAAAACCCCCAAAAAACCCAACAAGGAAAAAGAGAATAAATAAATCCAAAGGCAACGAGGGTCTCATGAATCAGATTTATTGTTTCCCACACCCAGATGAGTCTGAAACAGCAGCGCAAGACAGAGAAAGATTCCCAACAAACCAATTGCACCCCGAATAATCAGAAATTAAAATTTTCCCCGAAGAATTCAGCAAGAATGACACCACAAACATTAATTAGGGGAACATTTCATCCCCGCCAGGATCCCACAGGGCAGAGACCCAGGGATTCCAGCCAAGGTTGTGGAGCCTTGGGCCTGCTCAGAACTTGGGACACGCCGGCGGAAGGTTCCAGATGTTCTTGGTGTACTGGGCGCAGCAGGGGACTTGGGGACAGTAGGGGACAGGGGGACAGCAGGGGACAGGGGGACAGTAGGGGACAGGAGGACAGCAGGGGACAGGGGGACAATAGGGGACAGGGGGACAGTAGCGCTGCACGGGGGGACAGTAGCGCTGCACGGGGGCACAGCAGGGCCTCAGGTCGATGCATTTCTGCGCCGGCTGCCTCTGGATGGAGCAGCAGGAAGGCTCAGGCTGGTGGCAGGAGGAGGAGGAGGAGGAGCGGGATCGGTGGCAGGAGAACCAGGACCGGTGGCAGGAGGAGCGGGAGCCGTGGCGGGAGGACTCGAAGTCGTGGCAGGAGCCGCGGGAGCACATGGCGCTGGACTTGTGGCGGGGCTGGAGGGAGGAGAGAGATGGTCAGGCCGCCCCTTGTGCATTTCCCTGGGCTCTCATTCCTGGAAATGTTGTTTCCCTGTGTTTTGTGGCGGATGGGACATCGTGGCCCTTCCTTTCACCGCGACGCCGCGGCTCTGATGGGAATTTCCCCCCCAGGATGCTCCTGTTGGCTTTTTAAGGAAGATTTTCCTTCTAAAACAGCTCTGGCTCGCCTGAGCTCTCTCTGCCTCCATCACCTGCCAGCCTGGGAAGGAATTCCTTGCTGGCACCTAAAATCTTTGCAGATTTGCTCCTTTTTTACTCCCATTTTTCTGCCACCCCGTCTGTCAGCAAACCAAGCGCCCAATCATCAAAAATAAATAATTCCTAAGACAAAGGCAAGGTCTAAACGCAGAACTCTGCAAACTTCTGCTGCTCAAGATTAGATAAATCAACATAATCCAACTCACCCTTGGCCGGAGAGAGAAGAGGAGCTCGGGGAGCTGATGCTGAGTGAAGGGTGGACAGAGGAACTTGGACTTTTATATCTCCCAAAGCGTTGTCCCGGGAATTAGGCACCCCTCAGCAATGCTGACACAAACCCTCACCTTCACATTTACCTCCCGTGTCTCATTTTTATCATTTCCGACTTGACGCAGTCAGGAAATTAAAAAAACTCCAACAAACGACTTTTTCCTCGGCGCCTTAATAAGCCAGCAATTTCCCAACCTGCTTAGAAAGGAAATTTTGGAGGCTGTTGCACATTTCCGTGGCAAAAGAAATGAACCTAACCCTGGAGTTATTAAGTGATTTGTCGTTGGGCAATGGGGATTGCATCAACTCTGCAGCGTTGGCTCCTTCCCCTGGTTCTCCATGGCTCAGTCACGTTTTGATTGATGGAATTTTTTCCCCCCTGACGCTGTAATTAAGAGCCACAACTCCCAGGGACTTCATTAGAGGGAGGTCCTGGTGACTACCTGGGACCCAACGCCTCGACTCTGGAGGTGATGCCAAAGGGACGTCCCCAATCCTGATTTTTTTCCCATTCCGTTTGCTGGCCATCAGCTGTTTTCTTTGGTTTGTGCCACAATATTTTCCTGTTTACGTTCCTCCAGAACAGAGGGGGTCTCAAATCCTCAGCAGGAAGGGTTTGTGTGAGGATTTTACCCCTGGGCAACCCGTTTTTAACCCCGGATTTCTGTGGTGCCCCATTTTATTTGAGCAGTTTTGTAATTTTTTATTCATTCCCACATTTTGCTCTTTGCTTCCAAGCTTCTCTCAGAGCAGCCCGAGGTTTTAGGGCCATAAAATGGGTGATTGTCCCTTTCTTGTGACTTTTATCCAAGTGATGGATTTTTATTCATTCCCACATTTTGCTCTTTGCTTTCAAGCACTTCTTAGAGCAACCCAAGGTTTTAGGGCCACATAAAACTGGTGATTGTCCCTTTCCTGTGACTTTTTATCCAGGTGAACAACTCAGAGGTCAGCGAATGAGATGATTTTTAGTGTCCCTCCCAACCCAAACTATTTTATGATTATTTTTATTTATCTGTCAGGCCGTGGTTCAGAAACCCGAAAGTTTTTTTTTAGGAAAATATTTTAGGGACAATCCTCGCTTAGAAAAACCTGAACTCTTCTGAGCTGTGATTAAAATGCTGCATCTGGGTTGGATAAAACTCCTTTTTGGGGGGAGGCCTTTGAGTTTCTACCCTTTCTGTTGTTTTGGTTTGAGTCAGTTCCCCGTCAGGCAGGAGGAATTCACGGAATCAGGGAATCGCGGAACGATTTGGCTGGGGAAGGGATGTTAAAGATCATCTCATTCAGCTCTCAGGATCATTAATTCCAGCTGAGTTTGCTTGCTGAGGGGAAGCTGATGCGGCCACAGAGCCTGTTCTGGAACCGGTGTCTCAGCGGGACGGGGAGATAAGGAAAGTCTGAGGTTGTCAAAAAGCCCAGAGAGACTTTGCACTTATTTTAAGTGGCTGCAATTGTGACTGAAAACAGTAATTTGGAGCTCGGTGAAAGAAATAGGGTTAGGAAAACCACAAGGTGCTGATTTGTGTTTATTAAACGCCTCAGAATGTTTGTGGCTCTGAGTCAGAGGGACAAATGAGGAGATGCTGAGGAGGGGACAGGGACAGTTCCACACTGAGGCCAACCCCAGAACGGATGGGAAGGGACCTTAAAGATCTCCAGTGTCACCCCTGCCATGGGCTGGGACACCTCCAACCATCCCAGGTGTCCTTGGACACCTCCAGGGATCTGTGGGATCACCTCTGCTCCTCCCGGGAGCAATTCCTTCTGGATATAAATGTATAAATAAATATTCTATGTATTGATATGTGAATGAACAGGGGGCAGGTGAGCTCCCTGAGCCTCCACCTACTCCAGAAATTCCTCTGGAATCGCCAGCTTTTGTTATTTTGGAATTTTGGGGACGTTTTGTGGTCGTCTCCAGGAGAAAAGAGTGACAAGTGGTGACCTGGAGTCACAGGTCACAATCACCCTGAAGAAAAAAAGGTCAAAGAACGAACAGGCCATAAACACCTTTTGCTTTTGGAAATCAAATTTTATTGTTTTGGAGGCTGCCAGATGGGCGGAGAGCAGCAGGAATCAACCCAATCTTGAGCAAATTAAACCAAATAGGAGCAAACCCAGGAACCAAATTCTAATTGTGGATGAAGAATCAGAAGATCAAATTAAAATTTGGGAATAAAGAAGCATCAATTCAGGCTTTAGGCATGGAGAAAACCCAAGAAACTCAGTATTTGGGGTACGTGGGCAGCTTGCAGATGTTCTTGGTGACCTGGGGACAGACAGGGGGGCAGTAACGCTGCACTGGTGGGCAGCAGGGCTGCATGGGTGGGCAGTAACGCTGCACTGGAGGGTAGCACGGCTGCACGGGGGGACAGCAGGGTGTCACGTAGCCGAATTTCTGCACGGGCTGCCTCTGGATGGTGTAGTGGCAGGAGGGCCCCGAGTCGTGGCAGGAGGAGCGGGACTCGTGGCAGGAGGAGGTGTTGTGGCTGTGGCAGGAGCCGCGGGAACACATCGTGCTGGGTTCTGGTGGAGCTGCAAAGGAGAAGAGCGGTCACAGAGGGAATCAGAACATGGAGATTTGGCCTTGGGATTCCCCCTTTTCTTCCTGATTTCCTCAGGGGTGAGGAAGTGGGGGCAGCATTGTTGGGAGATGTTTTAATCCATCACTAAACCCAGAATTTTCAAGGATGGGGTTTGATTTCCAGAGAAAAATTGGCCCAAACCTGCATTTCCCAAGGGCAGCCTTGTTGGGAGGTGTTTTAATCCCTCACCAAACCCAGAATTTTCATGGATGGGGTTTGATTTCCACAAAAAAATTGGCCCAAACCTGCATTTCCCAAGGGCAGCCTTGCTGGGAGATGTTTTAATCCATCACTAAACCCAGAATTTTCATGGATGGGGTTTGATTTCCACAAAAAAATTGGCCCAAACATCCATTTCCCAATAAATGAACCATTTCCTCTGGTTCCTCCTGCTTGGAGATCTCCCATCCCTTTCCCACAAACCCTCTGTCTGTATTTTCCACCCTTTTTGCTATTTTGGTTTGACCTGAGCCTCTGCTCAAGGCCTTTCTTGGCATTTGTTTTCATATTTTCCTCTTGTGGGTAACAAGAATTTGGTCTCCAGCATGGTCAACATCCGGGATGAGGAGGGAACATCCAACACCCCCAATTCTACCCAAACTCGTGGGAAAAAAATCCAGTTTCCTAAGGAAAAATCGGGAATTTTCGAAGTCCTGATTGAAGGGGAAAAGAAAAATTGGACTCACCCTTTGGCGGTGGGGCTGGAGCTGTTTTGGAGCAGAGCAGCGAGTGAAGGGAGCCGGGATGGGAAACCTTTTTATACTTTTGCACGGGGTTATCTGGGCCATGAGGCATCCCTAATTACAGATCCCAGCCCATTTCTGTCCGCTGCGTTCAGCTTCCCGGATTTTCCCTTTGATGCTCTCTGCTTTTAGAGTTGTAATTATTAATAGCTCGTTAATTCCCTCGCCTCCCTGTGAAGGAGATCGGAAGGAATTTCACGTGAAGTGACGGACCAGGCAGGAGGGGTGTTTGCAATTCCTCAGGGTCAGGAGGGGTGTTTGGTAATTCCTCAGGGTCACGCGGACCAGGAGCTCCACCTGACCGACCTCCATCAAAAAATTATTGCTGTTAATCCCTGGGGATTAGGTTTAGGGCAGGAATATTCCAGAAGAATTGCCCAATGGGGCCGGATGTCTCAGTGAGAGATTTGCATCAGCCCAAATCTGTCCTGGAATTGATAATTCCAACCTGCCTGCCTGGCCCAGCAAGGACTTCTCCTCCAGGTGCTCACTGAAGTCGTGGGGTCACAGATTCTGACACCCAAACCTGCCCCAGGGGGGGTTCCTGTCCATGGGGTCACAAATCCTGAACCCAAACCTGCCTCAGGATGGGTTCCTGTCCATGGGGTCACAAATCCTGCCCCAAGATGGGTTCCTGTCCATGGGGTCACAGGTGCTGACACCAAACCTGCCCCAGGATGGGTTCCTGTCCATGGGGTCACAAATTCTGACACCAAACCTGCCCCAGGGTGGGTTCCTGTCCCACCAAACCTGCCCTGGGATGGGTTCCTGTCCATGGGGTCACAAATTTTGACACCAAACCTGCCCTGTCCATGGGTTCTGCCACCAAACCTGCCCCAGGGTGGGTTCCTGTCCCACCAAACCTGCCCCAGGGCGGGTTCCTGTCCCTGGGGTCACAAATTCTGACACCAAACCTGTCCCAGGATGGGTTCCTGTCAATGGGGTCTCAAATTCTGGCACCAATCTTGCCCCAGGATGGGTTCCTGTCCTACCAAACCTGCCCCAGGATGGGTTTCTGACAATGGGGTCACAAATCCTGAACCCAAACCTGCCCCAGGGTGGGTTCTTGTCCCTGGGGTCAGAAATTCTGACACCAAACCTGCCCCAGGATGGGTTCCTCTTCATGGGGTCACAAATTCTGACACCAAACCTGCCCTGTCCATGGGTTCTGCCACCAAACCTGCCCATGGGGGGGTTCCTGCTCATGGGGTCACAAATTCTGACACCAATCCTGCCCCAGGATGGGTTCCTGTCCTACCAAACCTGCCCCAGCGTGGGTTCCTGTCCCTGGGGTCACAAATTCTGCCACCAAACCTGCCCTGTCCATGGGTTCTGCCACCTCTGTGCATCCCCACCCACCCAACCCTGGCCAAGCAAACCCTTGATGCTGTTTTAATCCGATTTTGCTGCGTGGTGTTTGGGGCAGTGGTCTCAACCCCCAGGACAGAACAGAATCCCCGATTTCCAGAACCACTGATGCTGGAAAAGATCTCCAAGACCACCAAACCCAACCTTTGACCAAACCCCACCTTGTCCAGCAGCCCGGAGCCCTGAGTGCCACCTCCAGGCCTTCCTTGGACACCTCCAGCCTGGCCCAAGTCCTGGGGTTATTTTGGTCATTTCCTCTTCTGATTTTGATCAGAATTTTTTTATTTTAGCTGGGATTTTAGCCGTCCTGCTTCCAGCACTTCCGGAATGACAAAACCCAAGAATGACAACTTGAGGGATGACAAAACCCCAAGAGTGACACCAACACAGCAGTGGTGATGTAGGAGACACTCCAGCACCTGGATTTTCCCCGTGAATCACGGGCCCAACTTTGGCCTCCCGTGCCTGGGTACAACTCATGCCCATCTCACCCATCAATTACATCTCCTCGTCCCATAAAAGGCAGGAATTGTGTCACCATGGGGATGGCACCCGGGATTAGGCGTGAGGGATTTGGGGTGATGCTCTGCTGACTCACTGGGATCCCTCAGACTGGTCCCTTCCCAGCTGGGTTTTGTTATCCCACAAACCCGTGAACTCTTCCCTGCCAGGTTTGAACTTTGGGAATTTTTGGCCACCTGTGGGAGGAGATTTTGGGGTCAGGCGAGAGAGGCGAGGAGGGAAAAATAAAATTAAAAAAAAAAAAAGAAAAATATGTCTGTAGGACACGAAAGGAAGATGATAGACTCCAAAATTCTGAAGGCAAAGAAAACAAAAGCTTTATTTTTTAATTCTTGCTACTTTTTAATAAGTTGTTCCGATACGGAATTGACGTGATTGGTGAATAGGAACCACACCTCTCTAATTCCATTGGTTAAACCGGAGAAACAGCAAAACATCACCTGGATTCCTGCAGCCTCTCCTGCAACCTTTCCTGCAGCCTTTCCTTCTACCTTTCCTTCAGCTTTTCCCACAGCCTTTCCTGCTGGATTTATGCAACATTTCCTGCAGCCTTTCCTGCTGGATTTCTGCAGCTTTTCCTGCAGCCTTTCCTGCAGCTTTTCCTGCTGGATTTCTGCACCTTTTCCTGCAGCTTTTCCTGCTGAATTTCTGCACCTTTTCCTGCAGCTTTTCCTGCTGGATTTCTGCAGTTTTCCTGTAGCATTTCTGCAGCTTTTCCTGCAGCCTTTCCTGCTGGATTCCTGCAGCCTTTCCTGCTGAATTTCTGCACCTTTTCCTGCAGCTTTTCCTGCTGGATTTCTGCAGTTTTCCTGTAGCATTTCTGCAGCTTTTCCTGCAACCTTTCCTGCTGGATTTCTGCAGCCTTTCCTGCTGGATTCCTGCAGCCTTTCCTGCAGCCTCTCCTGCTCCACTCCGCAGATGCCTGTGGAGATAACAGAGCTCCAGCTCCCCGTCTCCATTCCCGGGGCCCTTCCCAAGCCGTTCCCTCCGTGCGGTGACACAGCCCGGGTGGCTCGGGGAGCGTGGGTGGGACCTTGGGCGGCTTCCAAAGGATTCGCAGCCGAGGTTGGATCCGCCCGTCCCACACGGGCAGAGCCGAGCCCGGCCTGGAGCCACTCGTCTGCCCGGGGTTCAACCCCCGCGGGCTCGGGGAGGGGCTGGGGGACGGGGACTGGCGCCGGCACCGCTCCGTGGTGTCCCCGTGGTGCCACCGTGGTGTCCCCGTGGTGCCACCGTGGTGCCACCGTGGTGCCACCGTGGTGTCCCCGTGATGTCCCTGTGCTGTCCCTGTGGTGTCCCCGTGATGTCCCCATACCAGGCTGGCACCACTCTGTGATGTCCCCATGGTGTCCCTGTGCCAGGCTGGCACTGCTCTGTGCATCCTCATGCCAGGCAGACACTGCCCCGTGATGTCCCCATGGTGTCCCCATGATGTCCCCATGCCAGGCTGGAGCCATTCTGTGATGTCCCCGTGGTGTCCCCATGCCAGGCTGGAGCCACTCTGTGATGTGCCCATACCAAGCTGGCACTGCACTGTGGTGTCCCCGTGGTGTCCCCATGGTGTCCCCTTGCCAGGCTGGCGCCGCTCTGTGGTGTCCCCATGGTGTCCCTGTGGCAGGCTGGCACTGCTCTATGATGTCCCTGTGGTGTCCCTGTGATGTCCCCATGATGTCCCCATGATGTTCCCTGCCAGGTTGGCACCACTCTGTGGTGTCCCCATGGTGTCCCCATGCCAGGCTGAAGCCACTCTGTGACGTCCCCGTGCCAGGCTGGCACGGCTCTGTGATGTCCCCAAACCAGGCTGGCACTGCTCTGTGGTGTCCCCATGGTGTCCCTGTGATGTCCCCATGATGTCCCCATACCAGGCTGGCACTGCTCTGTGATGTCTCCATGGTGTCCCCATGGTGTCCCAGTGCCAGGCTGGCACCGCTCTGTGGTGTCCCTGTGATGCCCCCATGATGTCCCCTGCCAGGCTGGCACCACTCTGTGGTGTCCCCGTGGTGTCCCTGTGATGTCCCATAATGTCCCCATACCAGGCTGGCACTGCTTTGTGGTGTCCCCGTGCCAGGCTGGCATTGCTCTGTGATGTCCCCAATATGTCCCCATACCAGGCTGTCCCCGTTCTGTCATGTCCTTGTGGTGTCCCTGTGATGTCCCTATACCAGGCTGGCACTGCCCCATGGTGTCCCCATGATGTCCCCATACCAGGCTGGTCCTATCTGTGATGTCCCCATGATGCCCCCAGGATGTCCCCATGCCAGGCTGGCCCTGTTCTGTGATGTCCCTGAAGTGTCCCCATGCTGTCCCCGTCCCAGGCTGGCGCCGCTCTGTGATGTCCCCGTGGTGTCCCCATACCAGGCTGGCCCTGTTCTGTGATGTCCCCGTGCTGTCCCCGTGCTGTCCCCATGCTGTCCCCGCGGTGTCCCTATGCTGTCCTCATACCGGCTGGAGCCACTCAGTGATGTCCCCATGGTGTCCCCATGCCAGGCTGGCACCGCTCTGTGATGTCCCCGTGCTGTCCCCATGATGTCCCCGTACCAGGCTGGCCCCATTCTGTGATGTCCCCGTGCTGTCCCCGTGCTGTCCCCGTACCAGGCTGGCACCATTCTGTGATGTCCCTGTGATGTCCCCGTGCTGTCCCCGTGCTGTCCCCATGCCAGGCTGGCCCTGTTCTGTGATGTCCCCGTGCTGTCCCCGTGCTGTCCCCGTCCCAGGCTGGCGCCGCACGTTCCCGGCCCCGCCGTTCATTCCTCGCTCCTGCACTCACGGACCTCACACCTCGTCACTTTAATTAGCAGTACCAATTAAAGGCGCGCTAATTGCACCTTCCTGGCTCCTTTGGAGCTTCGGAGCACATGAAATCCTCACGAAACTTCTGGGGATCTCACCCAGAGCTGCCCTCACCCCACAGAGCCACCGACCCCACAGCGCCGGGCTCTGGGGCAGCGACAAATCCATCTGCAAACGGCAAAAAAAAACATTCCCCAGAGGAATAAAACACCCAACATTTTCCAACTCCTTTTGGAAAAAAGAAACGTTTTTCTTTTGGAAAAGGGAACGTTCCAAACCCTTCCCAAAAACTTGTCAGGGGCTCCGAGCCAAGGGCTGGGGTTGCAGAGATGCTGATCTGCATCCAGACAGCTTTGGAAACCAGCCAGTGACACAGAGATGTGAGAATTTCAGATAGTCCTTTAGGCCTCTAGATGTTAGGATGTATTTCAAATAATGCTTTAAAATATATATTAAATCCATTTTAGAAGCATTTAGTGAATACTGAACCTGTTAACCTTTTGCATGATTACAAGCATCTAAGAATTCTTGGTGATAGTAAAGAGAAAATTGCAAAAATCAAGACAACAAAGCTGAGAATCCAAATAAAGAGAGGGGACAGAGACTTTTAGCCAGCATAAACTGAATATTTCCTTGAAACAACACCAAAGAGAGGCAGAAGCCGCGCAGGAGAGATAAAAGTGAAGAGTTCATTGAAGAAGACTCCGTTCCTTCATCCCCCTGGACCCCCAGAAAATCACCACAACAAACTGAGCATGCCCAGATGGGCGTGGAGTTAATTACCATACAAGGCAAGGATGGGCGGGGCCAGATAATGAATATGCATGAGGCTGATTATGCATATGTAAGAAAATAATAAGGGAAACACCGTCGGGTGTCTTTGGTGAAGTTGTTCCCCACGCATCTCGGCGGATTAAATACAGACATCTCTAACAATTATTATTTGTTGTAAAGTTTTATTTCCGCCCACATTTCAGCCTGGCACCTGCCCAAGGTGTGCAGACAGCCGGGCTGAGCCATCCCAGCCCGCTGGAACACCACAGGAAGGGCAGGGAGCCGTGGGGAGAAACTCCCCTGATCCCAGACAGGCTCGGGAATGATGCCAGAGATAAGGAGGAAAAAAAAAACCAAGTGGAAAAAAACCAAAAAACCACCAAGACGCCAGCAGGTTTTGATGAGCTTTAGGTTTTAATATCACTACCAGAGACAGGAGCAGGGAAAACGGAGAGATTTGGGATAAAAATCCCAATCCCACCGCGCTAATAATGCCACTTTTGGGGTTTTAGGGAGCGGAGGGAGAGGAAAAGGGGCTGCAGGGATGAGGCAGGGCCTGTCCAAGCTCATGTCGGGGGGACAGGAGCAGCTCGGAGCTTCTCACTTCTGCTGCGTCTTCTGCTGCGGCGGCCACTGCACCGGCTGCTTGATCTGCTGCTGCTGCTGCTGGCACGGCACCTGGGCCACCTGGCCCACCTGGCCGGTGGCCGCCGGGCACTGCGGGGTCAGCACCACCACGGGGGTGACATCGGGCACGGCCGTCACCTCGTGGCACACGACGCCCTCGGAGCCGTGGCAGGAGGAGCGCTCGTTGTCGTGGCAGGAGGAGCCGCCGCCGTGGCAGGAGGAGCCCTCGGAGCTGTGGCAGCCTCGGTTCTCACGGGAGCACATTTTGGAGATGAGAGAGAAGGTGGAGGAGCTGGAAAAGGAGAGGAGTTTGGGGTTTAGAGGCAGGGGAGGGAGGGCAGAGCGCTCGGCTGTGGGGATTTGCTTTTCTGCCAGTCCAGTTTGCCCAGTTTGGGCACGGTTCGGCCAGTGCTGGATCGGGCTGGAGCATCTGGGCAGCCTCAGGAGTGCCCACAGCAGCCCCGGCCTCGGTTTCTGCTGGGCTTCAGGAGCTCTTTCCCTGTTTTCCTTGAGCCATTTCCAAGCTAATTTTTGAGCCCTTTCCCTGCTATTTTTGAGACATTTTCCTGCTCTCCTTGTGCCATTTCCCTGGGGTTTTTTTTGAGCCATTTTCCTGCTGTTTTTGAGCCACTTCCCTGCTAATTTTGAGCCATTTTCCTGCTATTCCTTGAGTTATTTCCCTGCTATTTTTGAACCCTTTCCCTGCTATTTTTTGAGCAATTTTCCTGATATTTTTGGTCCATTTTCCTGCTATTTTTTAGCCATTTCCCTGCTCTTTTTTGAGCCATTTCTCTGTTCTTCCTTGAGTCGTTTCCCTGCTATTTTTGAGCCCTTTCCCTGCTGGTTTTGAGCCACTTCCCTGCTATTCCTTGAGCCATTTCCCTGCTCTTTTTTGAGCCATTTCTCTGTTCCTCCTTGAGTCATTTCCCTGCTATTTTTGAACCACCTCCCCGCTATTTTTGAGCCACTTCCCTGCTATTTTTTGATCCATTTCCCTGCTCTCCTTGAGCCACTTCCCTGCTATTTTTGAGCTTTTTCCCTGCTATTTTTGAGCCACTTCCCTGCTTTTTTGGGATCCATTTCCCTTCCCTCCTTGAGCCACTTCCCTGCTATTTTTTGATCATTTTCCCTGCTATTTTTTGAGCCATTTCCCCACTATTTTTTTATCCTTTCCCCTGCTCTTCTTGAGCCACTTCCCCGCTATTTTTTGATCCATTTCTCTTCTCTTCTCTTCTCTTCTCTCCTTGAGCCATTTCCCTGCTATTTTTGAGCTTTTTCCCTGCTATTTTTATGCCTTTTCCCTGCTCTTCCTCGGCCTCATCCCAGGATGCTCCCTGAGGAGCAGATGCTCTGTGTGATGCTGGGATATCCCTCACCAGCCAGAGGCATTTTGGCAAAGAATCCCAAAATCTCCTCGCCTCCAGGGGCCCTGGTAGCCCCGGGAAAAATCCATTTCCAAAGCCCAAAACAACGAGAAATTCCTGAGCCTTCCTCCCTCCAGGCCCGATTTCCTCAGCCTGAGGAAAACCCTGGGAGCGCATCCCAATCCCTGCTGGGATTTCAGGGAGGCAAAAAAAGCATCCGGGATGCTGAGCTGGAGGAGGATCCCGCTGCTCCCAGATTAAATCCGCCTTCTCTGTTCTTCCCTAAAATTTCTTCAGGCACTTTTTAATGCTGAATGTTTGCCAGAGGATTTTAGTAAAAGAGTCAGGCTTATAAATAAAAATTCCCAGCTTAACCCCAAGGTTAAAAGGTTAAAAAACCCAAGGTTTTTTATGAAAAATCATCCTGCTGTCTCCCATTCATCCCCAAATCCCACAATTTGTTTTTATTCATTTCCAGCTCCTCCTTTAGATCCTGGAAAGCACCAGAACAATCCCAAATATAACTACAGGTTACAAATCTTAATCCTGATTTTTTTTGAGGGCGAGCACAAAACAACCCCAGAGCTGAAGAATTTGGCTCTGGAAATTCTCCCCCCCCCCCAAAAAAAAAATTCCCACCCAGGAAATTACCCCCAGGAAATTCTCCCCCCCAAAAAATTCCCCCCAGCGCAGGGAATTCTCATGGAATTAAAAAGTTGGAGCAGGGACTCACCTCGGCTGTGCAAGGCTCTGGAGGAGGAGCGGAGCTCAGTGGATGAGCTGCTCTCCCCTCCGAGGGCTTTTTATACCATCCCCAAATCCCTTCCTGAAAATGCAATCACCTCCTCCCCCCCGGGGGGAAAAAAAAAAAAAGATGACCAAGACATTTACAAAACAGCCGCACCCTTAAATTACCCACCACCCATCCAAAGCTCCTTCCACCCCGATTTCTTTGATTGACTTGTCAGCCTCTGGGTTGTCATCCTCGTCTTACACAGATTTTTTAATTGCGCCCTGCCCCTGGCGGGCTCCAGGGAGTGAAAAACCGCGTGGGCGGCTCGGGGTTGGCTCAGCCTCACGGCGCGATGAGTTTTGAGGGTTGCAAAAGGGATGGCAAAGGTGGTGAGATTTTTTTTTTTTTTTTTTTTTTTTTGGGGTTCCTTGTCCTGCCAAAACCTCTCACCTGGAGTCTGGCAGGAAGGAGAGGTCGCAGTGCCCCGACTGGTTTTGGTAGGACGGGGAGAAGGAAAAAAATTAACCCTCACCATTCTTGAGTTCTCATCGTAAAAAATGGGGAATTCTTAGAGAGTTCGGGTTAGATGTTCTTGGGAAATGTCTTTAAAAAATTTGAAAATCACTTTGAAAAATCACTTTAAAGTGATTTTCACTCTGTGAGACACCTGCAGGTATCAGAGCTGAGCTGGGGGGTCTGACAGGGTCATTCCCAAAGGAATAAAAATCTTGGAAAATGTTTTTAAAGTGATTTTTAACCCTGTGAGACTCCTGCAGGTTCCCTCTCTGAATGGATAATTCCCAAAGGAATAAAAATCTGGGAAAATGTCTTTAAAGTGATTTTCGACCTGTGAGACTCCTGCAGGTACCAGAGCTGAGCCGAGGGCCTGACAGGGTCATTCCCCAAAAGAATAAAAATCTGGGAAAATGTCCTTAAAGTGATTTTCACCCGTGGAACACCTGCAGGTATCAGAGCTGAGCTGAGGGTCTGACAGGGTCGTTCCCAAAAGGAACAAAACCATTGGAAAATGTCTTTAAAGTGATTTTTAACCCTGTGAGACACCCGCAGGTACCAGAGCTAACAGGGTCATTCCCCAAAGGAATAAAAATCTGGGAAAATGTCTTTAAAGTGATTTTCGACCTGTGAGACTCCTGCAGGTACCAGAGCTGACAGGGTCATTCCCCAAAGGAATAAAAATCTGGGAAAATGTCTTTAAAGTGATTTTTAACCCTGTGAGACTCCTGCAGGTCCCAGAGCTGACAGGGTCATTCCCCAAAAGAATAAAAATCTGGGAAAATGTCCTTAAAGTAGTTTTGACCCTGTGAGATTCCTGTAGGTAACAGAGCCGAGCTGGGGGTCTGACAGGGTCATTCCCAAAGGAATAAAAATCTGGGAAAATGTCTTTAAAGTGATTTTCGACCTGTGAGGCTCCTGCAGGTACCAGAGCTGAGCCGAGGGCCTGACAGGGTCGTTCCCCAAAGGAACAAAACCCTTGGAAAATGTCTTTAAAGTGGTTTTTTACCCTGTGAGACTCCTGCAGGTCCCAGAGCTGACAGGGTCATTCCCCAAAGGAACAAAAACATTGGAAAATGTCTTTAAAGTGATTTTCACACTGTGAGACTCCTGCAGGTTCCAGAATCGAGCCAAGGGTCTGACAGGGTCACTCCCCAAAGAAATAACTCCAAGGTCAGAGGGTCTGTGCGAGGCTCCGGCTGGGAAGGGACCTGGCAAACCCAGCCATTTTTGGAAGGGTTGGTTTCTACCTGTGAATTCCCCAAAAATGCAACGTGAGGGAGAACTTCGCCCCACAACAGAGCGGGACAGGAACGCCTGGAGTGTCCAGGAGCCCCCCCAAACCCTGCTGGACGTGTCCCTGTGTCACCTGCTCCAGGTGTCCCTGCTCCCCCTGGGGTTCTGTGATGGTGGGATGGGGGAATTCTGAATTTCTGTGGTTCCCCACCTGTGTCCATCCACTCCCCACCTCATTTCACGGCCATTCCACCACCACCAAATTCATTGCTGATGTTTTTCCTGGCCAGCTCCAAGATGCCCCACAAGGAATTTTCTCTTTGAAAAATGTCATTTTCCCTCCGGTTTTGCTCTGCTTTATTTGACGGGAAACGGGTCAGGGAGGGCCTTGAGTGTCCAGGAGCCACCCCAAACCCTGCTCCAGGTGTCCCTGTGTCACCTGCTCCAGGTGTCCCTGCTCCCCCTGGGGTTCTGTGATGGTGGGATGGGGAATTCTGAATTTCTGTGGTTCCCCACCTGTGTCCATCCACTCCCCACCTCATTTCACAGCTGTTTCACCACCGCTGGCACAGTCACCACCAAATAAATCACTGACAGTTTTCCTGGCCCATCCCAAGATGTCCCACACGGAATTTTTTCTTTGAAAAATGTCTTTTTCCCCATGTTTTACTCTGCTTTATTTGACGGGAAATGGGCCAGGGAGGGCCTGCCCCAAGACGTCCCACATGGAATTTTCTCTTTGAAAATGTCATTTTTTTCCCCATGTTTTACTCTGCTTTATTTGACGGGAAATGGTTCAGGGAGGGCCTGGAGTGTCCAGGAGCCACCCCAAACCCTGCTGGACGTGTCCCTGTGTCACCTGCTCCAGGTGTCCCTGCTCCCCCTGGGGTTCTGTGATGGTGGGATGGGGGATTCTGAATTTCTGTGGTTCCCCACCTGTGTCCATCCACTCCCCACCTCATTTCACGGCCATTCCACCACCACCAAATTCATCGCTGATGTTTTTCCTGGCCAGCTCCAAGATGCCCCACAGAGAATTTTCTCTTTGAAAAATGTCATTTTTTCCATGTTTTACTCTGCTTTATTTGACGGGAAATGGGTCAGGGAGGGTCTGGAGTGTCCAGGAGCCACCCCAAACCCTGCTGGACGTGTCCCTGTGTCACCTGCTCCAGGTGTCCCTGCTCTCCCTGGGGTTCTGTGATGGTGGGATGGGGAATTCTGAATTTCTGTGGTTCCCCACCTGTGTCCATCCACTCCCCACCTCATTTCACAGCCATTCCACCACCGCTGGCACAGTCACCACCAAATAAATCACTGAAATTTTCCTGGCCAGCCCCAAGATGCCCCACAAAGAATTTTCTCTTTGAAAATGTCCTTTTTTTTTTTTTTTTTTTTTTTTTTTTTTCTCAGGTTTTACTCTGCTTTATTTGACGGGAATCCGGTGCCGGCGGAAGCCGCTTGTGCAAACCCGGCAGCCGTGAGTAAGCTGTGAGTAAAGTGCTGGCTCAGAGACCACGCACCCCGAGCTCCCCACGCATCCCCAGCTCCGCCGGCTCTTCCCCGGGGCGGGATGGGAGCACCTGGGTGCAGAGCACCGGGATGGTGCAACCGTGGATGCAACCGCGGCTTCGCAACATCCCCGGCGCCTCATTTCCCCTCCCGGCTCGTCATTTCCGCTCTTAATTCCTCATTTTCCCTCCCAGTTCCTCATTTCCCTCCTGGCTCTTCATTTCCTCTCTCCATTCCTCATTTCCTCTCCTGGTTCTTCATCCTTCCCTCCCTGTTCCTCATTTTCCCTCCCGGCTCTTCATTTGCCCTCCCAGTTCCTCATTTCCCCTCTCCATTCCTCATTTTCTCTCCCGGTCCCTCATTTCCCCTCACAGTTCCTAATTTCCTCTCCCCGCTCCTCATTTTCCCCTCCTTGTTCCCCATTTTCCCTCCCGGTCCCTTATTTTCCCTCCCTTTTCCTCATTTCTCCTCTCCATTCCTCATTTCACCTCTCGGTCCCTCATTTCCTCTCTCCATTCCTCATTTACTCTCCTGGTTCTTCATCTTTCCTCCCAGTTCCTCATTTTCCCCTCCCCGTTCCTCATTTTCCCCTCCCCGTTCCTCATTTTCCCCTCCTGGTTCCTCATTTCCTCTCCCGGTTCTTCATCTTCCCTCCCAATTCCTCATTTTCCCTGCCCATTTCCCATTTCCTCTCTCCATTCCTCATTCCCCCTCCCAGTTCCCCATTTCCTCCTCCCGGCTCCTCATTTCCCTTTCTGGTTCCTCAGTCCCCCTCCTCATTCCTCATTTCCCCTCCCGGCTCCTCATTTCCCCTCCAGGTTCCCCATTTCCCCTCCCAGTTCCTCATTTTTCCTCTCGGCTCCTCATTTTCCCTCCTCATTCCTCATTTCCCCTCCAGGTTCCCCATTTCCCCTCCCTGTTCCTCATTTTCCCTCTCGGCTCCTCATTTTCCTTGCCCGTTCCTCATTTCCCCTCCTGGTTCCTCATTTCCATCCCTGTTCCCCATTTCCCCTCACAGTTCCTCATTTCCCCTCCCGGTTCCCCATTTTCCCTTCTGGCTCCTCATTTCCATCCCTATTCCACATTTCCCCTCACAGTTTCTAATTTCCTCTTCCGGTTCCTCATTTCCCCTCTGGGTCCCTCATTTTCCCTGCCCGTTCCTCATCTTCCCTCCTTGCTCCTCAGAGCTCAGGATGAGTCCTGGTTTATCAGAGTCCAGAATGAGCCCTGCGTTATCAGAGTTGGGACTGAGCCCTGTGTTATCAGATTCGGGATTGAGTCCTGCGTTATCAGAGCTCAGGATGAGTCCTGTGTTATCAGAGTCGAGATTGAGTCCTGGTTTATCAGAGTTGGGATTGATCCCTGCGTTATCAGAGTTCAGGATGAGTCCTGGTTTATCAGAGTCGGGATTGAGTCCTGGTTTATCAGAGTTGGGATTGATCGCTGTGTTATCAGAGCTCAAAATGAGCCCTGCGTTATCAGAGCTGGGGATTGAGCCCTGCGTTATCAGAGTTCAGAATGAGCCCTGCCTTATCAGCCTTTGGGATGAGCCCTGGTTTATCAGAGCTCCTCAGAGCTCGTCCCTGCCCTGTTGCACAAGCAGAGGGGAGGAAACCTCGCCGTGCCAGGGATAAAACCCAGCCTGGGACTCCTCCCAGCCCTGGCCTTGAGCTGAGCTCGGGGAGGGCTCCGAGCTCGGCTCTGGTGTCCAAATTTTGGGTGCAAACCCGCCCTGCTCGCCCTGGGTGTATTAAACATTGAACCATCCAAACCTGGGCGCTGCCCTCTGATGGGAGGGAAAATGGAATTTTCAACTGTTTTCTGTTTTCTTCGTTCTGGGAGGGGCTGAAATTTCGAGGCCATTTTCGTTTGGTTGGGTAAACACAAATATTTGAAGTGTCCGAGCTTGATTTTCTGGAATTCTCTGAGAATTTGCTTTCAAATTTTTTTTTTTTTTCTCTTCATGAAGAAAGGGAAGCCACAAAAATACCAATAATGAAGTGGCAGGTTTTAGAAACAGAAATAAAACCAAATAAATGATAACGCTGCCTAATTTTAGAATGGAATTAATTAGGGTAGGTGACGACACCTTAATTGTCCCCACATGATTGCCTTACGACACTTTGTGTGTCAAGGATCACATCAAACACGGGTTCAGAGGATTCGGGTTTTTGGTGTTTTAGGGCAAAATTTTCTGGATTTTTATCCAGTTGAAAGGGTGAAAATCCTCCCCCAGGTGAGTGAAATGGTGAAAACCAAACAAAGTGATTTTAAACGGATCCATGGGTGTTTCTTTTTTTTTTTTTTTCCTTCCTAACAATTATTTGGATGACTCAAACAACCCCGGAGCGGAGTCCTGGAAGATTAAATGTTGAGCAAACCCCAGGGCCGGCTCCATCCTCTCCCCGTGCCTAATTTAGGCCCTGATCCCATCAAAGGATGCCAGGAACGGGTTCTGGGGTTGCCTCATGCAGGAGGTGCTCGGGGTTGCGCCATCCCCGCCGATCGCCGGGGCAGGAACCGGGTAAACAACCAAACCTTTCACTGCCGGGCTGTAAACAACGATCAGCGCCGGGAAATCCTCCCGGGAGATGTCATTTTTTTGATTATATTATCAGAATAATGTGATATAATAATATATAAAAAGATATAAAAATATAATATAATAATATTTAAAAAGATAAAAATATAATATAATATTATAATGTGATGTAATATAATATATTGTGTGATATAATATAATATAATATAATATAATATAATATAATATAATATAATATAATATAATATAATATAATATTATATATATATATATTAAAAATATATATTTATATATTTTTATAGATATATTTTATTTATATATTTTTATAGATATATAATTATATATATATAATATATATAATATATAATAAATATAATATATAATGTGATATAATGTAATATATAATGTAATATAATAATATATAAAAGATATAAAAATATAATATAATAATATATTTTAATATAATGTAATATAATGTAATATATTGTAATATATTGTAATATAATGTAATGTAATGTAATGTAATATAATATAATATAATATAATATAATATAATATAATATAATATAATATATAATGTAATACAATGTAATGTAATATAATATAATATAATATAATGTAATATAATGTAATGTAATATAATGTAATATAATGTAATGTAATATAATGTATTAAGACATTTGTGTGGCAAAAGCTGATAGGCCAAGAAACGCTGATAATGTAATTAGGAAATAGTTGAAGGCCAAGAAATTCTGATAACGTAATTAGGAAATAGTTGGAGGCCAAGAAACATTTATAATAGATTGTAATTAGGAAATAATTTGGCTCCTGATTGTGACGGCCTGAATTGTAATGCCTGTATTGTCTCACCCTTCACGTGAGGCTGAAAATGGAATAAAAAATTTTTTAAAACCCCTCCCAGCTGCCTCATCTTTGGGTCGGAAAAAGGAATAATCCGACATTTATGGCCACGCTCCTTGTCCTGTCACTGGGGAGAGTCTGGCACCGTCCTCTTCCCACCTGCAACTCTCTGGCTGTTGAAAAAGCTGCATTTTAATTGTAAAAATATAGATGTTACACCTAAATTTGGTGTAAAATACGCGGGAAGAAGGCCCTGCGTGTTGTGGAAAATTTGTATTTTGAGAAATGAAAGAAATTTCATTCATATTTCATTCAAATATCGAAACTACCCACAGGCCGTGAGGTTTTATTTTCCAACCGGTGATGCAGAGGAGACGGAGAAAAGAATCTTTTCCCATCACAAATCCCTTTTTTTTTCCCAGCGGTTTCCTGTCAGCACAACCCCACGCGAGGAATGCAGAATAGGGCAGGTGACGACACCTGGTGTCATTGTCCTCACATGATTTTCTTACGACACTTTATGTGTGTAAGATCGCATCCAACACGGGTTCAGAGCTTGGAAGATTTGGGTTTTTGTCGTTTTAGGCGAAGTTTTCTGGATTTTTTTACCAAGTTGAAAAGGGTCAGAGGAAAATTCCACGCTGGGCACATCCAGGGGAAATTCTGGGATGCTGATCCGGTCATTTCTTCTGGATGGGGGGCCAGCATGGGCTCTGCTTGCACTGCTGGGTCTTGATGGGTGGGACGACCACGGGGCATTTCTGCTGCACCACCTGGGCACAGCCCAGCTCTGGGCCCGGCAATGTCCCCATCCCAAATGTCCCGGTCCCAAATGTCCCACTGTCATACCCCAACCCACCCCCGTAATACCCTGACCCCCCAGTGACCCCTCCCGCGGTCACGGTGTCACTCAGAGGTGCGGAATATCCATACCCACCTCCCTCAGCCGTCCCTAAACCCTCCGGGTGATAAATGGACCCCCCCGAGGTGAGGGCAGGCCCCACATCCTCACTGCTGTACCCCAAACCCACCCCGGGACCATAAACCGGGATCGCCCCCACTGTCGCATCCCAGCCGGAGGTGACCCCGCGGTCCCCGCTGGTGACCTCCAGGGAGCCGCGGGCGTCACACGAGAAGCCCCCCGAGATGCTGTAGTGGGCTGGGGTTGGAGGGGGTGGGCAGGACGAGGGGTGGCGGCTGTAGCTGACAGAACCTTCCCGGCCGAACGAGAAGGAGGCGCGGCCGTGAGGGGTGGAAAAAGCGCCGGAGCAAAACCCGCCGCGGTTCAGGGAGATATCCCGGCTGTAGCCGCGGTTCCTCCGCGAACATTTCCGTCGGAGAAAGTGGTAAATCTGCGAGAGGGAAGGAAAAAAAAAAAAACCCCAAATTCTCATCGTTTCGGTTCGAGTTTGTCCCGGGTGGTGCGGCCCGGGAAAGGTTGGCCAAGGGCTGGGGCAGTTCCAGGATTTGGAACTGAGTGCAGCAGAATCACGGAAGCGTGGAGTGGTTTGGGTTGGAAAAGGCCTTAAAGCTCATGGTTAAAGCTCGTCCTTAAAACTCATCCTTAAAGTTCATCCTTAAAGTTCATCCTTAAAGCTTTTCCTTAAATTTGTCCTTAAAGTTCGTCCTTAAAGTTCATTTTCCAACTCTTTCCTTGGGTTGGAAAAGACCTTAAAGTTCATCCTTAAAGTCCATCCTTAAAACTCATCCTTAAAACTCATCCTTAAAGTTCATCCTTAAAGTTCATCCTTAAAATTCGTCCTTAAAGTTCTTCCTTAAAGCTTGTCCTTAAAACTCATCCTTAAAGTTCTTCCTTAAAGTTCATCCTTAAAGTTCGTCCTTAAAGTTCATCCTTTAAGTTCATAATTAAAGTTAATTTTCCAATCCTTTTTTTTTGGGTTGGAAAAGACCTTAAAGTTCATCCCTAAAGCTCACCCTTAAAGTTCACCCTTAAAACTCATCCTTAAAGTTCGTCCTTAAAGTTTGTCCTTAAAGTTCGTCCTTAAAGTTCATCCTTTAAGTTCATAATTAAAGTTAATTTTCCAATCCTTTCTTTTTGGGTTAGAAAAGACCTTAAAGTTCATCCTTAAAGCTCTTCCTTAAAGTTCATCCCTAAAGTTCTTCCTTAAAGTTCGTCCTTAAAGTTCATCCTTTAAGTTCATAATTAAAGTTAATTTTCCAATCCTTTTTTTTTGGGTTGGAAAAGACCTTAAAGTTCATCCTTAAAGCTCTTCCTTAAAGTTCATCCTTAAAGCTCTTCCTTAAAGTTCATCCCTAAAGTTCTTCCTTAAAGTTCGTCCTTAAAGTTCATCCTTTAAGTTCATAATTAATTTTCCAATCCTTTTTTTTGGGTTGGAAAAGACCTTAAAGCTCATCCTTAAATCTCATTTTCCAATCCTTTATTTTTGGGATTGGAAAAGACCCTAAAGCTCATCCTCAAAGCTCATTTTTCAACCTTTTCCTTGAGTTGGAAAAGACCCTAAAGCTCATCCAAGCTCATCCTTAAAGCTCGTCCTTAAAACTCATTTTCGAATCCATTTTTTGGGTTGGAAAAGACCTTAAAGCTCATCCTTAAAGCTCATTTTCCAACCATTTTTTTTTGAGTTGGAAAAGACCCTAAAGTTCATCCTTAAATCTCATTTTCCAACCCTTTTTTTGGGTTGGAAAAGACCCTAAAGCTCACCCAAGGCCACTCCCTGCCATGGGCAGGGACACCCTCTGCTAGCCCGGGTTGCTCCAAGCCCCTGTTCCTCAAATCCAAGGGTATCTGGGCTCTTCCTAGGACAGCTTTGCTCTTCTTACCTCTGTTTCCAGAGAATCCAAAAGCTGGAATGTATTCTGAACAATAATCAGAATTAATGGAATGGAATGGAATGGAATGGAATGGAATGGAATGGAATGGAATGGAATGGAATGGAATGTCTGCACATTCAAACAGGCTGGATATTAAATAATATAAAAATGTGTCCTGCACATTCAAACAGGCCAGATAATAAATAATATAATAAAAAGTTCTGCATATTCAAACAGGCTGGTTATTAAATAATATAAAAATGTGTCCTGCATATTCCAACAGGCTGGATATTAATTAATATAAAAATGTGTCCTGCACATTCAAACAGGCTGGTCATTAAATAATATCAAAAATGTGTTCTGCACATTGAAACAGGCTGGTTATTAAATAACATAAAATTGTGTCGTGCACATTCAAACAGGCTGGTTATTAATTAATATAAAAATGTGTTCTGGATTTTCAAACAGGCTGGATATTAATTATTATTTAAAAAAATGTCCTGCACATTCAAACAGGCTGGTTATTAATTAATATAAAAATATGTCCTGCTCATTCAAACAGGCTGGTTATTAAATAATACAAAAATGTGTCGTGCACATTCAAACAGGCTAGATAGTAAATAAAATAAAAATATGTCCTGAACATTCAAACAGGCTGGATATTAAATAATATAAAAATGTGTCCTGCTCATTCAAACCCACAAAGGTTTTGCAGGACCCACCACAAACCCACCCGAGTTTTTACCCTGTGCAGCCCAGCCTGGCGCCTCAATTTCACCTTTTTCCCCAGAAATTGGACCCTGAAAGGAACAAGAGCCTGGCCTGGAGCCTTGATTTCATTTTTTTCCCCAAAAATTGGACCCAGAAAGGAACAAGAGCCTGGCCTTGAGTCTTGATTTCACCTTTTCCCCAAAAAATGGACCCAGAAATGAACAAGAGCCTGGCCTGGAGCCTTGATTTCACCTTTTTCCCAGGAATTGGACCCAGAAAAGAGCAAGAGCCCAGCCTGGAACCTCAATTTCACCCTTTTCCCCAAAAATTGGACCCAGAAAGGAGCAAGAGCCCCCAAGACCCGGCTGGGCCAGCACCACCCAAGGGTTCAAATGAGCTGCATCCCCTGATCAGCAAAATGATAAAATCCCCCCAAAAATCCCCAAACTTACCCTCTTCAGCCATCGGAAACACATTTAGAAGGTAAAACTCGGCTGAATGAGGAGCTTTAACAACCCGGGGCCCATTTATACGGCGTTTAACGCGTATGGGAAGTGAGACACGCTGGGGAATGAGAATTATTTATTTACCGAACTGGAGATTTCAGTGTTTGCTTTGGCTCCCGATCCGTATCTCACTTCCACACCGCTCATTTCGCCGCTGTTAATTGTTACTTGTGCTTTAATGAGCCGATTCCTGTGCTCCAGCCCTGGGCTAAGCAGGAATCCCCCGGGAGAGGCGGGTGGGGGTTTGGGTGTGGAAGGAACAGCGGGGCAGAAATGAATGATCGCGGGGAGGAGCTGATCCCTCCTGCAGCTCCCTGCTGGCTCCAGGGGAAAGTGTTGGTTTTTTTTTTTTTTTTTTTTTTTGTAATTATTATTTTTTTTTAATTTGTATTTTTTAAAATTATTTTTTGGGATTTTTTTGGTTTTTTGTTTTTTTTTTTTTGGTGTCTTGGGGTTTTTTTTGTTTTTGTTTTTTTTTTGTTGTTGTTGTTTCTTTTTTTGTGTGTGTGAGTGGGGCTTTTTGTGGTTTTTTTTTTTAATTTTGTATTTTTAAAATTTATTTTTTGGGTTTATTTGGGGTGGTTTTTTCCTTTTTTTTTGCGTGTGTGTGTGGTTTTTTGGTGTTTTTTTATTTTTTAATTTATTTTTTGGTTTTTCTTGATTTAGTTTGGTGTTTTGGGTTTTTTTTTTTTGGGTGGGTTTATTTTGTTGTTGTTGTTGGTTTTGTGTGTGTGTGTGTGTAGGGGTTTGGTGTTTTTTTTAAATTTTGTATTTTTAAAATTTTTTTTTGTTTTTTTTGGTTTAGTTTGGTGTTTTGGGAGGGGTTTTTTTGGGTGTTTTTTGTGTGTGGGTTTTTTTAATTTTGTATTTTTTTAAATTATTTTTTTGTTGGTTTTTTTGGTTTGGTGTTTTGGGTTTTTTGGGGTGTTTTTTTTTTTCTTTGGTTTTTTTTTGTGTGTGTGTGGGTTTTTTTGTGTTTTTTTTTTAAATTTTGTATTTTTTAAATTTATTTTTTGGGGGTTTTTTTTGGTTTGGTGTTTTGGGGGTTTTTTTGGGTGGTGGTCTTTTTTGGGTTTTTGTTTGTTTTTTGTGTGTGGGGGGGCATTTGGTGCTTTTTTAATTTTGTGTTTTTAAAATTTATTTAAAATTTTTTTTGATTTGTTTTGGTGTTTTGGGGTTTTTTTGGGGTGTTTTATTTTTGGTTGGTTTCTTTTGGTGTGTGTGTGGGGTTTTTGATGTTTTTTTAATTTTGTATTTTTTAATTTATTTTTTGGGTTTTTTTTTTTAAGTTTGGTTTGGTGTTTTGCGGTTTTTTTGGGTGGGTTTTTTGGGGGGTTTTTTTTGTGTGTGTGTGTGTGGAGGGGTTAATTTTGTATTTTTTAAAAATTTTTTGGTTTTTTTTTTTTTTTGGTTTGGTTTGGGATTTTTTGGGTGGTTTTTTCCTTGGTTTTTTTTTTTTTCTTTTTTTTTCTTTTTTTTTTTTTTCTTTTTTGATTTTTTTTCCCCCCGAGGAAAACATTTGCATACGAAACAGAAATGATTGACGCGCTAAGTGGTGATTTTGCAAGACTGAGGGCAGAGAGAGCTCCAAAAATCAGAATTTGGGGAGGCGTGAAAATATCCCGGTGCTTAAACCCAGCCTGGCTGGATTTAATGAAGGATTATTCCTCCAAATCCCTCCCTTCCTTCTTTTTCACCTCCTTCCTCTGCTTTGGAAAGGCTCTGAGGGTGACAGATCAAAACTCCTGGAGGCCGGACCAACTCCGGGGAGTTTTGTGGTGGGGACAGAGAGTCCCAAAAATCCCAGAAATGCTGCCCATGCAGGGCAGGGTGTAAATCCTGTGGGTACAGATCAGGGAATTCCGGAATCCTTGAGGTTGGAAAAACCCTCCCAGACCACCGAGTCCAACCTGTCCCTGTCCTGTCAACCCTGAGGGTCACATCCAGTCATTTTTTGGACCCCAAACCTTCCTTGGCAGCTCCTGCCGAGCCCTGATCCCCATTTCCACGGGGAAATTCCTCCTGAGGGTCACATCCAGTCATTTTTTGGATCCCAAATCTTCCTGGGGAGTTCTTCCAAGCCCTGATCCCCATTTCCATGGGGAAATTCCTCCTGAGGGTCATATCCATTCCATTTTTTGGACCCCAAACCTTCCTGGGCACCTCCTGCTGAGCCGTGATCCCCATTTCCATGGGGAAATTCCTCCTGAGGGTCACATCCAGTCATTTTTGGACCCCAAACCTTCCTGGGCAGCTCCTGCCACGCCCTGACCCCCCTTTCCATGGGGAAATTCCTCCTGAGAGTCACATCCAGTCATTTTTTGGACCCCAAATCTTCCTGGCCAGCTCTTCCAAGCACTGATCCCCATTTCCATGGGGAAATTCCTCCTGAGGTCACATCCAGTCATTTTTTGGACCCCAAACCTTCCTGGGCACCTCCTGCTGAGCCCTGATCCCCATTTCCATGGGGAAATTCCTGCTGATGTCCCACCCTGACCCTGCCCTGGCCGTTCCCTGCAGGCCGTGGATGTTGTCATGGTTTTATTGGGTCATTCCCAATCCCTGCTCCTCCCGACTGAGCCTGGCGAGTCTGGTCACGTCTCCCATCAGGTCCACAGAGGTTTTGCACCATGCCCGGGCACCCAAGGGTGTCGGTGCTGTGGTTCCTTTGAATTTTGGGACTTTCTGTTCCTCCCTCAGGGAGCCCGGGTGGAAAATGAAGGTGCAAAACCTCCGGGGTAATAAACAGAGTGGATTTGGAGTGAAACATCTCACCAGAGACATTTCTACATCCCAAGACCATGAGGTGCAGGTTGATAGTGCAAGGAATAAATAAAATAAAATAAAATAATAAAAAATAAAGTAAAATAAAATAAAATAAATAAAGTAAAATAAAATAAAATAATAAAAAATAAAGTAAAATAAATTAAATAAAGTAAAATAAAATAAAATAAAATAATAAAAAAAGTAAAATGAAATAAAGTAAAATAAAATAAAGTAATAATAAATAAATAAATAAATAAATAAATAAAGTAAAATAAAATAAAATAAAATAAAATAAAATAAAGTAATAAAAAATAAAGTAAAATAAATCAAATAAATAAAGTAAAATAAAATAAAATAAATATAATAAAATAAAATAAAATAAAATAAAATAAAATAAAATAAAATAAAATAAAATAAAATAAAATAAAATAAAATAAAATAAAATAATGGGGCAGGTTTGAGCGATTATAACATTTATTGGATGTGAAAAGTGCCTTTGGAAAAGCAGCAGAACATTCAGGAGCAGCAGCAGGGCAATCCTGGGGTTGTCACACAAGGGTGCAGAGCTCAGGGGCCAGGAGAGGACACGCTGGGAAGGACCAGGCAGCAGAGCCTGGAGGCAAAGGAGGCTCAGAAGCGGAGCTGCTCTGCAGAGGAGCTGTGACAGATTCAGAACTGGAGCTGTGACAGAACCGGAGCTGTGACAGAGACTCAGAACCGGAGCTGTGACAGAACTGGAGCTGTGACAGAACCGGAGCTGTGACAGAACCGGAGCTGTGACAGATTCAGAACCGGAGCTGTGACAGAACCAGAGCTGTGACAGACTCAGAACTGGAGCTGTGACAGAACTGGAGTTGTGACAGAACCGGAGCTGTGACAGATTCAGAACCGGAGCTGTGACAGAGACTCAGAACTGGAACTGTGACAGATCCAGAACCGGAGCTGTGACAGACCCAGAACTGGAGCTGTGACAGACTCAGAACCGGAGCTGTGACAGAGATCCAGAACTGGAGCTGTGACAGAACTGGAGCTGTGACAGATTCAGAACCGAATCTGTGACAGACTCAGAACTGGAGCTGTGACAGACTCAGAACCGGAGCTGCCCTGCAGAGGAGCTGTGAGAGAGACTCAGAACCGGATCTGTGACAGATTCAGAACTGGAGCTGTGACAGACACAGAACTGGAGCTGTGACAGAACCAGAGCTGTGACAGAACCGGAGCTGTGACAGATCCAGAACCGGAGCTGTGACAGACTCAGAACCAGAGCTGCCCAGGGCCATTATTTCTGCTGGCCGTAGGGCCAGCAGGAGCTCTGCTTGCTCTGGTGGGACACCACGCTGGGGATGACGATGGGACATTTCTGCTGCGAGGATCCTCCGCCGCCACCTCCGGAGCTGATGATGATGGTCTGGCCCGAGGAGCCGCCGCCGTATCCTCCTCCCATCCCGTAGCTGGAGCCTCCACCGCAGTACCCAGAGGATCCACCACCCATGATGGTCTTCCCTCCTGAGGAGCCACCACCGTATCCCCCTCCCATCCCGTATCCCGAGGATCCCCCACCGCAGTACCCGGAGGAACCTCCCCCTACAATGATGCTTTTGGATCCTGAGGATCCCCCACCGTATCCCCCTCCCATCCCATAGCTGGAGCCCCCACTGCAGCACCCAGAGGAGCCTCCACTGCTTCCACCCCCCAGGATGATCTTGGTTCCTGAGGAAACACCGCCGCAGTCTCCACCTGAGGATCCTCCACAATATCCTGAGGAACCTCCCCCTCCAATGATGGTCTTTGATCCTGAATATCCGCCACCGTATCCTCCTCCCATCCCATAACTTGAGCATCCTCCACTGCTTCCACCTCCAATGGTCTTTGATCCTGAATATCCACCACCGTATCCTCCTCCCATCCCATAACTTGAGCATCCTCCACTGCTTCCCCCTCCAATGATGCTCTTAGATCCTGAAGATCCACCACTGTATCCTCCACCCATCCCGTAGCTGGATCCTCCACTGCAGCACCCAGAGGAGCTGCTCCCCCCTCCAATGATGCCCTTAGATCCCAAAGATCCACCGTATCCGTATCCTCCTCCCATCCCGTATCCAGAGGAGCCCCCGCTGCAGCAGGATCCACCTCCTCCGCCACCGGAGCTGATGATGATTTTGCCGGAGCCCCCTCCGCCCCCGCAGCAGGAGGAGCCCTGGGATGTGTAACTGGAGGAGCAGCCAGAGCTTTGGCTGTGGCACCCGCTGGACTGGGAGGACATCCCGTGGCAGCCCCCGGAGCTTTGTCTGGAGCACATCTCGGAGCAGTGACCCTGCAAGGAATGGAGTTGTCAGGAAGGAAAACCTTGGGAGAGTTCCCAGGAGCTGTCCCTGTTTGTCCCACCCTCTGCAGCCCTGCAAGGACGGCAGCTTTGAGCTCCCTCCCTGCTCTGAGACCTGCCGTGACACGCCAGGGAGCTCCCTGCAGGTCCCAACAGCTCCAGGAAGGTTGGGAACTCTTCCCGAGGTTTTTCACATGCCTTGACACGCCTAAAAAAAACCCCGTGTGGATCCTTCTGGATGTCTCACCCTGACCCAGCAGCTCAAAGTTTGGCTTTCAAAAGAAAGGAGTCCTGTTGGCACCTCCAGTTGGTTTTTGGTGGAGCCACCACAGTTCAAAGATGAACGGGTGGAGAGGAATCTATCTGCGTGGAGGTTCCAGAAGTTTCCGTGTGCTGGCTTACCTTCAGTGCTGGTGGGAACGCGGCGATGCTCGGCGCTGGTTGAGTGAGGAGCCCTGGGGTAGCCGAGCTTTTATACCGGCGCTCACGAGGGATGTGAGACACCCTAAGGAATGCTGAGAGATTTATTGACTGGAGCTTGGCTGCAGTTGCCTCCGTCCTTGACTCACTTGCAGCAGGGGTGATGCGAAGGAGGTGCATCGGCCCCGTGTTGTGTTCCAGCCCCTAATTCTGGTTAATGGTTCCCTTCCGGCAGCCTCACTCTGAAATTTTGGGACAAACGGCATCTCAAGGGTCTATTTTGGGGGGGGCCTCAATTTGTTTCTGCTGGGCTGGAGCTTCTTGGGTGTTCAGGACAGAGTGGGGACGGAGCAGATGATGAAGGATGGGGACTGGAGTGAGCTGGAGCCAGAGAGGGATGGAAGGACAAGGATAAAGGATGTGGTTGAGCAGAGTCCCAAGGAATTTGGGAGAATTTCCTCCAGGGAGCAGGAGCACTCCCATCCTGCTGGGAAAGGCCAGAGGTACCACCCTGATGGAGTTCCCAGCTTTGGAGCTGCCCAGATTTGTCCCAGAGGACGCTGTGAGGGTGGCAAAAGTGACAGTGACAAAGGTGGCAGTGACAAAGGGGACAGTGACAAAGGGGACAATGACAAAGGGGATTTTCCCCCTCAGTTTTTTGAGACCCCAAGATGGAAGCTTGGATTCCACGGAGGTCTGTGCTCAGCTCCAGCTCCCAGGGGTCTCAATCTCCAGGCTGGAATGGGAAAAACCTCAACACCCTTCTGTTTTCAAAGCTGCACTTGAAGGCCATCAAGACCTTGAACTCCAGGACGTTAAACACTCCCTCTGCCTCAACAGGAGCCATTCCTGAGTGTCCTCACTGGTCACCCCACCCTCACCCGAGCAGGGCAGTCACCCTGGGGATGTTCCCTGCTGGAGGAGGACACTGTGTCAGCACAGCTGTCCCAGCACCAGCTCTGTGTCACGCGTGTTTGGAGCCTGACAGCAGCATCCGCCCTCCCGGGACATTGAGCAGGGCAAGGATTAATAGGGGTTTGGGCTGTGGGGACGTGTGACAGCAGCAGCAGGCCCCAGCTGTCACCACGAACGTGACTTCGAACACGCGACACCCTCGGGATGGGGACAGGGCCACCAGCACAGGGGACACACGTGCAGGGGCTTTGGAATCCCTCCCGTGTGTGCCTTATCTCTGTTCTCATCTCCAGATCTGAGGTGTCACCGCTGCTCTGCCTCCCAGCTCTGCTGTGTGGGTGTTGTACTCCTGAGGATCTCAACACCTTGATCCCTTCTGTGCCTCCAACCTGTAGGGACTTGCCCGGAGGGACACTCAGGGTTTGGCACAGAGGGACAGCCAGGATGAGCAGCTGGTCCTGACCCAGTGATGAGGAAAGGCCGTGGAGGATTTTGGAGGGGTGGTGAGGGGAGCCCAGGGTTGGAAGGGTTGGAGCTGTGGCAGGTGGATTTATGTCACTCTGTTTTTCAAAACCTTCTGATGTTTATGTCCTTGGAGTCAGTTTCTCACACATTTTACCAAAACACTTTGTGTTGTTCACATTCCTTCTTGGAGGAGGAGAAAATTGACAGATTGTTCACCTGGGCAGTGTGGTTGAAAGGAGAGATTTCATCCTCCAGTCCACTGTCACTTTAGAAAAATCTATAAATTCTGAAAATCTGTAAATAAAGTCCCTTTTTTACCTTAGGTGACTGAGCGTGTGGTGCGTGCTCATTTTGTGTCACAGTGTGACAGGAAAAGCGTGGCTGGAAGTGCAGCTGCCAGAAGGGTCAGCACTACCACAACCTCTCCAAGGTTTGGGGAGGAATTTGGATGCCTGTGTTGGGTAAAGGGAAATGAAGATGTCAAATTGTGGATGCTGGATGCGAGAGAATCAGGCAGCAGCAGCAGCAGCAGCACGGTGTCTGCTTGAAACTGAACCACAGAATTTTCTCACACCGTGTTGGAACCCTGGAGGCTGAAAATTTTGGGCTTTTTGAGCTGAGGGGTGCTGACCCTCAGAAAAGCAATTGACTTGAGGCCTTGGAACAACCTTCCAAGATTGTGTGACAGCACAGAGGTTGTGGCTGTGTGAGTTGAGTGGTAGTGTGTGATGTCACAGGGTGAAAACTTGATTTTAATATATAATAATGGATATGGGCCAAGAGGGAGGATTCAAGGCATCATCTGAGTTCATCTTCTTCACCTTCTTCTTCCCTCTTCTTCACGGATTTGGGTGGTTTTCTTTATTTATTTATTAATTTATATTTTAATAATTTAATAATATCTTAATAATTATTATTTATATAAAGGCCCACATTGCGGACCTTGGGTGTTCATTATGAAGTGAAAAATATAAATAATATAAGTGCCACCTTGGTGTTGGGTAATTAATTATCTCCTAAATTACCTTGGTAAGAGTTAGAAGGACGCCATTTTACCTCTTAGAGTAAAGGACGCCATTTTACCTCCTAGAGTAAAGGACGCCATTTTACCTCTTAGTTAGAGGAACTCGTAAGCAGGAGCTCCTGCCTCGTGAGCCTGTAAATACTGTAAATAAATAAGATATAATAAATAACCAACACTGAGCTCGAACTCAACGTTTCCTGAGTGTTATTGATCCTGACTTTGGCAGAGCAGAAAAGAAACCTGAACCCTTACAACACTGGGCTGAGAAAGTGTAGCTGGAGGAGCTGTAAAGAGGAACCCCAAGACAGCCCTTGGAGAAGGAAAACAACATTTTCAGGTGTTGTTTGTCTCCTTGTTCTTTACCTGCAAGAAAAACCCTTGAGGGATGTTGTTCCCAACTGTCCAATGATGGTCTGGTGGTGGTTTGAAACTTTATTCTCTTAGAACTGTCTATAAAAAATTGTTTGGAAGGATAAATTTGCTCTCATTTTGCTAAAAAGCCTGAGAGTCTTGTGTGGGCTCGGTATTTCTGAGCCTGGGAGAATTCTCAGCTTGCTAACTTCCAAGCTCCTTTCCCAAGGGAAAACTTTCATCAGTTTTCCTTTCCCAAAACATCTTTCTCTTTTCCCCCAAATATTTCTAAGTGGGCAGTGGTTATTTTCTCAAAACAATCTTCCCTAGGTTGTTTTTATCACTCAACCAATGGAAAGAAGTGTCAGTCCTGATCAATTAATACCTTTTTTAGTGAAACGTGCTATATAAAAAGCAAAAAAACCTGTAAATAAAGCCTTCAGTTGTTCTCATGGTAAAACTAGAGTCAAACTATATTTATTTTATGTCCTATTGTGACAGTCTTGTGTTGTTATTATTGTTGTCCCTAATACAATAGTGACATCAAAGGCTTCGGGGCCACGTCCTCAGTTTTGGGATGCTCTGCTCCCTCAAGGGTTTCATGCCCCATGATCCCTTTAATTCCTAATTTTGCTTCCTCCCCTACCAAGTGTATTTGTGAGATGAACAAAAACCCTTTGGGGTTAAAGTTAAATTTTACTGAACACAAGACTAATTGCCCCTTGTTCCAAAGAGGACTTTGGGAGTCCTTTTTGAGAGGATTTTCCCACTTTGAGAGGAAAGCTCTGGGCTGCAGCCAAAGGAGAGTGGGAAGGATGGTGAGGGAGGGGTTTTTCCCCTCTGCTCTGCTCTGGTGAGATCCCTCCAGGAATGCTGAGCCCAGTTCTGGTGTCCCCAACAGAAAAGGGATGTGGAATTGTTGGAGCAAGTCCAGAGGAGGCCATGAAGATGATAAAAGGACTGGAGCCCCTCCCTGATGGAGCCAGGCTGGGAATGTTGGGAATGTTGAGGCTGTGGAGAGCCTAGAGGAGCTCTCAGGATCTGCAGGAGCTCCAGGGAAGCTGGAGAGGGATTTTTCCTCAGGAACTGCAGGGACAGGACACAGGGAATGGGGCCAGGATGAAAGAGGAAAAAATTTGGTTGGATATAGGAAATATCTGTTGACAAGCACCTGCTCCAGCACTGGAGGCTGGAGAACATTTCCCAGCAGAATGTTCCGGATGTTTTGTTCATTTCTGAGAAGCAAACTGACAAAGGAGAAAAGCAACCTCACAAACAAGTTTGGTCCGTGCACAGGAATCTTTATTTCCCATCACATTTATGGCACAGAGGAGCCACCTGGGAGTTCACAGCACCACGGGGACACGAGGGATGGGGACGTGCTAGGGGCAAACTCAGAGCACAAAGACTCGGCTGTTCCTGATGGGAACCAGAGCTGCCTGGGGCGGTCACTTCTGCTGGCAGGGCCACTGGGAGCTCTGCTTGGTTTGGTGGGACACCACGCTGGGGATGACAACGGGACATTTCTGCTGCGAGGAGCCCCCGCCGCCACCTCCAGAGCTGATGATGATGGTCTGGCCAGAGGAGCCACCACCAGACCCGCCGCCACAGCAGCCGGAGGAGCCACCACCGCCGCCCCCTCCCATGATGATCTTCCCTCCTGAGGAGCCGCCACCGGATCCGCCACCGCAGCATCCGGAGGAGCCTCCTCCTCCTCCTCCTCCTCCAGAGCTGATGACAATCTTCTGGGCTGATCCCCCACTGCCACCGCCGGATCCTCCACCACAGCATCCACCGCCACCACCACCGCCGCCTCCCATCATGCTCTTGGAGGAGCCACCACCAGATCCGCCACCACAACATCCACCGCCACCACCACCACCACCACCTCCCATGATGACCTTCATCCCTGAAGAGCCACCACCAGATCCTCCACCACAGCATCCACCTCCACCACACCTCCCATGCTTTTTGAGGATCCGCCGCTGGATCCGCCACCACAGCAACCACCACCCCATCCACCACCACCTCCACCTCCCATGATGACCTTCATCCCAGAGCCACCACCGCTAGATCCACCACCACAGCATCCACCGCCACCTCCACCTCCCATGCTCTTTGAGGATCCGCCACTAGATCCCCCTCCACAGCATCCACCGCCACCGCCACCACCACCTCCACCTCCCATGATGACCTTCATCCCAGAAGAGCCACCACCGGATCCCCCTCCACAGCATCCACCTCCACCACCTCCCATGCTTTTTGAGGATCCGCCGCTGGATCCGCCACAGCATCCGCCTCCACCGCCACCTCCGCCTCCACCACCTCCCATGATGACCTTCATTCCAGAGCCACCACCGCTAGATCCCCCTCCACAGCATCCACCTCCACCACCTCCCATGCTTTTTGAGGATCCGCCGCTGGATCCGCCACCGCAGCATCCACCACCACCACCACCTCCGCCTCCCATCATGCTCTTGGAGGATCCGCCACTGGATCCCCCTCCGCAGCACCCAGAGGAGCCTCCTCCTCCTCCTCCTCCAGAGCTGATAATGATCTTCTGCGCTGATCCTCCGGAGGATCCTCCGCCGCAGCAGGATCCGCCTCCTCCCCCGCCGGAGGAGCTCTGGGATTGCTGACTCCCCCGGCAGCAGCAGCAGCAGCCACAGCCGTGGCACCCGCTTTGTCTGGAGCACATCTTGGAGTGTGACCCTGAAAGGAAAAGATTTTTACTCCAGGACAGGGAATTCACGAGAATTTCACAAGGCCTGTGACCCTGGTCCAGCCCAACAACACTTTGTAGTGTCCAGGATGAACTTTTAAAGATTTAATCCCAAAGTTTTCCCATCTCCTTCTTCCAAAGCCATTCCATCTCCTTCTCCCAAAACCATTCCATCTCCATCTCAAGGAGAGACAACTTTCAGTAGCTGATCCTGCTTCTGTTTGCTCTGGTGGGACCAAGGCATCCACAAGAGATTTAAATTCACCCCAGCAACTTCCCTGCCCTTCTACCACCACCCAGTTTTAGTTTTTTTACCAAAACCTTTGAGTTTTGGAAGCAGGAAAGGAAGAGAGGGATCCCTCCCTTGTGCAGACCCAGACTTACCCTTCTCTGGCTCAGATCACGGACACCTCGGGGCAGCTCAGAGCAGAGCTGAGCGAATGAAGCACACCAAGATCCACCGACCTTTATACCATTGATCCTGAGTGGGAAGTGAGGCATCCCGAGGAATGGTGATTGCTTTATTTACCAAACGAACTCTCCTCCTTCATCCCACTTGCCCTGACTCACTGGATGCGGACGATGCCTCTCCTGTGCCTCACTTCCTAGGCTGCCCTGCATCCACGGCAGCTCCCACACGTGAGCTCAGAATCCCCTGGCAGGATCCTGGAGCTCCAGCAGCATTCTGGAGGCTTCCAGCCGGGAGATGCCGCGGGTAGCCAACACCAGAAGGGGCTGGGGAGTCTTGTTTTATTGAGAGTTCCAGACTGGAGGCACAGGGGGTGAATTGGTGGGGTGTCTGATGGCCCTTGAGGGTCACCCTTTTATCTCAGGATATTCTGTGATTCCATGATCTTGTGACTGTAATATTCCCAGGGGAACAGGGGCGGGACTGGTGTTTCTGGGGCACCAAAGGGATCCCCCGTGGAGGTTTCCCACCATGGAAGTGAAGGGTTAATTGGGATTTCTGTTTGATTCCACCACTCTGAGGTTTCCCACCACAGCAGCAAAATGTTGATTGGGATTTCTGTTTGATTTATTGAGAGTTACAGACTGGAGGCACGGGGGGGATTCATGGGGTGTCTGATGGTCCTTGGGGGTCTCTTTCATTTCAGGATATTCTGTGACTGTGGAGATTCCCAGGGGTGGGACTGGTGTTCCTGGGGAACTGAAGGGATCCCCCGTGGCTGTGGGAAGTTTTCCACCACGGCAATGAAGAGTTAATTTGGATTTTTGTTTAATTCCACCACTCTGAGGTGTCCCACCACAGCAGCAAAGGGTTGATCGGGATTTTTGTTTTATTTATTGAGAGTTCCAGACTGGAGGCACGGGGGGGATTGGTGGGGTGTCTGATGGTCCTTGGGGGTCCCTTTTATCTCAGGATATTCTGTGATTCCATGATATTGTGACTGTGATATTCCCAGGGCAACAGGGGTGGGACTGGTGTTTCTGGGGCACCAAAGGGATCCCCTTTGGAGGTTTCCCACCATGGCAGTGAAGGGCTAATTGGGATTTTTGTTTTATTTATTGAGAGTTCCAGACTGGAGGCACGGGGGGGATTGGTAGAGTGTCTGATGGTCCTGGGGGGTCCCTTCCACCTCGGGATATTCCGTGATTCCATGATATTGTGACTGTGATATTCCCAGGGGAACAGGGGCGGGACAGGTGTTTCTGAGGCACCAAAGGGATCCCCCGTGGAGGTTTCCCACCATGGCAGTGAAGGGTTGGTTGGGATTTTTATTTTATTTATTGAGAGTTACAGACTGGAGGCACAGGGGGGATTGGTGGGGTGTCAGTGCAGGGCTCTGATGGTCCTGGGGGGGTCCCTTCCACCTCAGGATATTCTGTGATTACATGATCTTGTGACTGTGATATTTCCAGGGGAACAGGGGTGGGACTGATATTTCTGAGGCACCAAAGGGATCCCCTTTGGAGGTTTCCCACCATGGAAGTGAAGGGTTAATTGGGATTTCTGTTTGATTCCACCACTCTGAGGTTTCCCACCACAGCAGTGAAGGGTTGGTCGGGATTTTTATTTTATTTATTGAGAGTTACAGACTGGAGGCACGGGGGGGACTGGTGGGGTGTCTGATGGTCCTTGGGGGGTCTCTTTCTTTTCAGGATATTCTGTGACTGTGGAGATTCCCAGGGGTGGGACTGGTGTTCCTGGGGAACCGAAGGGATCCCCCGTGGCTGTGGGAAGTTTCCCACCATGGAAGTGAAGGCTTAATTGGGATTTTTGTTTAATTCCACCACTCTGAGGTTTCCCACCAAAGCAACAAAGGGTTGATCGGGATTTTTGTTTTATTTATTGAGAGTTACAGACTGGAGGCACTGGGGGGATTGGTGGGGTGTCTGTGCCCTGATGGTCTTGGGGGTCTTATGGTCCTTGGGGGTTCTTGGGGGTCCCTTTTATCACAGGATATTCTGTGATTCCACCACTCTGTGGTTTCCCACTGCAGCAGTGAAGGGTTGATTGGGATTTTTGTTTAATTCCACCACAGCAGTGAAAAGTTGATTCAGATTTTTATTTAATTCCACTGCTCTGGAGAGAGCAGAGGTCGGGCAGGCCCCACCACTGGATCTGGAGGGGTTCCAGACCCAACATCCCCCCAGTGCAGCAGCATCTCTGTGGGTATCAACCCAAAGGATGAATTCCTGCCCATTTGGGGGATGACTCTGGTGTTTCTGAAGAATCAACAGGAGGATTTGAGGATGTGCCGTGCCCCTGCTGCAATCCTGGGAATTTCTGTAACTTGAATCTCAGTTTAATTGCTCCTGGGCCATTTCTGGGTGCAGGGATTTCTGAGAACACCGTTCCCACCCTCCTGAAATGAGATCCCAAACTCTGTGCCAGCAATGTCAGCAGGTGTGCCACTGGAATTTCAGCACAACTGATGGCTTCCTGTGATAAAATTCCCAGGAAATTCAACTCTTCCACTGGCAGCACTGCTTGGAGAGGCTCACCTGGGTGTGTTTTGAGGGCCCTGAGTGGGACAGGGCAGAGGTCGGAGGGACAGGAGAAGCCTGGGTCACTCCTGCTCCTCCTGGGACAACTCCAGGTGTCCCTCAGCTGCCTCCCGCAGGACAGTCCTGAGTTTAATTCGCTTTCCCTGCTAAATTACCAGAGCTGACCACATCAAAGGGATCCCTTCCCACAGGGAAACTCCCTCCGAGGACTCACACCCGTAGCTGTGTTTTTGCCCTGTAGGAATGAGGAAATCCCCGGCAGTTCCAGCCTGAACATCCCAGCGCTTGGAAGGGCCTGGCTGAAATCCTGGGGCTGTGATTGCTCTGGGGGTTCAGAGCTGGGAAAATGTCAGACAACCCCTTAATTTTTTTTTCCACTTGTGAGAGCACCAGGAGCTTCTGCATGAAGGGACCTGAGCTTCTCTCACCCCTGTAATTGCACCTTAAAATCCTTCACAGCAGAATTTTGTCATCCTCTCTCTCTGAGCCCACCCAGAACTTTCTCAGGCATCACCAGAATTTTGGTGAGGTCCCCAGTGATCAATTTCGTGGTCATTTCTATGACAGACAAAAGGCGGGATTATCATCATCAAGAGACATTAAAAAAGTGACCTGAGAGTATTTAGTGAATCTAAAATTTCTTGTGGGCGTTCAGTTTTGGAGTTTTTCTCTGGAACTTTATTGCAACAACACTGGAATCAAACTAGGGATGGAAATAAAGCACCCGCGGCTGGAAAATGCAACCATTCACACACGGAACTCTCTAGAACTGCAAGTTTTATTGTCTGGTGCAAGCACTTGAAAATTGAGGAAGGAACAGGCACGCAGGAACGGCCCTGGCTGGAATTAGGGACACACAACACCAGAGGTTTCTCTCAGGACATTCCCAGGAGAAGAGTGGAGACAACAAATGGAAACAACTTTAACAGAGGAGGAAATGTGAGGAATCTTCATATCTTGGGTGTCCCTGGTGTCAGAGTCCTTCTGGCAGCTGCTAATTACGCTTGGTTTGTGGTGGCCAGCAGAGGGGCTGGGTCTACTTCTCACTGGAGCTTCTTTCAGAGCAGTGGTAGCCACCTATACTTCCACAATTGCTAACACCCCCGCTGAGCACCACGGAGCCATGGCCCTGGGTGACTGAACCTCCTACTCCTATTCCTCCACTGCCAGGGGTGACACTGACGCTCGTGGCTGCTCCTCCGGTGGATCCGTCAGCCCTGCAGGATCCGCCTCCTCCCCTGCCGGAGGATCCCTGGGTCTTGGGACACTCCTGGTTCTCTAAGCCAGCACACCTCTTTTCTCTGGAGCTCATCTTGGAGTGTGACCCTGAAAGGAAAAGGTTTTTACTCCAGGACAGGGAATTCAGGAGAATTTCCTAAATCCTGTGACCCCGGTCCAGCCCAACAACACTTTGAAGTGTCCAGGATCGACTTTTAAAAATTTAATCCTAAAGATTTCCCATCTCCTTCTCCCAAAGCCATTCCATCTCTGTCTCAATCCTGAGGAGAGACAACTTTCAGTAGCTGATCCTGCTTCTGTTTGCTCTGGTGGGACCAAGGCATCCACAACAGATTTAAATTCACCCCAGCAACTTCCCTGCCCTTCCACCACCACCCAGTTTTGCGTTTTTAACCATAAATGTCCTTTTTGGAAGCAGAAAAGGAAGAGAAGGATCCCTCCCTTGTGCAGACCCAGACTTACCCTTCTCTGGCTCAGACCACGGACACCTCAGGGCAGAGCTGAGCAAAAGAAGCACCCCACGATCCACCAACCTTTATACCGTTGATCCTGAGTGGCAAGTGAGGTCTCTAGGCGAATGGGGAACGGAGAGAGGTTTAATTACCAAAAGAACTCTCCTCCTTTATCCCAGTTGCCCCGCCTCACTGGTTTCCGAGAACGCCTCTCCCTTGCATCACCTCCTTGGCTGCCCTGCATCCACGGCAGCGCCCATATGTGAGCTCAGAATCCCCTGGCACTATCCTGGGGCTCCAGCAGCATTCTGGAAGCTTCCACCCTCCACTCCAGCCGGGAGATGCTGCTGGTGACTGAAACCAGAAGGAGCTGGGGAGCCTCGTTTTATTGAGAGTTCCAGACTGGAGGCACAGGGGGCATTGGTGGGGTGTCTGTGCTGGGCTTTGATGATCCTTGGGGGTCCCTTTTACCACAGGATATTCTGTGATTCTGCCACTCTGAGGTTTCCCACCACAGCAGTGAAGGGTTGATCGGGATTTCTGTTTGATCCCACCACTCTTGAGAGAGCAGAGCTCGGGCAGGCCCCACCAGTGGATCTGGAGGGGTTCCAGACCCAACATCCCCCCAGTGCAGCAGCATCTCCGTGGTTATGGACCCAAAGGATGAATTCCTGCCCGTTTTGGGCGTGGCACTGTGGGTATGTTGGGTCTGGAACCCCTCCAGATCCAGTGGTGGGGCCTGCCCGACCTCTGCTCTAAAGAGTGATGGATATCAAACAGAAATACCGATCAACCCTTCACTGCCGTGGTGGGAAACCTCAGAGTGGTGGAATCACAGAATATCCTGTGATAAAAGGGACCCCCAAGGATCATCAAACCCAGCACAGACACCCCACCAATCCCCCCCTGTGCCTCCAGTGTGATTCACAATAAAACGAGGCTCCCCAGCCCCTTCTGGTTTCAGTCATCAGCGGCATCTCCTGGCTGGAAGCTTCCAGAATGTTGCTGGAGCCCCAGGATCCTGCCAGGGGATTCTGAGCTCACGTGTGGGAGCTGCCGTGGATGAAGAGCAGCCGAGGAAATGAGGCACAGGAGAGGCATCGTCACATGAGAGGCATCGTCCGCATCCATTGAGTCAGGGGAAGTAGGATAAAGGAACAGAGTTTGGTGAATAAACCTATCTCCGTCCCACCGGAGACCTCACTTCCCACTCAGGATGAACGAAAGATAAAGGTTGGTTGAGGTCGGGGTGCTTCATTTGCTCAGCTCTGCCCTGAGGTGTCCGCGGTGCGAGCCAGAGAAGGGTAAGTCCAGGTCTGCACAAGGGAGGGATCCTTCTCTTCCTTTCCTGCTTCCAAAATGTAAAGTTTTCATAAAAAAACCAAAACTGGGTGGTGATGGAAGGGCAGGGAAGTTGCTGGGGTGAATTTAAATCTCTTGTGGATGCCTTGGTCCCACCAGAGCAAACAGAAGCAGGATCAGCCTGTCCTGCTGAAAGTTGTCTCTCCTCAGGATTGAGACGGAGATGGAATGGCTTTGGGAGAAGGAGATGAGAAAACTTTGGGATAAAAATTTTAAAAAGTTGATCCTGGATTCTACAAAGTGTTGTTGGGCTGGACTGGGGTTACAGGCCTTGGGAAATTCTCGTGAATTCCGTGTCCTGGAGTAAAAACCTTTTCCTTTCAGGGTCACACTCCAAGATGTGCTTCAAACAAATCAGGTACTTAAGCTGGATCTTCCCCTGGGCACGTCACCAGTCCCAGGGATCCTCCGGAGGATCAGCCCCGAGTGTCACTATCACCACTGGCAGTGGAGGAATAGAAGTTGGAGGTTCAGTCACCCAGGGCGACGGTTCCGTGATCATCAGCAGGGATAGAAGCAGTTATGAACGCATAGGTGGCTACCACTGCTCTGAAGGAAGGTCCAGGGAGAAGTAGACCCAGCCCATCTGCTGCCCACCGCAGACCAAGCGCAAGTAGCGGCTGCCAGAGGGACTCTGAGGACGCCCAGGATATGAAGATTCCGCGCATTTCCTCCTCTGTTAAATTTAAGATTATTTGCGTTTGTTCTCTCCTCCCTTCCACTGGGAATGTCCTGAGAGAAACCTCTGGTGTTGTGTGTCCCTAATTCCGGCCAGGGCTGTTCCTGCGTGCCTGTTCCTGCCTCAATTTTCAAGTGCTTGCACCAGACAATAAAACTTGCAGTTCTAGAGAGTTCCGTGTGTGAGTGGTTGCATTTTCTGGCCGCGGGTGCTTTAATTCCATCCCTGGTTTGATTCCACTGCTGTTGCAATAAAGTTCTGGAGAAAAACTCCAAAACTGAAACCCCAGCAGCAGAGGAGATTTTGGATTCACTAAATACTTTCAGTTCATTTTTTTTGATGTGGTCTGCTCTGGTAATTTAGCAGGGAAAGGGAATTAAACTCAGGACTGTCCTGCGGGAGGCAGCTGAGGGACACCTGGAGTTGTCCCAGGAGGAGCAGGAGTGACCCAGGCTTCTCCTGTCCCTCCACCCTCTGCTCTCTCCCCCTTGGGGCCCTCAGAACACACCCAGGTGAGCCCGTCCAGCCAGTGCTGCCACTGGAATAGTTGAATTTTTTGGGAATTTTATCATGGGAAGCCATCGGTTGTGCTGAAATTGCAGTAGCTCAAGCACTGATGTTGCTGGCACAGAGTTTGGGATCTCATTTCAGGAGGGTAGGAACGGTGTTCTCAGAAATCCCTGCACCCACAAATGGCCCAAGAGCAAGAAAATCAAATCCAAATGACAGAAATTCCCAAGGAGAACGCAGGGGAACAGCACAGGCTCTCAAATTCTCTTCAGAATTGATTCTTCAGAAACACCAGAGTCATCCCCCAACGGGCAGGAATTCATCCTTTGGGTCCATACCCACGGAGATGCTGCTGCACTGGGGGGATGTTGGGTCTGGAACCCCTCCAGATCCAGTGGTGGGGCCTGCCCGACCTCTGCTCTCTCAAGAGTGGTGGGATCAAACAAAAATCCCGATCAACCCTTCACTGCTGTGGTGGGAAACCTCAGAGTGGTCGAATCACAGAATATCCTGTGATAAAAGGGACCCCCAAGGACCATCAGAGCCCAGCACAGACACCCCACCAATGCCCCCCAGTGCCTCCAGTGTGACTCTCAATAAAACGAGGCTCCCCAGCCCCTTCTGGTTCCAGTCACCAGCGGCATCTTCTGACTGGAATCCTCCAGAATGCTGCTGGAGCCCCAGGATCCTGCCACGGGTTTCTGAGCTCACGTGTGGGAGCTGCCGTGGATGAAGAGCATCCGAGGAAATGAGGCACGGGAGAGGCATCGTCACATGAGAGGCATCGTCCGCATCCCGTGAGTCAGGGCAGGTAAGGTAAAGGAGGAGAGTTCATTTCGTGAATAAACCAATCTCTGTTCCCCTGGAGACATCACTTTCCACTCAGGATGAAAGTTATAAAGGTTGGTGGATCTTAGGGTCCTGAAATGAGATCCCAAACTCTGTGCCAGGAACATCCGTTCTTGTGCCACTGGAATTTCAGCACAACCAATGGCTTCCCGTGATAGAATTCTCAGGAAATTTGGCTATTCCAGTGACAGCACTGGCAGGACAGGCTTATCTGCGTGTGTTTTGAGGGCCCCGACGGGGACAGAGCAGTGGGTGGAGGGACAGGAGAAACCTGGATCACTCCTGTTCCTCCTGGGACAACTCCAGGTGTCCCTCACCTACCTCCGGCAGGACAGTCCTGAGTTTAATTCCCTTTCCCTGCTAAGTTGCTGGAGCAGAACACATTAAAAAAAAATGTCCTGAGAGTATTTAGTGAATCCAAAATTTCCTCTGCTGGTGGGGTTTCAGTTTTGGAGTTTTTCTCCAGAACTTTATTGCAACAGCAGTGGAATCAAACCAGGGATGGAAATAAAGCACCCGCGGCCGGAAAATGCAACCACTCACACACGGAACTCTCTAGAACGGCAAGTTTTATTGTCTGGTGCAAGCACTTGAAAATTGAGGCAGGAACAGGCACGCAGGAACAGCCTTGGCTGGAATTAGGGACACACAACACCAGAGGTTTCTCTCAGGACATTTCCAGGGGAAGGGCGGAGAGAACAAACGTAAATAATCTTAAATTTAACAGAGGAGGAAATGCGCGGAATCTTCATATCCTGGGCTTCCTCAGAGTCCCTCTGGCAGCCGCTACTTGCGCTTGGTCTGTGGTGGCCAGCAGATGGGCTGGGTCTACTTCTCCCTGGACCTTCCTTCAGGGCAGTAGTAGCCACCTATACGTTCAGTATTTGTACAATTCCCACTGATGATCACGGAACCGTCGCCCTGGGTGACTGAACCTCTTACTCCTATTCCTCCACCGCCAGGGGTGACACTGACACCCGGGGCTGATCCTCCGGAGGATCCTCTACCCCTGGACGGTCGGCCTCCTCCACTGCTGGACGATCCTCCTCCTCTACCCCTGGATGGTCGGCCTCCCCCACCCCTGGATGGTCTGCGTCGTCCATCCCTGGACGGACTGCCTCCTCCACCGCGGTTCGATCCTTCTCCTCCACTCCCGGACGATCCTCCTCCTCCTCCACCACTGGATGATCCTCCTCCTCCACCGCCGGCCGATCCTCCTCCTCCCCCGCCGGAGGATCCCTGGGTCTCGGGATGTGCCCCGGGGAAAATCGAGCTTAAGCACCCGCTTTCTCTGGAGCACATCTTGGAGTGTGACCCTGAAAGGAAAAGGTTTTTACTCCAGGACAGGGAAGTCACAAGAATTTCCCAAGGCCTGTGACCTTGATCCAGCCCAACAACATTTTGTAGAATCCAGTATCATCTTTTAAAGATTTTTCCCCAAAGTTTTCCCATCTCTTTATCCCAAAGCCATTCCATCTCCACCTCAAAGAGAGACAACCTTCAGCAGCACTGGCTGATCCTGCTTCTGTTTGCTCTGGTGGGACCAAGGCATCCACAAGAGATTTAAATTCACCCCAGCAACTTCCCTGCCCTTCCACCACCACCCAGTTTTGGGTTTTTTGCCAAAACTTTACATTTTGGAAGAAGGAAAAGAAGGATCCCTCACCCTTGTGCAAACCTGGACTTACCCTTCTCTGGCTCAGACCACGAACACCTCAGGGCAGAGCTGAGCAAATGAAGCACCCCACGATCCACCAACCTTTATACCTTTCATCCTGAGTGGGCGGTGAGGTCTCTAGGGGAATGGGGAACGGAGATAGGTTTATTCACAAAACGAACTCTCCTCCTTTATCCTTACTTGCCCTGACTCACTGGATGCGGACGATGCCTCTCCCGTGCCTCATTTCCTCGGCTGCCCTGCATCCACGGCAGCTGCCACACGTGAGCTCAGAATCCCGTGGCAGGATCCTGGGCCTCCAGCAGCATTCTGGAGAATTCCAGCTGGGAGATTCCGCTGGTGACTGAAACCAGAAGGGGCTGGGCAGCCTCGTTTTATTGTGAGTCACACTGGAGGCACTGGGGGGGATTGGTGGGGTGTCTGTGCTGGGCTCTGATGGTTCTGGGGGGTCCCTTTTATCACAGGATATTCTGTGATTCGACCACTCTGAGGTTTCCCACCACAGCAGTGAAGGGTTGATCGGGATTTCTGTTTGATTCCACCACTCTTGAGAGAGCAGAGGTCGGGCAGGCCCCACCACTGGATCTGGAGGGGTTCGAGACCCAACATCCCCCCAGTTCAGCAGCATCTCCGTGGTTATGAACCCAAAGGATGAATTCCTGCCCGTTTGGGGGATGACTCTGGTGTTTCTGAAGAATCAACAGGAGAATTTGAGAGCCTGTGCCGTGCCCCTGTTGTCTCCTTGGGAATTTCTGTCATTTGGATTTGATTTTCTTGCTCCTGGGCCATTTGTGGGTGCAGGGATTTCTGAGAACACCGTTCCCACCCTCCTGAAATGAGATCCCAAACTCTGTGCCAGCAACATCAGTGCTTGAGCTACTGCAATTTCAGCACAACCGATGGCTTCCCGTGATAGAATTCCCAGGAAATTTGGCGATTCCAGTGGCAGCACTGGCTGGAGGGGCTCGTCTGGGTGTGTTTTGAGGACTCTGAGTGGTACAGGGCAGAGGGTGGAGGGACAGGAGAAGCCTGGGTCACTCCTGTTCCTCCTGGGACAACTCCAGGTGTCCCTCAGCCGCAACCCGTAGGACAGTCCTGACTTTAATTCCCTTTCCCTGCTATGCTGCTGGAGCAGAACACATAAAAAAAAAATGTCCTGAGAGTATTTAGTGAATCCAAAATCTCCTCTGCTGGGGGGGTTTCAGTTTTGGAGTTTTTTCCGGAACTTTATTGCAACAACACTAGAATCAGACTAGGGATGGAATTAAAGCACCCGCGGCCGGAAAAATGCAACCACTCACACACGGAACTCTCTAGAACTGCAAGTTTTATTGTCTGGTGCAAGCACTTGAAAATTGAGGCAGGAACAGGCACGCAGGAACAGCCCTGGCTGGAATTAGGGACACACAACACCAGATGTTCCTCTCAGGACAATCCCAGTGGAAGGGAGGAGAGAAGAAATGCAAATAATCTTAAATTTAACAGAGGAGGAAATGCGTGGAATCTTCATATCCTGGGCTTTCTCAGAGTCCTTCTGGCAGCCTCTACTTGTGCTTGGTCTGCGGTGGCCAGGAGATGGGCTGGGTCTACTTCTACCTGGACCTTCCTTCAGAGCAGTGGTAGCCACCTACACTTCCACCACCGTGACTACCCCCACTGAGCACCACGGAACCATCGCCCTGGTTGACTGAACCTCCTATTCCTATTCCTCCACCGCCAGAGCTGACACTGACACTTGGGGCTGATCCTCCAGTGGATCCGCCACCCCCTGATGGACTGCGTCCTCCACCGCCGGAGCATCCTCCTCCTCCCCCACCGGAGGATCCCTGGGTCTCGGGACGTACACAGGAGAAGATCCAGCTTAAGCACCCGCTTTCTCTCAAGCTCATCTTGGAGTGTAACCTTGAAAGGAAAAGCTTTTTACTCCCGGACAGGGAATTCAGAATTTACCAAATCCTGTGACCCCAATCCAGCCCAACAACGCTTTGTAGAATCCAGGATCATCTTTTAAAGATTTTATCCCAAAGTTTTCCCATCTCCTTCTCCCAAAACCATTCCACCTCCACCTCAATACTGAGAAGAGACAACTTGCAGCAACAAAGGCCGATCCTGCTTCTGTTTGCTCTGGTGGGACCAAGTCATCCACAAGAGATTTAAATTCACCCCAGCAACTTCTCTGCCCTTCCACCACCACCACCCAGTTTTGGTTTTTTTACCAAAACTTTGCATTTTGGAAGCAGGAAAGGAAGAGAAGGATCCATCCCTTGTGCAGACCCGGACTTACCCTTCTCCGGCTCACACCACGGACATCTCAGGGCAGAGCTGAGAAAATGAAGCACCCCATGATCCACCAACCTTTATACACCGTTGATCCTGAGTGGGAAGTGAAGTCTCTAGGGGAATGGGGAACCGAGATATGTTTATTTACCAAAAGAACTCTCCTCCTTTATCCCAGTTGCCCCACCTCACTGGTTTCCGAGAACGCCTCTCTCTTGCATCACGTCCTTGGCTGCCCTGCATCCACGGCAGCTCCCACACTTGAGCTCAGAATCCCCTGGCGGTATCCTGGGGCTCAAGCGGCATTCTAGAAACTTCTACCCTCCATTCCAGCCGGGAGATGCTGCTGGTGACTGAAACCAGAAGGGGCTGGGGAGCCTCGTTTTCTTGAGAGTTCCAGATTGGAGGCACAGGGGGGATTGGTGGGGTGTCTGATGGTCCTTGGGGGTCCCTTCCACCTCGGGGTATTCTGTGACTGTGGACATTCCCAGGGCAACAGGGGTGGGACTGGTGTTCCTGGGACACCAAAGGGATCCCCTGTGAAGGATTCCCATCATGGCAGTGAAGGGTTGACTGGGATTTCTGTTTGATTCCACCACGACTGTTTGGGGGTTTCAGTTCTGCAGTTTTGCTCTGGAGCTTTATTGTAACAGCACTGGAATCAAACCAGGGACGGAAATAAAGCACCCGCGGCCGGAAAATGCAACCACTCACACACGGAACTCTCTAGAACTGCAAGTTTTATTGTCTGGTGCAAGCACTTGAAAATTGAGGAAGGAACAGGCATGCAGGAACGGCCCTGGCTGGAATTAGGGACACACAACACCAGAGGTTCCTCTCAGGACATTCCCAGGGGAAGGGCGGAGAGAACAAATGCAAATAATCTTAAATTTAACAGAGGAGGAAATGCGCGGAA